>JAEMWC010000342.1:255000-360000 GCA_016490735.1 Pachyseris speciosa
ATTAAATTCCCTTGTTGTGTTCTGTCATCCCTGCGTGCTGATTAGTCTACAAACTATACCTACCACTTTAAAACATTCGAACTCGTAACACGTATTAATATTCATACGTGAATTATGTGAACATTTGTGAAGAGTACAACTAAAACTGGGTGTGAAATGATTGACGGGTAGAAAGGATTGTTTGATAGTGTGACGTAGACTATAAATTTGGCGGTTAAAACATCGATTAAGCTCATTGGATACGAAACTTACGTGAGTGCTGGAGCTGCGGATCGCTACGTATTAACTGCATTATCGGTTTGCCTTCCCGCCTGGTGATCGAAAGACGTCATGAAAAGTCCGGAGATCCGCAAGATCTTAACGCTTCTGAAAGAATCCAGTTAGCGTTTTCTCTGTGCTTACCAAATCACGATGAGATATTAGCGTTTTGGAGTACAGAGTAGAAGCCAGGCGGAAAAAGTCTGAAAACAACTCTCGTCTCAAAAGCGGTGCGTCGTTGCTAGTCTTGCTCCATTTCTCAAAGGTTGTGGTGCTAAAAGCTGGGAGAGTGGTTTTTGGACTTAACGGCAAAAAGTGTATGTTTGAAGAGTTCTTGTTCTTCGCGCTTGGAGCAGACAATGATCCCAGAATTCATTGCGGTCAAACAGGGCGCTGTCTGAAGTCAAAACCTCTCGCAGGGGGGCGGCAGGTTGGGGCAGATTATTACTTGTTTTCAGTAAAAACTCTACCTTATAAAATGACTTTGAAAACTGTCTAGCTGCTGCACCGAGGTTTCCATTGTTCATTAATTTTGACGAGCGCATTTTTTTGAAACCACTCGTGACATGAAATCCCAGCTTGCTTTTACTGTTAGCCGTGAAATAGTTGGTCGAACTTCGGAAACGCTACCGAGAAATCATTCGGCACGAAGTGAAGTCTGCCCGTTTTCGATGAGTATCTTGAACACAATCCATGGAAAAGTTGCATTGGCGCGCACGGCAAACATTCAAAGCAATATTAAGCGGTACTCCTCGCGATTTGTCTGTGTGAATCAGACTACGTAAACAACGGATGATAACGTGAACGATCGCCGCAGTTATGAACACAACTTAAGCAGTAGTGAAACCAAAAAAAAACAAAACAAAACAAAACAAAACGGAAAAAAAACCGCCTGTACGGGATTCGAACCCACAACCTCTGCGAAACCAGTGAATTGCCGTAACATCCGCGCTTGTTGGTTCGTAACATATCCGTGACTGATGAACAAGTGAGAATGAATATTTGGTAAACACGCTGCCGAATTTTAACACATAAATCACTTTTGCGTTGATCGCCTTGGTTTTTTGCTTCTATGGAGGCTAATAAACTACAGCAAAAAAGTATTCTCACGCGAGATAAACATTTGTGCGCGACTACAGTCAATGTGATGAGACAATCCATCACGCGTGATAAAGGGATTGAATTTCATGCAAATTTTTTTACGTTTTGGAGCCAAGTTAATTTCACAAAAGAGTTAAATATTTCTGTCAAATTCTTTCACTGTCGTCATTTACGTTAATTTTTATAAGATTTTCATTCCATTGTTTTCCACTTGACGATGAAAATGAATCCATCAAAAACGTTTCAACTGACGAAACCACGCGCAAGTTTTAATTTACTACGCAACACAACATTCTGAGTAAACGAAACATGACGGAAAACAGCATACTCTTAGGACTCTTAATTTTTGCCCTAGAACATCTGATTAACTCAAATTTTTTTGGTGTAGTTCACCAATAGGAGTTGTCTTGGCAAAAAGTTTCTTCAAGTCAAAACAGCTGTCTTTAATATTTTGTGATTTTTCAGCCATCGGAAGCTTTTTGCGCACTGATTTAGAATCAACTGAGGTTTTTGTACGCTGGATTTAAGATGTACACTGTATTTAAGACAAACAACCGACTTTAGCGCTGTGTTATATCGGCCAAAGCCTTTCAGAAAGAACTTAGAGTCAACCAAGGCAACTAGGCGCTGTTTTCGACTCGGACGAACCCTTAAGTCAAGCTGATTCGGACTAAAACAACCGCGCTTTAACGCTAGCGTTGACGTTAACATCAACACTAACCCTAACCATGTCCCTAACCCTATCCCTAGCCCTAGCCGATGCTCTAACCCTAATGTTAAGTCCAACCTAAACCCAACAATAACCCTGAATCTCTTTGGAGTGAGTGCTGTTTTCAGGTCGGACAAAATCTTTGCGCACTGACCTGAGATTAACCAAGGCTACTGTGTGCTGTTTTTTTTTTGAAGTCAACCACGAATGTTGTGCACTGTTTTCGTGCCAAGCGAGCTTGACCAGTGTTATGATTAAACAAAAACAACACATTGCGCATTACGTCTAACTGAACAGAAACGTTCTGTGTTCTCTTAAATCGGTTACGAGCATTTGGCGCTTAGTCTTTCACTCAAAGAATACCCTTGGGCATTGTTAATTAGCATACTCCACCATTATTGAAGGCCTGGGAGCATAACCATCCTATGTCCTATGTCAAATCCAGGCAAAATCGAAAAACAACCCAAAATTCGACATAGGATGGTTATGCTCCGAGGCCTTCAAGTGCAGGAATATGTGAAAAGTGAACATGTGAATAGTAAGCTTAACTTTCATTTTGACTTAAGCATATTGAGAAACGAGAATCAAGGACCAAGAAACAACAAAAACCAAGTTAAATTACCTCTGATACAGACTCAACAAGGTTTTAGGAAATCATACTATCGACCCAGGAATCTTTAGAAATTTAGAGTAAATTCCACATTGCGCTGCCATGAGCGTGCATGCACTACAAACAAGAAATGTTACATGTTACAAATTGACATCTACTAAGAAATAAGCTCATCCGCTAAATATTTGCAAAGCTGTTTATTTATTTACTACAGTAAAAACCTTAACTGACAAAATCTTTCTTCGTTTATACTGAATTCACGATTCCCACAAAGTCTTAACAGAGTATTTTTAGAACAGAATGTTGAATTACATTCCCGAGCATGGACTACGTACCGTAGTTCTTATATTTAAGTCTTTAGTGTAATTAAAATTGACTGAAGAGATGTTCATGACAGCAGCAAAAACCACTGGAAGTTTACTGGAGGAAGGATAAATTTTGCCTCCTGTGCTGAAATTTGCACATGTCAAAAGAAACTTGAAACCGTCTGACATCACGTAACGCAATAATTTTAAAATTATTCAACGAAAGACATCTTTAGTTCACATTTTATTTTCTGCTGAGCAACCAGTATGTGAGAAAAAAATTCAGATTAACTGTCAAGTTTCTTTTCACCCGACCTAGAAAAGCGTGGCTCGCTAGTTTATGTTTTTGCAATGAATTATTGGGGATTATTGTTTTCTTGAGAAAATGGAAAATCCAGGGAGGTGGGGGGGGGGGGGGGGAGGGTCTTAAATGAAATTCCCTCTGTGGTAGGGGTATGGTTATTTTCTGGAAACACACATTGTCAATTATTCAGACTACTTAATCCAGTCCCAGCAAGACCAGATAATTGAAGTTCGACTGTGAAGACAATCTTATCAGTAATGTAGCATCATTGAACTTAGGCCTATGTTCCAACGATGGAATCCAAGTTTGAACAAACAAGCTCACTCTTACATTACAAAACTGTCCCCACTGGGAATTATGTACAGCTAAAAACATTACATACACTTTATTAGACAGTCTTTTTCGTAGGTTTTTAAATCTCTTTTTTCACTTTTAACCTCATATTAAGCAAAAGTTTGAATTAATTAATGACACAGCAATAATAAAATCTCTTTTGGAAGGCTTTTGGTAATTCATATGTCACTCATGAATGGGCCAGAACTTTACCATGGTTAGTGCTCAAAAGAACAACATTATTAGTAAAAAAGATGCAGTGTTTGTATTAGAAGCCGGGAGCCGGGTACCGGTACCTGTTTACTTTCAAGGGATTACCCGGCTTTCTTAGGTGCATAATTGAATGCTCTGCCCAACAAATTCATTCAGGGTACCTGGCTACTCTACACCAGGTCCCCTTTTACTTGAAAAATTAATGAAAACCCTGAAGATGGTCACACAGTTTCAACAATTGCCAAATATTTTTATTTTATTTATTATTTCATTATTATTTTCCAGCAATAACAATGCTTTCAAGATCAGTGGGTCCTTAAATCTCACCATAATGGCTAAGCACATCATCTAGTTAAAAGTTACCTGAATTTCTTTTGGGAAAGTAGCACTGAACATTAAGGTTTGACGTTCACCAGCTTTAGGCATTGTGTCTTGGTCCACAATACGACGGATCTGTGGTTCAAAGCCCATGTCCAACATGCGGTCAGCCTCATCCAGAACCAGAAACCTACCAAAAGTTACATGCATCATCAATACAGTAAGCTGTTTTAATTACTATTTAATTTGAATTTTAGGTAACCCTTCAGTTAGGGAAGTTGTTCCTGTTAAGGGTTTTCCTGTTAATACTTGTAGTCTTTTGTATTGCCAAACTATTAAAGAGAAAAACAAACTAATAATGTACTAAAAGTACGTTGATCACTTGAGAAAATGTTATATTTGAATCCCAGTGGGATGTAAGCAATAGTTCTAGTCGGCATAAGAAAACAAAAAATTGCAATGGCCTGGTAGTTGTTGGCAAAGGATGCCAATATGAAATGTCATATTAAAGACATTCTTTATGCCCTTATTTTCCCAGCCTTTGATAAACTTGATTAGTGCTTGAAATGGACTTTAAACCAAGAACAATAAATAAACAAATGAATGTGACATACTTGCAAATGTCCAGTCCAATTCGTCCCCTGTCCAGCATGTCCACAAGTCGTCCAGGTGTGGCCACCAGGAGATGACAGCCACGATCAAGCTCCTTGAGCTGGCCACCAATATCTGCTCCACCATACACCACACAGGGACGGGCATAAGAGCGGTAAGAAAACTGTAATGGTTACATGAAAGAAAACAAGGGTCAACAGTAAATTTGTTCACAGTATAACACTTTGAGTGGTTTTCAATAATCAAGGGTCACAGATACAATAATGAATACAAGTAAAATCACTTCACTATAAGCAATTACATGTACAAGACAAAATACTCTAAAACAAATTGAAGATTCCATAATTGAATTCTAATTGGGTTAATAACTGTCACATTGTACAGTAAAGAGCCAAAAAAAAATGAGCAGATCAATGTTACCTTCCTGGACTCATCAAAAATCTGGCAGGCAAGTTCCCTTGTTGGTGCCAAAACAAGGCAGATGGGGAACTGTTTGCGGCGTGACTGTTGCCGTGCCTAAGGCAAGTTAAAGAATTAAAAAATGTTACATTTTTTGTATAGAATAAGAACATGCTTTATGTATAACAAACAAAATACAAGAAAGCCAGTAAGTAAATATTTGCTCACATCAGGGGTGGAGGAGGACCTTCTTCAAATATCCTGCTCAAAATTGGAATCAAGAAGGCAGCAGTTTTTCCAGAACCTACAGAAAAAGTTAACACAGCCAATGAAGAGATACACAGAAGTACAGAATTCCTTGCCCGACACGTCAGAGCTATCAGAACAATAGATCTTCACAACATTATCCAACAGTCCAGTTTCGAGTTCGCCATGACCGCTGAATAAAAGTACTGGGAACACATTTGCACACTGTTAGCCTCAACCTAAAGTAAAATATTCACAAATAATGGCAGGAAGGTGCCACAGATTTGAAATTAAACAATAGACAGAGCTGTAAACAGGTCATCTTCTCGCTGGAATTTGTGAATATTTTACTTTAGGTCGAGGCTAATGGTGTGCAAATGTTCTCAGTACTTTTATTCAGTGGTCATGGCGAACTTGAAACTGGACTATTGTCAATTAAGGGAGGGGGTAGTTATACAGAAACTATGGTGCTGCATCAGTGGGACGAGGTACAAAAAAAATCAGTTCTATCAATTGAGTTGACAATGTAAATTAGCCACTGCAAAGAGCCCTTTGTAAGAGTGAATCTTTAAAATTGCTTTACCAGGCAATTGACAAGCAAAGTATTGGGAGCACCCTCATTTTAATTGGGGGGGGGGGGGGGGGGGGATGTTTTATGAAATGGCAGAGATTATAGCAGGAAAAAAACTCACAACAACGACCTTTTGGTTTGTACATCATGGTTTCAATTTTTCAGAATGCCAAGCATGAAGTGTGCTAGAAGAGATAATTTAAGTTATCTGCTCTACCTGTCTGTGCGCATGCCATCAAGTCCCTTTTATTCTTCACAATGGTTATTGCATACTTCTGAACTGGAGTAGGCTTGGCATAGTTGGCCAGCTTTGATGAAAATTAAGAGCAGATACACATTACACATGCTTTCAAGATACACTTCATGAGGGCATCTTTTCCTGCAGTCAAAAAACTAAATCTCTTTTTACAAAGCAGTGAGAGTATAACCATGCAAAATGGTAAAACACTTCTATTCAGCCTGTACCTGAATGTTGCTGTGCAAAATTTCACCAAGGTTGCAGTCAGAAAACTAAAACAGAAGAAAACAACAATACACAGTATGTCATTAACAAACAAGCTTAGATTCAATAGCACTTTAGTAAAATACAAATGGCTACATTCATGTGATAGTGACAAAAGTCTAAATTAATAACAATAAAAAAAATTATTATACTCCAATTCCTCGTGGATGGCCTGGGTAACACCCTGAGGTTGGAAAAGTGCAGTGCTTAGTGTGGCTTTGCTACTGCGCATCTGGACGTTTCTTATTGTTACAGCAAATAACTAAATAAGTAAATAAACAGAATGTAAAATAAAATGGATCCAACATAAAGACACGAACATACTAATTCAACGTTCTTTGGGACATCTTGTCCAGTAGCTTCAACTGGAATATCCTCGTACTTATCAAAGTTTATCCCAGTGTTATGCTTGCCAAAAAGCTCCCTGAAAAAAAAAAAAAAAAGTCTGTGAGAAGTCTTAACACTTCAATCAGGCAGACTTCTAACAACAACAACAACTATTTATGATTTGCTGAATGGATATTGCAATTTGCCCACCCAAGAGTAGTGGAGCTAATCAAGTCGGGTGAAACAATAACACATGTACACATACATAAAATCATTATAGAGCTAAAATTGACTTGAGCAGTACTGATGGGAGACAACATTAGATATTAGTACTATTAAACAGAATATATAAACATGAAGACTACAATGATAACAACTACAATATCTATCATATAACAAGAACATTTGTAGGATATATAGATTGTATATGGAGTTTGAGGTACATGTACATCTGGCAACAAGCCAATGTTTTAAGCTCTACCTTTCAACCCGTTCATTTCTTGGTAACAGCTTGGACCAGTCCTCAGGGGGTGGCTGGGTGGCTCTTCCGTAATCTTCAAAAAAGGGTAAAATAATGTATTTATTTGGCTATAATCTGAGACCCCAAACTTTTAACTTGTAAACTATGCCTTATGAACTGAGAACAATTTCTGAGTTCAAAAAGTCATTATCGTGTTCAGTTGACCGTTCATGCAAAAGCTCACTGTTCTTCCTACAACGTCACGTTCAAACTTAAAATACTTGACAAAGCCATTAAGAAGAAGCCTGAAAATGCCAGAGAATGTGGCATTAGCGAATGAACGGTCCACTGCTGGAGGAAGATCAATTGGCAAAGCGCAATACTCCAAAGTACCCAGAGCTGGTTGAGGTCGATCAGAGATTCCTCGATCAGAGACTCCTAGAGTGGTTTTCAGAACAAATAATCATAATCAAGGTATGTACGTTTTTCTTTTTCATTATTGAACATTTTCTGGAAATGAAAGAAATCTACAACTTTGCAATTGTGTGAATCCAGAAACTATGTGATCTGATTAGTTTGTTTACCAACATCATAGGACTGGAAGCTTCTAATATTAGTCAGTTTTTTAAGTTGTCAAAACATTGCTTACTTCACAGCATCACTATTGCTACATCTTTCACACTCTTTATAGGAATTGCTGTCAGAGGTGAAAGTGAAAAAGTTTTGTCCTGATCCCAAATTCAAAGTTCAAAAACATAAAATTTAAACTGGGCAATGCAATGCCAAAACCAAAGTTAAAACAATGACTCAACCCAATGACAAAAGATAAACAACAATGAATTAGTCACAGCTCAATGCAAATAAAAACTAAAGGCGGTGAGAGTGGAAAAAAACATGCACGTGAACAAATCAAAATCGACTGTTGTTTTCATTCTGACTGGTTGAAAGAAGTGGTGAAAGATTTTTTAACAATCACAGTCAGTGAATGCAGAGACAAACTTGTGAATTACTCTTCCAATGTACACCCAAAAGGTTAATTATTCTTACCATTATTACTTCCTTTGTAAGGGCCCCTGTTGTCACCTCTGTCACGCCAGCTGTTTCCTCCATCGCGTCCATAGTACATACCTGGATTACCAAACCCTCCCCGTCCACCACCCCTGGGGGGATATCCTCCAAAGAAGTTTGGTTGTTGGTAAAAACCATCTGAAAAGTAAAGGAGAAAATTCAGGATATTCTTCTCATATGATTAAATATCATAGTCCATTCTGGCTTGTGTAAAGCACCAAAAACTGAGTTTTCAAGCAGAGTTTATACATGCAGGAAGTTAACTTTGTCTTGCACTATGTTTTGAAATGTGTTCATTGGTCATTTGCAATTTTAAAATATCTATTGTAAGTGTTGTAAGTATTGTAAGTGTTGTAAGTACCGTAAAGTACTGTAAATACTACTGATGTCTGTAAAAATGTTAAATTATAATTAACAAGACGCTCTATGAGCGTTAACTCGGGATAGTTTTTCGTTCCAGAAGCCGGACGCACGCTTCTGATTCTCGAAACTATCCGTTTTGGGTTCACGTAAGACCTTTTTGTTCACGTTCGGGCAAAGCTCGTTAAACCGTTTTGAGAGTTGCCATCAATATTCCTTGTCAGCTGTTGTTGTTTACTTCTAGATTAAGTGGCAACATCTGGAGTTTTTTCTCTCTGCGAAGCTTGAAAACAAACTTGAAAACACAAGGCGAATCGTTTCCGTGTATGTGACATGTCCAGATGTCACGCATTGTAAAAAGCACTTGAAATTCAAACTGCTCTATTTTCAAAACAAAGCGTGTTACTTGGCTTAAATGTCATTTACCTGATGAAGGTAAAAAATCTAAATGTTTAATTTTAGTTTTTTTTCTGACGCACGTGAAAACCAAAAATTCGCAAACTTGTCTCTAAATATAGATCTGTCACAGCGATTGAGTTGTGGTATAACCCGCATCAAATTACATCAAAACAACTTTGCGATTATCTAAATATAGAACTGTCACAACGTTCTAATTCGAGTCGATACTCACAGCACGTGCGAGGCTTCCAACATTGTCTAAAATTCGGCAAACCTTTTCACACAGACAGTCTGTACTGTATTAACCCATTGGCACCCGTGCCGGCCAAAACCGGCCGTAAAAAACTCCCATGCTTCAAAACATTGCAACTCTCTCAATCGCACGAATATTGCCTTAACTGTTAGTTGTGAGCACGAAATGGAATGCCCTTTAAATTTGGATATCCAATAAATGCAAGAAACGTAGCGATTTTTACCAAATATGGCCTTTTGAGTTTGGACAAGAACGAAACTGGCCGTTTTTAACGTCAAAGAGAAACAACAAAAATGCCCCTTTTTGCCTTCATGTTTTTTTAGGGAAATCATCGTCGAAAAACCAAAACTCAACCATCATAACGAAATTCAGTCCTTTTTCTAGCTTAGAAATGACTTTTTTTGTTCATATTCTTCTCCCGAGCGTAGATACAGCCTTTTGTTCCAGTGCATTCGGGCCTTCCCGACATTTTCCACATCTTGAGCGCATTGCATGCTGGGAACTAACGAGAATTTTTGACAGCGCCCGTTCCTTCCCCCAATTCTTTCACATATAAACTAAGTCTACAACCACTCCAACCTATCGCCAAAATTTCCTGCTCCTGGTCATCTTCAGTACACAGAAATTCCAAAATATGTGGCGGTAGGTCGAGAAATTCATCAATAGTCGAGTCCCAAAGGTACTAAGTGTTCGACCGGCCAAATTCCCAGTTCGTCGAGTAACAAGCCAAATTCAACAACAAAGTACATCACCTTGCTCGATTCTTTGAGAAAGTGGACTCTTAGCTACCGTCACGCTTAATGATGCTCATCAGGCAGCCGCTAAAGATGAAAAATGGCTGTAAATTTAGCAGAAATCGCAAGCAAACCGAACTTGGGCCATTGCTGTCGCTTCACGGATAAAAAATAGCTACGTCAAAATGACGTTTTCAGAAACCTTGAGCCTCCAGTGGCTTAGGACAGCACCACTTTTCCCTGGTAGTTCAAATAAAGAGTCCCGAATTGCTATTCATCGTTTATAGGTGGAAAATCACTCCGAAAATGTAAAAACCTGCGGTAGTCAATGGGTTAAAATCCAGTTTCACAACTTTACAAAGATATGTGTAGGAAAATTTGTTCCGCGGTTGAAGTGGATTATTTAACCTTGAGAGTTCACTTGCGGTCACGTATTAAATCGAAGGTATCACATTACGAAAACAACTTTGTGCAAATCTGTAACTTTTCTGTCACAGCATTCGATTTCGACTTGTGATATCGATTACACGTGCGAGGCTTCCAACTTTTTCTTAACACTCGGCAAACCTTTTCACGGGGACAGACTGTGCTGTCTTAAAATATCTAGCTTCACAACTCAAACACGATGAATTTGCATAACTTGTAAACAACCGTCGCGTGATGTTAGCCTTTCGACCTTTGGACTATGTGGTTTGCTTTAACCAATGAACACACCGCCACGTGCCTGCTATTGTGCATTGGCCAATCCAAACACCAGAACGTAATTGTATTGTGCATTTTGCTGCACAGAAAAAAAAAAAAAAAAAAAAGACTGAAATCTGACACATTTTATAACTCGGTATACTTACAGTATCCCGAGTAAAAACAAAGATTTACACCAAAGTTAGTGGCGAGGAAACCTCAACCACTCATACTGTCTAAACTGAACCGTATGCTGAATGAATGAATGAACGAATGAAACTTTATTGAACACCGAGGGGCTTTTCGGTGATCAACACATTATGTTAAAAGCCTAAGATAAAATAAATTAATGTATATATAAAAACGATATATGAAAGGGAGAAAACTTATGACCAGAAATCTAATATCTAAATGTCTAACAGCATTTGCTTATGAGGTACAAGTAACAATACACCTGATACAACAGCTGACATAAACATACCTCTGTATGGATCTCGGGGTGCAAAGTCTCGTGATCTGGGATCAAATACTTGACCTTGGAAACCTCCTCTTCCATGATGGGGACCTGGTCTGTTCCGGAGGTGAGGTGGAACGTAACGTTCTATAAAACAAAAGTTGTGACATCGAGCTACACACACTACTAATAACCAATACATGTAGTTGCCTGACCAGTAGTAAGCAATGGAAATGTTGTGACTTTATACCTCCAGTACTTAAGGTATTCCTGGATTTAAATTTGGTCATTTTTGGACAATAGCTGAAGGTGTTATTTTTAAAGATACGTTACAGATACTGCACTCATTTTAACATCACATATTCACTGAAACTTATAGATTCTGAAAAAATATTTTTCATTTTGGAAAAATTTAAGAATGTTAAGAATTACAAAAATTCTGGGGTGTGGTCATCTGCAAGCAAATTCACAATAATGATTAAATCTTAAAATTGGAATTTATTATTTAGCTCTGAGATTTGGAACACGATTAAAATGGACAAAAACTCAACTTATCACCGCAGTCCGCATTGTGATTTTGATTTTTTATGTTGTAATGAGAAAAAGTCAGAAATTTTACCTTCCTATAATTCAAGTTCTCCTCACTCATGTGCTGTTCCACTCTCGAGTGTGCACTGCGGTGAAAAGTTTCGTTTTCCTGTGTAGTTCAGCCCTGCTAAGTTCAAACCTCAACGATACATCTTCCAGAAGTAAACTAAACAAGACGCTCTATGAGCGTTAACTCGGGATACTTTTTTGTTCCAGAAGCCGGACACACGCTTTCTGATTCTCGAAACTATCTGGCTAATGGTTTGCTTTTGGGTTCACGTAAGACCTTTTTGTTCACGTTCGGGCAAAGCTCGTTAAACCGTTTTGAGAGTTGCCATCAATATTCCTTGTCAGCTGTTGTTGTTTACTTCTAGATTAAGTGGCAACATCTGGAGTTTTTTCTCTCTACGAAGCTTGAAAACAAACTTGAAAACACAAGGCAAATCGTTTCCGTGTATGTGACACGTCCAGATGTCACGCATTGTAAAAAGCACTTGAAATTCAAACTGCTCTATTTTCAAAACAAAGCGTGTTACTTGGCTTAAATGTCATTTACCTGATGAAGGTAAAAAACTAAATGTTTAATTTTAGTTTTTTTTTCTGACGCACATGAAAACCAAAAATTCACAAACTTGTCTCTAAATATAGATCTGTCACAGCGATTAAGTTGTGGTATAATCCGGATCAAGTTACATCAAAACAACTTTGCGATTATGTAAATATAGAACTGTCACAACGTTCTAATTCGAGTCGATACTCACAACACGTGCGAGGCTTCCAACCTTGTCTTAAATTCGGCAAACCTTTTCACACGGACAGTCTGTACTGTATTAAAATCCAGTTTCACAACTTTACAAAGATGTGCGAAGTGGATTATTTAACCTTGAGAGTTCACTTGCGGTCATGTATTAAATGGAAGGTATCACATTACGAAAACAACTTTGTGCAAATCTGTAACTTTTCTGTCACAGCATTCGATTTCGACTTGTGATATCGATTACACGTGCGAGGCTTCCAACTTTTTCTTAACACTCGGCAAACCTTTTCACGGGGACAGACTGTGCTGTCTTAAAATATCTAGCTTCACAACTCAAACACGATGAATTTGCATAACTTGTAAACAACCGTCGCGTGATGTTAGCCTTTCGACCTTTGGACTATGTGGTTTGCTTTAACCAATGAACACACCGCCACGTGCCTGCTATTGTGCATTGGCCAATCCAAACACCGGAACGTAATTGTATTGTGCATTTTGCTGCACAGAAGAAGAAAAAAAAAAAAGACTGAAATCTGACACACTTTATAACTCGGTATACTTACAGTATCCCGAGTAATAAACGTGTCCTCTGGTCGTATTTTATTAGCCTTTTTTGGCTGTAAATCGGCCATAAATTTCAGAAAATCGCTCATTTTTGACCGATGCTGTTGTATTTCAGTGGCAGCCATGTTTTCTGTGTCCACACTAGTTAAAACTAGCGGTAAAACGCAAAATATTCCTCCAAATGTGGGTACATTCTCCATGTTTGTGTATCCATTTTTCCCGCGAAACCAATCAGTGTGTTATGAACGCTTCACCTAGCAACGACACCTTGCTCGCCTTTGGTCAGCAAGTGTTGACAGCCATTCGATATCGAATATGAGTGAATTTGTAAAGATTTATCGTACTAGAGATTTATTTTTTGAAGTGAAGAGACAGAAAGCTTTATTTATTACACCTATAAATTTATTTATGCTGGACAGTGAGCAAAAGAGCTGCTCACACGAAGCCTGAGGTTCTAGACGTGGTTTGTGAATAGGCTTGAACATTTTGAAACTACATGTAGAAGAAACTGGTTGAATGCCATTGTTCATCTATCCCAAAGGCTGTAAATTTTGAAGATTGAAAGATGTGGAGCGCAAGCCGACGGCTGTAAATTTCCAAGACTGAAAGACATGGAGCGCAAGCTACAGCCACAGGGAATAGGTTTTCGCCACCGGCATTTCTTTGCTGTTCCTTCTGGCTTCAATAGAGCTGTTCGTTGTATCATGCGACGTAAACCGTTTGGAATTCCAGCAAAATTAAACATTCTTCTCATTTGTTGGTGAGCTGGTTGCAAAAAGGATGTCTTTTGCAAAGACAACAGTTTTATTTCTCCATCCTGAACGATCTCATCTATCACGTTAAAGATAGCATGATTTGACAGATCTGTCAACAATATACTCTTTGGGGAATTAAACACGAACACGCACAAGGATTTTTGTTGTACACAGTCTGTATTTTTCCCGCAAAAGAGCCCGTAGAAACCGAACTTCTCTCGCTTCTTACTTGAAAATGTTTCAGTCCCGATCTCTGAAATTTGGTGTACAGGTTGCATTTTAAGTAATCTCTCATATGTTAATGAAATGTTGTGATCTGAAAGATTCATGTCATCCTCCAGGAATACCTTAACTATATGATAAGACAAACCATGGTACAGTTTACTACGAAACATAATGCAGTTGTAAACACCTGAAACCTTAGTTGTTTCCGTGTTATGACACTCCCTCTCCAGCAGGACTTCCAAACCTTAATCTTGATATGGCACATTACAAAACTAAAGTAAATCCCACTAAGACACCATCAGTACCATACCTGACATACCAAAACAGTTCACAGAGCACAGTGCCATAATCCCACACCATTTCAGAAGAAAGATGGAGTTGTGGATGTTTTGTGAAGTATTCTGTTGTTCTAGAAAATATCCATACTCAACCTACAGAGGGTTTTTCTAGATCCCTTATCACTCAGGAGACTATATAAGCTTTGCACATTCCTTCCAAAATTAATTATTAGTTTGCAAGACCAATTCCCCCAAAGTAAATCAAATGACATAACAAGGGGGAGGTAGGAATATTTTCTGGACCCAAACATCACAGCATCTTATAGAGAATGGTTCAGAGAGAGAGAGAGAGAGAGAGAGAGAGAGCAAGAGAAGGGGAAGGGGGGTGGGGGTGGGGGGTGGGGGCATAAGGGGGGCAGTGAAAGTGGGGTTGTGCTGTTAGATGATCCCTGATTTCATAATATAAATAATATTGGTAAAAGATCAAAACACTGGAAGAATGCTTGTCTTTCCCAAATTTATCAGTTGATACTTCCAAATCATTGCCCTCTTTCTCTTACAGAGACAAAAGCAAAAAAAAACTAGTTGTTACTAGAACAAAACCGATACAACACTATAATATGATGATAATATTATAACACGATAATTCTAGATAGGAACAATGGACCATTAAGAAACCTATATAATACCATTCTTTTGTGCGCTAGTTGATTGGCAATCTATGTAAAACACCTTAATCCTGAGACAGTATTAAATAACCCTCTTTTAAAATCTAGGAATTTTAAATAAGGTTTCTAAAATGTCTTGAGAGCGCAATAAATGCGGCCATAAAGAGGGGCGACGAAAAAAGATGAACAAAGTGAAGAAACATTTCGGGACAAAACAATATTTTGATCCATATTTTGCTTGAAGTCATCCACTGGAGCAATTTCTTTTCTTTTCTTTCCAACTGGTGATTTATAGCAACATCCTGCTGCAGAAATTGAGAACGCGACTGGGAAAAGAACGACGAGAAACTATAAATAGCAGCTTTTTCAATCAAAGGCATCTTTTTGACCCACGAGTCAAGTTACAACCAAAAAATTTTTGCAGCTCAAAAGATTAAAGGAAATTATGTCATTTTTGAGATCGACCTAAGGATTACGATTCAGTCACTGAGGCAACATACAGTACGCAGTAATAAGATGGAGAAGGAAAAGTGAATGTTCATTAAAATATAAAGACTCAAGCGTCAAAGACTTGATTGCATGTAATCGCAAGCCGGCACCGTGGAAACAGGAAAGGTGTAAACCAGACCTACAGACTTCGAGGATTGTCGCCAAAATGTAATGGTTTGAATCGTCGAAAATACACCATAAAATTTACTTTCAATAACCCTTGTGACTCCCTCCCGACTGTACGTTCAATTGTTAATAGTGCTGAAAAGATAAACGAAATGAAATTTTACCGTTTCCTCTCTGGCGTACCATACCTTGTGGCTTAGGATCGAGAGCGCGTTGGTTTACCGCGCCCGAATTCAAGTCCAGACCAGCGAACTATGGGAAAAAAAGAACACAAAAATTAAATTTAAAACACCAACAGTACACAACAATGGTTAAAATCGACTAAAAAATTAAGTTTCTCGACGCCGGAGTTACGAAATTCTCCGAAACATAACACGCCACTTGGCTCTGCCATGTGCCTTTGTCTAAAAACCCGACACTTGGCAATCCTTTCCGATTAGAAAATGCATACTTACCCGCTGGTCTAGAGCTTGAAAGTTTGCTGGGGACACATGACTCATAACGAAAGAAACAGTAATTTCAAATGTTTTACTGTAGTGATGGAAATGGCTGTTGAAATTCGGCAAAAAAGCGAAATACAATTGCACTCCTTTGAACTCAAAGCTTTTTTCTCAGTTCAACGACATGTCAGTCGACAGCCGGCTGAGTAACCTCTTATCGTGACGTCAGGTCCGAAGCACGTGTTTCACCTTCAAATGCACGAGGGGGATGGGGGCGGGGGACGTGCAAAATATTTTCACACTTACGTAGGAATGGAAAGACAGGGGTCCCCGCTTCTCCCTGTTCTGGTCTTTTCCATTGTGGCTGCCCTATCACAAGAATACCACAATGCTTGAAAAATTGCGAAATATTACAGAAAGTCACACTTTTTTTACAATAGAATTTTTCATTCCTGCCCATCCACTAGATATAGGGCCCACAGTGCAGTCACCTTTCACACGCCTGTCTCCACAAGGCCCGAAATTTTTTATCCCACGCGCAGAGTACTTTACCTTAAAGTATTTTTATCTTTTCCCAATCTATAACCTCCCATATTTCCTTCCCCTTTCCCTTCGCCTCCAGCCCCCATCTCCCTCGGCTTTTACGGAACGAATGGGCTCCTGTCAACACATAAACAACTTCGCTTTGGGCAAAAATTTTTGGCAGTCTGAAAATGAAAGCGGCGTGGTCGATTTGTCACCCTAATGAGCTGCAACAACAAAACACTTTTAAGTCATTGGTGCGGTCTGCATTATTTCCCATTTCTAAGTGCAGGTGATTAGTTGAAAATCATTGGATCGGAAAAGGAGGTATAATATCGATTTCTGAATATTAGGTCCGTATCACAAGCCTCGACACCTTCTCCCGCCTACCCCCAAGTGAGAGAAAACCCCCTGGGAACGAGTTTGCACTCTCTCAAGACTGAGTACAGATAGCAATAACATAGGTAAAGAAGTCGCATTTTCAGGTTTTCTCCGCAGGATAAATAAAAACTGCACCGGCTTAGGAAAGTGTTGCTTGGTCACTTTCATGTATGAGCGAAAAGGGGCAAACTCGCTGTCATCGTGCGAGTGGCTAAGCAGCAAGGAGAATGAGGACGAGTTATTTTTTTTCCTCTGGCGCTGCGCCTTTGATGTTTGGTCATGTTTGTAATCGTGTGCATACGCCGGTACAACTGACTGACTGCCAGTTAAGCAAGCTATGCAAACATTAACAGACCGTTTGAAACCTGTCTTACAATACGTAAATTTTCACTGTGGCAACGTAGGTTTCACCTCCTCCTGGCAGTCTGACAACAACAGCAAATGACAAATAAATAAATGACGGTCAAATCATGATCACGTGGTCATCTGTCTGATCTGCGTTGAGTCCATACATTGCGTGGTCGCCTGTCACCATTGTCTGACTGGAATTGCAGTAGCTTTCTTGTAAATGGCTGGTTGTGCCGTT
The DNA here is from genome assembly GCA_016490735.1 of Pachyseris speciosa. Lineage (NCBI taxonomy): Eukaryota > Metazoa > Cnidaria > Anthozoa > Scleractinia > Pachyseridae > Pachyseris > Pachyseris speciosa. Next base: position 272,597 of record JAEMWC010000342.1, read on the forward strand.
GTGGGCGAAGTCTGATCTCGCCTTCTAGCGAGCGCGCTTCCTACAATTTTTTTGTTTCCTGTCTCCTTTACGGCGACCGCAGCCATTTCCCCACCAACACGTTGCTTTAGATTTCATTAGAGAAAAAGTGAGCATGTTTACGCTTTCCTTTTTGTCGAGAATTTTAACATGGAACATGACCGGCGTGTAATGAACATTTCAACGTTTGTTTTATGTTTGTCGCTGGTGCGTGTCACAAATGACCACAGTAAAACCAAGGAAACCAAACTCCCACGCGAAGGAGGCAACGATAGCATGAATCAAAGTCAAAGTGGTTTCAAAATATTCATCGAAATTTCCACTTTTATCTTTTTTCTTAATTAAAATGTTCTCCTTTGAAGAAAGCTGATATTTTTGGGCATTCAAACCTGATTGAGTGCTCGCGTGAGCTGCTTGCGTGACAGCGAAAAATGTTCGTGCCAGTCGGATCACGAGTTATCGTGATACCGCCATCATGCAATTGTATTAAAGGTGACAAAAATTGTCGATCTTGATACCTATTTTTATTTAGTATTTAGTAACCCATGCGAAATTACTCGGTTGTAAACGGTGACGAAACTAACCCATCATTCACTAAAACGAAAAATTCATTCTCAGACTTCTGAGAGAATATGGTCACGCTTAAGTCAACAAAAGAATGAATAAATAATAAAAACGTGTAGACGTCAATTTTATTAAGTGATACTCATGGTTCTTAAGCCTGTTCATAGTCTCTCTAGCTGTGTAGAATATTCAATATCGTTAAAAGAGATTTTAATTAAGCAACATGACCGCAGTAAAATTAATATATCCCTGGAAACAAATCGTTAGGAGATTCATTTGACGTGTTTATAAATGACAAAAGACGCCATTTGTTGAAATATTTATAAAATGAAACTCGTATCGTACAATGTTTCATGGCGGGACTGATAAAAAAAAAAGGCAGAAACAAACTTTCGTTGTCGATCAAATGTTTTCTTTTAGCCCGTACAAAACCATGTCTAATTTTATCTGTTCATGGGCGCGCACGTTTATGGATCATTAAAGTATTAAATACAAACTAAATAATTATTCCGACTCCTAAATTTTCTCTGCAATTTACTGGGTCCTTACGTAACCGGCCTTTTCTGTGTCAGACAGAAGTAACAATATAACAAGCGATTTTTAAAACTGAACAACTCTTCACTTTCTCTATCACTTTCTTCATTCAACTTCTTGTTCGATTTTTGCCTTTTCAATCTCTACAATTGATAGCAAATCCTCTATAATCTTATCCAATTCAAGTTCTTGGTCGTCGTACTCTGCAGGTAAAAGGCTCTCATTGGAAGAGTCAAAATGATTAATGTCGTTCTCGGAATTCACCGATATCGTGGAGTCCTCCAAATCTGGTAAAAACTCTTGAGTCGGACTCGTAGCAGGGGAAGAACTGCTAGAATTCGCGCGCTCGTAGTTTTCAAAACTTGCCCTCCGCTCGATGTTTTTCTGCTCCAAAGACTTTCTCCTGTCTCTTCGCAGCTTCTGGAAGTGACCCTCGCGAAACGCTGCATACAAAGCCAGTGCAATGGACTTCGCTTTTTCCTCGCTTTCACAAGCAACGGCATGGCACTCGACCACCGCGGGACTTTTGTGGTGATTAAAAGCGAAGATCGTGGTGTCAATTCTGTTTAAAGTACAATAAGAAATATTTTCAAGACAAATCAGCTTTGATTCTTTCGACGCGGACTTGGTTTTCACCTCCTCGAGTTTCACTCCCTCAGCACCAACTTGCAGGAACATTTTCGGACAAGATTTCTCATGGTATTTCACGTCGTCTTGTATTTTGCACACAGCTTTCTCGATCCCAGCCACTCCAGGCTCTACAGTAACTTCACAGCCGAGATATTTCACTTGAAAGCGGGTAGCTAGAGTTAAATCGGCCTTACCAAATTTTCCCTTCAACATGACTGTGTATTAGTACAAATTTTCACGTCCCACAAGGTGTCGAGAAAATTTCAAACTTTCCGGCTCTCAATTCAATGAGTGGTTTTGGATTCAGTTATTCACAACCACCGTAGTAGTCCTTTCATTGTAGCGCTAATGTTTATCTCCGTACGAACTTCCCATACGTTTAAGGTCCTCGAGGTACTGACAATGTGATTGGATTGTTTATAGTCTTCCGTAATATCCACCTGCATTCTGGTTCGCACAAAGACCCATTCAAATGCAAATTTGAGGCTAATGTTTATCATATTTGGCCAAGCAAGATACATTCTTTATAATGTTTCATTTCCTTGACAAGATAAATATGGTCACTTTTGACAAGTACGGCCTTTTCTCCTAATGAGCAGTTTCTTCTCGGATAATTCGGTTCAAAGTCTTACTGTATCCGTGCTGATCTCAGGATGATTCGTCATTAATTCACGCGTGTGAAGGGCGACAAATTTCCATTGTAATATTGTTTAACGTGTGCGAACAGTACAATATTCCGAAATAAGCGATGTTCAAAACCCTTTGATTTGACCTGTTGTGTTGGCTACAGAGCGATTTAAATTAACGTTAATTTCTTTGACTGTTTATTAGAGCACGTCAACAAAGGAAACCAGAGTGGGTGAACATGATTTTGTTTACAGAAATTATTCATATTGGAGGAGGTTAGAGGAGACTTCGGCACAAATAGTTTATTCAAAAGTTATGTTATTCAGCAAGCATTGGGCAAAAGCAATGAAGAAGGGTGGGTTGGGCAGTTTACGTGAACGAAAGCCGGAAAGGGCCAGTATCGACTCAGTTGTCAAGACTCTCCAATCTTGTTCCGTGATGGCTTCTTACTGGCTTACTGCGCATATCAGACACTTCCAGTATGCTCGGCGTCATTTCTGATAACTCGAGAAAGTGGAATCAGTGTTTACGGAAATAAGAGCTCCTGACGGGAAGTAATCACTTAAAGCAATAGCGACAAACGTAAGAACAGCAAGTACAGATAAAAAAATGGCGTCAATACACGCGGTTAATAACGTGCAAGCAAGCATGACGATGGGTTTTGGTTTTAATTATGATGAGCTGAGGTGGTGGCGCGAGTTTTCGATGAATCAAGATAGCGCAGCAAATAAGAACCATATTAGTGAAGTCACACTTTCTAAAAGAAATCAAAGACACAGTGTCGACGAGTCTACGCGTACCACTTTAAACTATTTAGTAAATCGTAAAACGATTTAGTAAACCAACAGACTCTCGAAAAACTGAAATCAAAGTAAAAACCTTATCTTTAAAGAACTTTTATTACCTTTTACATTATTACATGAAGTTTTCGTGATATTCTTCTTCAGATTTTTACGGCGATTTTGCGGAGAATTTTCTATTTTGAATCACTTTAATTTCGCGTTTTCGAGTAAGACACAATTTTTTACTTTGCCCTCCTTGAATCTAATTAAACGACTTCATCTACAAAAACGTCAAAATTACGTAAGATGCAGCGGCGGGTCTTTAGGGCAATAGTGACAACAAAGAAGTTCTCATAATGTCCACAAGAAGTTCATCGCTGTACGTGACCACATGCAACTGTGCATCAATTAAGTTTCACGAGTCATTTTCGTCTTGATAGTGGATCACAAGTTGGTAGTAATTCTCTGCCAGTTAATACAGTCTTTATTTGAGAATGAATAAATGAAAATCATATATTTGAACTGCGGAACAAAGAAATGAGTATGTCAATGATCATCGCAGTTGTGAACACTACTTATGCCGTAGTGAAAATAAAGCCTGATAAAAACTTTAGGCTTGTACGGGATTCCAAGCCACGACCTCTGCGATACCGGTGCAGCGCTCTACCTACTGAACTAACAAGCCATCTGGGAGCTGGCCGCTTGGTTGGTTCTTAATATACCCGTGAGTGATGAATATATGAGAATGAATATATGAAAATCATATATAGCGCTGCACCGGTATTGCAGAGGTCGTGGATTCGAATCCCGTACAAACCTGATTTTCTTTTCAGGCTTTATTTTCACTACTGCATAAGTAGTGTTCATAACTGCGATGATCATTCACATACTCACAGTCTTTATATACAAGGAAGCAGTAAATGGACGGTTTTAATTTGAGGACTAGTTAAAAGAAGGGCTGCCCGCAGCAGTAGCGATGAGGAGGACCAAGACGTTGCCTCAGAATAGTTAAAAATATGGTTTTCTAAACGTTTCAACGCTGATAAACTCATTCTTTCTTGATTATTGACATAATTAATAGGCGCAGTTGCAGTGACCATTTTGTCTCGGATAAATGGCTTTTGCCCACGGGGAAGCAAGTTTTTATGCGTAACCGATCGGCTCCTCCTGTTAATTTCCATGGATATAATTCTTTTGGTTTAGCGAGACCCCAAAGCAGCTCAACCAATCACAGTGATTGCTAGACGCAGGGAAACCACTTGCTGTTGACCTTCCCCTGAGGTAATTTATCAGCGTGTAACCGCAAACAGGAGGCGTTCAAAACCCAGAGTAAACCCCACCGAAGCCATTACCCGCTAAGTTTCCCATGGGCAGAAGGTCTAGTGCACCTAATCAGTCGCGTCATGTTTTATGTCATCATGACGCGACACCATTATCAAGGTAAATGGCAAAGAAGCTGTTATGCGAGACTAATGGTTCACTAAATTAACATAATAAAGATCGACAAAGAGTGACAAAATTACAAGAATACTTTCGCTCGTATTGTGTCCGACTGCACGTTGAGAGGGTCTTGAGACTGGGTAGGTCTCGCATAACAGTTTCTATTCCGTTAACCGTGACAATGGCGTCATGACGACGACGAAACGTCGGTTTTTCTAGCTAGCTTTTACCTGCTTAAGTATAACTAAACCTTTATTGATGAGAGCACGTTATGTTCGCGTCACTTTAATTTCGCGGTTGTTTTTTTGCAGTTAAATCGCGAAATTAAAGTGTAGCGAAAATTTCATTGAAGTGTGGCGGCGGTAACGGCTGAAACCACTCGCATGATAGATAACACTAGCACTTCGTCCTCAGCAGTTCTGGCACCAGTTGTCCAAAGAGGAGATAACTCTCTCCAGCGGATAAAGTGTATCAGCAACTAATACATTTTTAGCCGCTAGATAGCGACTTACCCACTGGATAGAGTTACTTTTCCGCTTTTTGAACAACTGGGGCCTTGTCCCCAGATTTATCTCTCTCTCGTTTATTCCTTGTTTGTTGTGCATTTCTTGCTTAAACTTATATTTTAAATTAGCAAGATGTTTCTCGGAGATGTTATGCTTTCTTCATTTGTTTGCGGGAAAAGGTTTCTATAGCTAAATTTGGAAAAGTCCGCGACCGAGTGGCCGCGCAAGCAATTGTGGGATTGTTTGGGGGGACACGTACTGCGAAGAAACAACCGCGTTCCCCCCACTCCACCCCCCCCCTCCTCCCGACCAACCCCACAACCTCTCACGCGGCACTCTTGATATGTGAGCTTATTAAACTAAGATGGACCTGGGGTCGAGGATGACAACCAGCTGTTCCCAGGCCTCTCTCAACCGTCATTGACGACTTGGCGACCAAAAATGTGTCTCGTCACCGTTCACCGTGATTTAAATACAGTTCGAGTCCTAATTGATGATTAAGGCCTCACATTTGCAAGAAGCTGTCAGGGTATGTCATAGTGTATGCCGCCTTCGTGGCCTCAAAGAATAACTAAAGCACCACATCAAAAACCACAGATAAACCACAAATAAGATAAGTTTTAATGTATGCCTCCTAACTGACTGCGGAGAACTTAGCTTAGCTTAATTTCTTTTGCCGAAACCTTTTCTGAACTCAGCTGGAATAGTAAAATATTTAATAATCTGGAAATATACAACTGCCTAATGACGTAATGTAACATTTCTCAATTAATGAATTTCACACGGCAAATTTTGCAACGCATATTTCAGTGGGAAATCGTCAACCAAAACAGGGACCAAAACAATGTTAAACAAGCGAAAATGTTCGATATTTCAGGACGCCTTTCCAGTTGGTAGATTGAATTTCTACTTATAAATTCGCCTGCTAGACTAAAGTTAAGTTCTCGACCTGCAGCGGAAAGCAGCTGCATAAGACGTGTGGGAATCTATTGAATCAAATTTCCTTTTTGGAGCCTGTTTGATACTGTTGCCTGGGAAATGACTATTGACGGCTTCCAAGAGTTGAGTCATTTTAAAAACACCTGCATCATGTACCACATACTATTTGCTACATAACTAATGGTAAATGAATTTCCAATGCAAGTAATTGGATAATGTTAATGTTGCTAATTTTGTGTGACATACTCTTTGTGACCTTTGTGGAAGAAAAGTTTCGAAAGTAGTTTGCGCAGATGGCGGTCTATTTAACAAAATACATCTGGTTCTTGCAACAATACTGACTAATGATAAATATCAAACCAGCTGAACATTCTTTAATTTACTGTTTTCAAAACACTGTCCAAATGAGTCCAAATGGAAGAAAAGTTTCTACCTGGTCAGAAGTAGGGTCTGGGGTCCCGCGAGGGTCCATACTTGGACCGATGTTATTTTTACTATTTATTAATGATATGCCAAACGCAGTCTCTAGTGCAAGGATTGCAATGTTTGCTGATGACTCAAAGTGCTATAAGATCATAGAGCAAGAGTCTGATTTTGTAAATTTACAGCAGGATTTAGATGCACTTTTAGCTTGGTCGTTGCGCAATGAAATGTATTTTCAACCTGCCAAATGTAAAAATGTGCGCATATCTAGGAAACGCGTAAGCTCACCACGTACTTACAGTTTACTGACATGGAATTGACCTGGAGGTGGTTGAATCTGAAAAGGATCTTGGGGTTATGTTTGTCAATGACATCTCTTGGAAGGAGCACATAGTTACCATTGTTGCTAAGGCAAATAGGATGTTGGAGAAATTGCGCGGGTCTGGTCGATAGTAATGCTCTTTTGCGCCTTTACTGCTCATTAGTACGCTCCCATTTATGTTATTGCTCGCAAGTTTGGGCCCCTCAGTCTGTTATAAATCAGTTAATCCTCATGGAGCAGGTACAGAGAAGAGCCACGCGTTTTATTGTAGGTAGACAGAGATCTGTGTTACAAGGATCGTCTGATTAAATTAAATTTACTTCCGCTAAATTATTGGTTAGAATATCTAGATTTAGTTTTCTTTTACAAGTCCTTGAAAGGAGATGTAATTTTTGCACGACACTTTGATGAATATTTTTCCTTTCTAAGGGGGTGCTCTATTGTTTGTAGGTTTATGGGGTTGGTGGTTGAACCTTGTAGGGGATGCTATATCCTTTTGTTCTAATTACCTGTATATATTCTTTATGTACAAATCTTGAAATAAATAAATAAATAAATAAATAAATAAACAAATAAATAAATAAATAAATAAATAAATAGAATGGACTCAAGAAAGCTAAAAAAATGTACTTAGTATTTACAAAATACCATGCTATTAATCATGTTTTCACCATTTCGCACTCTTGGAGCTTTGTTTCAAAGCGATGCTAATTTTCCTCTATTTATTTATTCCCTCATAACAATGTATGAAAGTTGTCACTCATTTTTAATAATGCAAACCGCTTTACTCGCGTAAGTACTTCTGAATATGATATATCTTATCTAAGCTTAGTATTGTCACAGGTTTCACTTTGGTTTTTCTTTTCTTACAGCATCGATCGCAGCTTCTTGCAAACACTCTTTCATTTTCTGTCTTTCTCTCCGAAGGCTTTTAAAATGGTCCGTTTTGAAGGCAGCGTGCAATGCCTCATTTATTTCCCTCGCTTTCACATCATTTTCGCAGACAACCGCATGACATTCGACATGATTTTGCGAGATATGATGGTTGAACGCGAAGATGTTCGAGTCTTTCTCGTATACCAAGCCATAAGAGATTTTCCGAAGCGGTATAAACGCTAGAGGAACATCTCGCTCACGTTTCCGCTCAACAAAGCTAACACCTTGGATACCAATTTTCACGTAATTCGTCCGAACTGTGTTCCTGTAGTCTGTCTGCCCACCTGTTTTCTTTATCTGATCAACAGCAACCTGCACGCCTTCTATTCCCGGACAAGAGTTCACGCAGAATCCCAAGTACTGCACACGAAAAGACAGCTCTTGTACAAACGTCCTTGAGTCGCTTCGGCCAAGTCCAATTCCGCCCATCGTTTTCTCTTTAAATGTCTCCATATCTGTCAATCTGCTCAACGCAAATTATTCCGCTTCAATATTGACTACACAACATCCTATAGTGAATAAGAAAGAGACGAAAACTGGAATTTTCGGCACCTAAGCGTACATTATGAAATTTGGGACAGGCACAGTTTGTGGTGAACTTCCTGCCGAGATATCAAAACAAACAGACGGAGAGTCCATTAAGTTACCGATTAGAATTGCAAATTTGAGGTTTTAAGTTACAACTAGTACAAGCTCCTGGATTAATTACAGTTTGCCTTCAGAAGGTGGACCAGCTTTTGAAGCCGGACAACGTCTTGGCGGTAGTGATGTTTTGTAAACATATCACATGACTCGAAATTTTTCGAAAATCAGCGGTTCTCCTTCGTTTTAAAAGCAAACTCGCTAAGTCAATTACTGAGTTAGTAAGACCGAATTGCGCAAGCGAGAATACCATCATTTGACGTACATAGCACTGAACTTCCCCTGACAACAAACTGTCGAATGACAGTCGGTTGAATTGTGGGCCGACAATCCAGCAACAATCGGCCGACAGTTGTCGGACAGTCGATTTAAGGGTGCTGTTCTCACCGATGGAAAACTGAAACACTTTTTGCAGTTTAGTCGCCAACTCATCAAGCTGCATGCTGTTGGGAATTTGTTTTTCCCAACTATGGTTAACTGGCCTTCTGAAATTAAGCAAAAGATGGCCCAACAGCATTTACGTATGACACCCTTCTTGTTTAAAACTCGGCAAACAGAATTATTAATTTGTATTGGCTAAAAAATTTTTTAATGTTTTAACTCCCGGTTGGTTTGATTGATTTGCAGAACTGTTGTCAGAGTGCTTAATAGAAAAACTAGAGCATAAATATTTGAAGACAGTCTGATCAGCTGAAGATTTGACTTGGCATATTTCTTACTATATAGTTTCGTACCGCACAACTTGTACGGCACTCATCAGATAAATAGCCAAATGTAAAATTACAACGTAAAGCTGGTAACTATATATACAGGAGGAGTGGAAAAGTAGAAGATTACAACGGTTTCTACTTCTAAACAATAGACGCTTAAAATCCGCGTTGTTTATCTGAAACAGAAACCGTTGTAAGTTTTAAACTTTTCCGGTCATCTTAAGTACATAAATGTCAGTGTCACGCTTACTTCCATTGTCCATCCGTCACGACTTGTCTCCATTACTCAACTCTTCCTCTCCCCGAAGAAGGCCTGATCTGAGATTTATACACATTCTTTCTTGTTACCCGGGCTGCGCGCGTCTCGCGCGGCGCCCGGGTCTTAAACTACCGACGATTATTACCCGGGCTGCGCGCGTCTCGCGCGGCGCCCGGGTCTTAAACTACCGACGATTATTCTTTTTCGTCGTCGAGTATCATCCACAAATGGCACTTCCGGCGTTTCTGCGCAAGCGCTAACTATTTTTAACAACAGTGATGCGTGTTGTCACGTACGGGAAAATGTCGATTCATCTTGTGGCTTTTGAAGTCTGAACAAACAATATGTTAAGAGAAGTGTCTATGCGAATGTTTGCAAGTTCAACGGCGAGAAGAAAGCTTTTAACATGAGTTAACTTAATGGCAGATGGACTGCTTCAGGAGATTGCGAGTAGTCTCTAATTTTGGCGACGGATTTTGGGGCCACGTGCGCGCGCGAAGTTGCGAGGAGACGCGACGCGAGGGGAGCGCCAAAAATTAGAGACTACAGACAAAGGGAGTTTGACCTTTCCCGGCAGAGTGATTCGGAAGTGTAAATCTCATATCAACAGCAAGAATGATGCCTGTTGTCACGTATTGGAAAACGTCGATTCACCTTGTGTCTTTGAAGTCTGAACAACTAATATGTTAAGAGAAGTGTCTATACGAATGTTTGCAAGTTCAACAGCGAGAAGAAAGCTTTTAACATGACCAAAATTTAACTCCAGATGGATTGCCGCCGTGTTCCCCGTATCGGGTGTCTGGAGAACTCAGACCTAGAAAACTCAGACCTCAGACCTAGAAAACTCAGCCCCCCCCCCGCCACCCCCCCCCCCAAGTCTGGAAAACTCAGACCCCTCAAAACTATACAAATTTTCAAAGTCAAATAAACGTGGACAAAATAAATTATCGCCGTTCAGTGCGCTGAAATGTTACACCGTCTATTTATCGCAGATAACAAACACTTCACGTTATTATAATCGGCTCCGGAGCACGAGACCTAGAATACTCAGACCCCCCCCCCCACCCCCCTCCCCAAACTGGAAAACTCAGACCCCCTCACAACTATACAAATTTTCAAAGTGAAATAAACGTGGGCAAAATGAATTATCGCCGTTTATGAGGGGTTTGAGTTTTTACAGTTTGGGGGGTGGGTCTGAGTTTTCTAGGTCTTGTGCTTGGGAGCCGATTATAATAACATGAGACGACAAAGGAGAAGTGTTTGTAAACAGTTTCACTCTGCTAATTAATTTTCTACTCACATTTCAGCGAGACGTACTCCATTAACGTTTATGCGAAAAAATCCTACATCGTTCGATAAGCGTTTCCTTTCTCAAACAATTATCCATCGAAGCAAAACAAGTGTGCTTAGTTTTTTTTTTTGGAATCAATACACTATTTTTATCACCTTGCAAAAGGATAAACCTCTGTGGCCTAAAGGTCACTGTTCTTGCCTGTGACACAGCTAACCCGGGTTTGATGTCTTTTAGCTTTTTTAGTGGTATATATCACGGGCTTTATTTTTCTGTTTCTCTTTTTCTTGTTCTTTTAGAAATATTTTTTACAAGTGTTATAATTACTGTTCTCAATGGTTGAGCTGTATTTTAGAGGAATAAATGTTGATAGGGGTCTAAAGAAATAGACTCCAACACAAGCTAAACACAATGCGTCCGATGTAAGAAAGACAGACTTCCCTCTATTCTTTTGTTTAGCACTAAGTTAGGGATACAATACTGTTTTTTACAAGGCCCGGTTTAGGCTAATTGTAGCCTCTTGTTCTTTTTCGTCGTCGAGTATCATCCACAAATGGCACTTCCGGCGTTTCTGCGCAAGCGCTAACTATTTTTTAACAACAGTGATGCGTGTTGTCACGTACGGGAAAATGTCGATTCATCTTGTGGCTTTTGAAGTCTGAACAAACAATATGTTAAGAGAAGTGTCTATGCGAATGTTTGCAAGTTCAACGGCGAGAAGAAAGCTTTTAACATGAGTAAACTTAATGGCAGATGGACTACTTCTGGAGATTGCGAGTAGTCTCTAATTTTGGCGACGGATTTTGGGGCCACGTGCGCGCGCGAAGTTGCGAGGAGACGCGACGCGAGGGGAGCGCCAAAAATTAGAGACTACAGACAAAGGGAGTTTGACCTTTCCCGGCAGAGTGATTCGGAAGTGTAAATCTCATATCAACAGCAAGAATGATGCCTGTTGTCACGTATTGGAAAACGTCGATTCACCTTGTGTCTTTGAAGTCTGAACAACTAATATGTTAAGAGAAGTGTCTATACGAATGTTTGCAAGTTCAACAGCGAGAAGAAAGCTTTTAACATGACCAAAATTTAACTCCAGATGGATTGCCGCCGTGTTCCCCGTATCGGGTGTCTGGAGAACTCAGACCTAGAAAACTCAGACCTCAGACCTAGAAAACTCAGCCCCCCCCCGCCACCCCCACCCCCCCCCCCCCAAGTCTGGAAAACTCAGACCCCCTCAAAACTATACAAATTTTCAAAGTCAAATAAACGTGGACAAAATAAATTATCGCCGTTCAGTGCGCTGAAATGTTACACCGTCTATTTATCGCAGATAACAAACACTTCACGTTATTATAATCGGCTCCGGAGCACGAGACCTAGAATACTCAGACCCCCCCCCCACCCCCCCTCCCCCAAACTGGAAAACTCAGACCCCCTCACAACTATACAAATTTTCAAAGTGAAATAAACGTGGGCAAAATGAATTATCGCCGTTTATGAGGGGTTTGAGTTTTTACAGTTTGGGGGGTGGGTCTGAGTTTTCTAGGTCTTGTGCTTTGGAGCCGATTATAATAACATGAGACGACAAAGGAGAAGTGTTTGTAAACAGTTTCACTCTGCTAATTAATTTTCTACTCACATTTCAGCGAGACGTACTCCATTAACGTTTATGCGAAAAAATCCTACATCGTTCGATAAGCGTTTCCTTTCTCAAACAATTATCCATCGAAGCGAAAACAAGTGTGCTTAGTTTTTTTTTTGGAATCAATACACTATTTTTATCACCTTGCAAAAGGATAAACCTCTGTGGCCTAAAGGTCACTGTTCTTGCCTGTGACACAGCTAACCCGGGTTTGATGTCTTTTAGCTTTTTTAGTGGTATATATCACGGGCTTTATTTTTCTGTTTCTCTTTTTCTTGTTCTTTTAGAAATATTTTTTACAAGTGTTATAATTACTGTTCTCAATGGTTGAGCTGTATTTTAGAGGAATAAATGTTGATAGGGGTCTAAAGAAATAGACTCCAACACAAGCTAAACACAATGCGTCCGATGTAAGAAAGACAGACTTCCCTCTATTCTTTTGTTTAGCACTAAGTTAGGGATACAATACTGTTTTTTACAAGCCCGGGTTTAGGCTAATTGTAGCCTCTTGTTTCAGTTCAAGGCCACCAACTTGGACTAGGAAAATATAGGAGAAAAATTTAAGATGGGGGTACCGACGTGAATTTGAGAAAAATTTTAAAGGGAATTTCCACTCTTACAACAAATTCACGCTAAATTGTAGGCAATAATTACAGGCTTCCAAGTTTTGTTTTGAAACGAAAATAACTCAATATCATTATCGCCTTTTTTAATTTCCCAGGCGCGGTTCCGCGTGCAACGAAGGAAATAGGAGACGTCTGCACGCAGGCTAAAAATGTCCGCGCCGGGAAATTTAATGGCGAAAATAGTCGATGATGTTACCCACTTGTTTGTGCAATTAAATATTGACCAAATGTTGTATATCCACGTTTTAAAACAAAATTTAAAATCTAGTAATTATTGCCTACAATTTAGTGTCAATTTAAGAAGGAATTGTAAAAAAACTGTTGTTATAAAACACCACCAGACACAGTTGACACCCCCAAGGCACTCCAGGTTGGTGGGGAACTGTTTTGGTGTCCATCTACCAATTTTCAACTTCAAATTCCAATTTAAACCTTCACTAAATCTTAAATATTTCCTATTTCCCTAAATTTAACTTATCCTTTGAGAAAAATTATCTTTTTCCCAAATATACCCAAAAATCACCAACATATTCACAAAATATCCCACCCTCCCGGCATAGCTTCGTGAATGAGCATAAGGATTTTTGATTGCCTCACACGCGAACAAGTTATTAACGTTAAATCCACGTTAAATTGTGTACTGGAATACAGCTTTAACAAGGACCACCGTTGCAAAATAAAAGAGCCGGATCCTGTAATAGATCTAACCAGCTATAAAAAATTGTACGTAACTGATTAAACGGTAAAAAACAAACAAGGGTGGTTATACGGCGAGGAATGTATATTTAAAATAATATTTTGAGAGGCATAGCCGTCCTTCGTCACCTGGTGTGCTACAGGGTATAACCCCAATGTAAAACGACGTTACAATTTAAAATAACTTGTTAAGCGGAAGAGGAAAAAGCTCGAGAGAGTTGAAATCGGGTTGGAAGTTGGGTTAGCCTCCCTTTTTGATATGGAATAACTCTGAACTCGTTCTTGCTGACAGATTGCGTTAAGTTGTTGGCTAGGCTAGCTAACCCAAGCAGGGACTATTTTCCAGCTGGAACGTGTTGTGAAGGATCCAATCCGACTGTTCGTAGATCGTCATGGTGACAAGTCCCTAGTGAAACCATCATGAGACAGCAACCTTGTTTGAATATCTATGATCCATTGTGCCTTGCATTGATGAATAATTATGTTTTAAAACTATCAACAGATGTTTTATTGACATTCCATTTTAACGAATTCCATTTTAAAGTTTGATTTTGACGCGAACGAATCTTGAGATTTACTCTGGAAACAAACACATCCGGGGTAGCTATGAGGGAGACCGAGATCCAACATCAAAAGGCACAGATTTCAGCAGAATTTATATGGGTGTTATGAGATCAAAACAGCAAAAACCTAGCACTGCATCCAAGGAAGAAAAGAAGAATAAACTCGGCATGGTGAGACGAATAAGTTTGAAAAGTTTGAAACAAGAGTACGAGCTGGAACCAGCGCGGAGATTCATCGTTCGGTTCGCGGGCAAAATAGAAACAGTGAACCCTGGGGGTGAGGATATCGACGGAAGTCTACGAACATTGTACAAGAAAGTACGAGATAATTTGAATTGTCTGCCCGAGTGTGTTTGGAGTTTTGCTCGAGCAATATTAAAATCAGATGGATTCAAGCTGTGGCAGAAGATCAAGGGGAAATAGAGGTGCCGTTTGGTCGGATTTCATTTGTAGTGGCTGACAGAAAACACCAGCTTTTCGCTTTCAATGACTTTGTATCGCAGAAACCGAGAAAAGTTGAATGTTACGCTTTCGTCTGCAATGAATCCGAAAAATCGGACGTCGTTGCGAACGCTTTGTCGGAAGCTTTTAAAAGCGTCCAAGAACGACCTCGGCGAGGATCAAGCTTATCTGCCAAGGAAGGCGGAAATTAAACTGCTTATGTCTCGAATCACTTTTGCAGACTGGAAGAACTAAACCGGCTGAACCTTTGTTGCTGCTTTGACCTGTGATGCAAAAATAGCTAATGTTAGGTTCCTAGATTGTACATGTGTGGAAAACGCGACGAACCATTCGAGGCCAGTAAAACAGAAGACATTGGTTAAAAACGAAATTGAACTCTCATTTGCCCCGGTTTCACTTTTCATTTCAGCTTACTGTAAAACATTTTGTGCCTGCGTCCACTCCTATGCTAATCCGAAGTGAAATAATATTTATACAAGTAAACGATTCAGCACCCGCTTTGTGTACGTGGTGATAATGGTAGTCTTAGTCGAAGTAATAATGAATCATTGCTGTACATAGATCGTGATTACATTTTAATTCAAAGTAAAATAGGTAGATGATAAACACCATAAAATATTGTTCTATATGCTGCTAGAATGGATGACATCTGTACGACCTGAGCTGTGCATAATAAACATTTATGAAAATTTGCTTAGTTCGTTGATAATTGTTCGACGAAGCATTAAATAACCAAAACAAAATAATTTACTCTTCCCAATGCATAATAATTAAATTTTAACAGTTATCAAGGAAAGCAAACTGACTATCGGTTTCTTCAGTTCTAGACAAGGTATAGTAACCTTAGGTCACTTTTTCCTTCTACGGAACCAAAGATAAACTCAATAGGCGTCTAATTTTGGAGACTGGATTATAGCGGTTGGTCTCTTATAATACACGAAATGCATACCTTATACACGTGGAAACTGCTGATGTTTCATGCTCTCACATGGTTGAAATAAAAGGTAACAGTAAAACTAATTGAAACTTCTTGCTTTGCTCAGTGTTATCTGGGTACGGAAGTCAGGGTACAATATGTGCGTCTGTTCAAATTATTTTCCGGCTTAATGAAAGGGAAAGAAATCTCTTCGGGAAGATAGTATCAGGTTGATGTTTCTCAGTAGTGTCAAATTTGAGTCACGATATAGTTCTACGGGCGATGGCTTAAACGCGGAATCAGTTGAATAAAGTCGCGTTAATTTCGCATACAACACCACGGGGCACGACGTGTGCTACTGTTCGCAATCTGTTGTTGTATTTAAGTGGTGGGGTGGTATCGGAGGCCGCTACAACACAGGCATCCCGCGAAAGTAAGCGAGTCACCCGAGGGCAGCCTGTAACCCCGAGAAAAATTGATAGTGACACTAGCCACAAGATCTGGCGTCACCCAGATCGTTATTTTCCTTACTCATTAGTTTAAGGCAACCAATCATCTGGCTCAAGAAGACACTTGTACTCAGCGCCAAATCCAATGCTTGTGGGAGCTCGCTACCGAAATTTCACATATCACAGTGTTAACATTTTAGCTGATACGAGTTGCATATCTTGTCCTTGCAAATATGAATTTAATCCGCGGTTTGAAAGATTTAACATCAATAGTAAACATATGAAATTTATGAGTGATATTTTTTTGTGACCTTTTACGCATGCGCATGATAACTTTTTGCTGAAAGCGAGGAACTAAATACTTTGCGTTGTCTTGTAGATTACCCTTGGATTCGGTTATATTTTTCAAGTCAAATTTTACAATGAAAATCATTGGTTTGCGGACAAGTAAAAGTAGATGGTTAATCCAGTAATTATACACGAAATGCATACCTTATACAAGTGGAAATATACCCTGGGTACCAGCATCCAGGGTAGTGTAGACTACGAGCAGTCCCTCTTTTGCCGCTTAGTTATAGCGTGAGGCTAAAACAAAACCGACGGCCGAAAAAAATGGCCGCTTAAAATCTGGACGCGAGGGGGAGCGCGCGAAAGACGCTTCTTTTCGCGTCCAGATTTCGCGCGGCCATTTTTGTTTTAGCCGCACGCTCGAAGAACTAAGCGGCGAAAGAGGTACTGCTCGTAGTTTAAGGGTAGTGGAAATAGTGACATCTTTAAAAATTGCTGATGTTTCATACTTCGTACCTACTTCCTTTCGAATAAGTTTGCTGTTATCTGGATACGGTTACATCGGGGTACAATTCGTGTGTCTGTTCAAATTATTTTCCATTTTAATGAAAGGGAAATAAATCTCTTCGGGGAGATAGTTTTATTGATGTCTCGCAGTGGTGTCAAATTTAAGTGACGACATCGTTCTTCAGGCGATGGCTTGAACGCGGAAGCGTTGAATAAAGTCGCGTTAATTTCGCATAAAACACTATGGGAAGGATATTTGCTGCTGTTTGCAATCTTATGTTGTATCTAAGTAGTGGGGTAGTAGCGGAGGCCGCTACAACACAGGCATCCCGCGAAAGTAAGCGAGTCACCCGAGGGCAGCCTGTAACCCCGAGAAAAATTGATAGTGACACTAGCCACAAGATCTGGCGTCACCCAGATCGTTATTTTCCTTACTCATTAGTTTAAGGCAACCAATCATTTGGCTCAAGAAGACAATTGTACTCAGCGCCAAATCCAATGCTTGTGGGAGCTCGCTACCGAAATTTCACATATTTCGGTGTTAACATTTTAGCTGATACGAGTTGCATATCTTGTCCTTGCAAATATGAATTTAATCCGCGGTTTGAAAGATTTAACATCAATAGTAAACATATGAAATTTATGAGTGATATTTTCAGCGACCTTTATACGCATGCGCATGATAACTTTTTGTTAAAAGCGAGGAACTCAATACTTTGTGTTGTCGTTCCTAGTCTTCTAGATTACCCTTGGATTCGGTTATATTTTTCAAGTCAAATTTTACAATGAAAATCATTCTGTACGGTATGCGAACAAGTAAAAGTAGATGATTAATCCAGTAATGATACACGAAATGCATACCTTATACACGTGAGTGGAAATATACCCTGTGTGCCAGAAGGGTTTTGTTCTTTGGTTTGATCTCTGTGAGCGGCGAAGCCACGATGAGAAACGAAATTAAAACCTATGGCACCCAGGGTAGTGTATTTTCTGTTGATGAAAGGGATATAAATCTCTTCTGGGAGATAACGTAAAGCTTGTGGCATGTGGCTGGAGTGACAAGGATACTTCACAAATTAATGTGATCAAGTAAGCTGAAGCCACTCTAAGGGCACTAAGGCAAAAAGGTAGCGGGCATTACCCCTTAAATCTACCAAAGCAAAGATTGAGCTCCATGGACAACTGTTTCGGCCTTGTTAGGCCTCATCAGCATGGCATAGCTAATGCTCAGGCTCAAGTACCCACATATCAATAATGCTTGGGCTCAATCTTTGCTTTGGTAGATTTAGGGGGTAATGCCCGCTACCTTGTGGGCTTAGTGCCCTTAGAGTGGCTTCAGCTTACTTGATCACATTAATTTGTGAAGTATCCTCTTCGGGGAGATAGTTTTATTGATGTTTCTCAGTGGTGACGCAGAAGCGTTGAATAGGGGAATCCTTGTTTACATTATTTGCCTCATTAGCATAAGCGATTCAGTTTCTGATCGAGCTACAAAAAAATCAGTTCTGAATATTGAAATGTCATAGCACGATTAAATCTGCCAATGAATTTGAGCTCGATGTATTGAATACTTTTTATGCGACGGCAGTTTAAAAACTCAAAATTTTACAAAGACTGTATGAGCTCATTAGCGCATTTGCCATCCAGAGATTTTGCAGTTTTTGACGAACAATTTCTCCTTAAATATTACACCCAAAGAGCTAGGAATTTCACCATTTTCACCATTTCATTTTCAAGTTTCACTAACTCTTTAACTCTTTGGAGTCAATTCAGATCTAACATGTTGCCTTCTGTACGTAAAGTCGTATGCTAATGAGCCAAAATGTCAACAATGACGTCAGCATGAATCCCCTATAAAGTCGCATACACCACCATGGGAAAGACGTTTGCTGCGCTTTTCGTAATCTTTTGTTGTTTGGTGGGGTGCTAGCGGAGGCCGCTACAACACGGGCATCCCGCGAAAGTAAGCGGGTCACCCGAGGGCAGCTTGTAACCCCGAGAAAAATTGATAGTGACACTAGCCACAAGATCTGGCGTCACCCAGATCGTTATTTTCCTTACTCATTAGTTTAAGGCAACCATCAGTTGCTCAAGAAGACACTTGTACTCAGCGCCAAATCCAACGCTTGTGGGAGCTCGCTTCACCAATTTTAACGACCTTTATAAGCATGCGCATGATGAACTTGCTGATAAAATCGCCTCTATTACACAAATGACACCACGCGCAAGATACTTGTTTTGCTTGCAATCTTTTGTTGTATTTAAGTGGAAGGGTGGTATCGGAGGCCTCTACAACACTGGCATCCCGCGAAAGTAAGCGGGTCACCCGAGGGCAGCCTGTAACCCCGAGAAAAATTGGCGTCACCCAGATCCGTACTCATTAGTTTAAGGCAACCTGTGAAATGGCGCAACAGAACACTTGTACTCAGCTCTTAGATTCCTCTTGGATTCGGTTATATTTTTCAAATAAAATTTTCATTCTGTACTGTTTACGGTTAGGGAAAAGTAAATGATTAATCCAGCAATCTTCTGGTTATCAGAAGTCACCAGCGTATGTGAGGCATAAGTGAATAATTACGAGGACATAAAAAAAAGAGTACTTCGCAATGATATTTGTAACTCTACAAGTCAGCAAATAAACCACGGAATCACTCAAACTTGAGCGGTAGTTGTACCGGCATAAAATGAAACATTGCGACATCGGCGTATTCTTTAAAACTACGTTACTGGCAGTTAGCAGAAAATCACAAAACAACCGATATAAATGCCTTTAATAATTATCCTAGTACCTATCTATATGGTGCCGAGGGCCTCGTCGTCTGATGTTAGTTTTACTGTTTGTTTTTATAGAGATGATATAGCCTTAATGATTGATCTGATGTGGTTGGGCTGCATAATTATCGGGAAAATCTCCAACTACAATCCAATCATGCACCATTTCAGGGATTTTTATTCTCCATGGCAAAAGAGAGGAAGAAGAGTGGTCAGATTATACAATCCGCTTCCTCTATAACTCCAATACACAGTTTTTTTTCGATGAAGTGAAACACGAGGGAGATCGCCATTCAGGTAATCATGAACGATTACCCTTTTAAGTGTATTTGCAGGTAAATTGTACATGTATTATTTTGAAATACGCAGAGGTGACTATAATATCACTTGCTAATTTTCGCACCCGTCCAAATTAGCTATTAATTTGGACTGTTTCTAACCTTGGAGTATTTATAAAATTGAACTGATTTTGTCCATTGCGTGTCATTATGTTCTTACGCAGACTGCTGTCAGCCTTGTTTGGAAAATATATCATATAATAGCAGTATATAGCGTTTCAATTTGGAAATATATGGATGCAAAAACTCCTTTAATTGCCAAATTGGACTCGACCTGCGGCTTCGTCCGGTTTTGGTGGTCCTCGAGTTTTTCTTTTTTTCATATCCCAGTCAAACATATTCCAGTATAAATCACTTAAATTGAGTTGATATTGAGTACACTGGCTTCCCTCTACTCATCTGTGTGTTTAAGAAGCTGTCGGAGGACACCGATCTATTTAAATCCTGACGGATAATTATAGCTTGCAATATAAACAAGTATCCTGTAAGTGTGTACGACGGAATTGGTAATCGCTGTTGGTCGATTCATCACGGCTACAGATCGAGACACGATTAAAATGCTCGCACGGTATGAGGCCCATATATCGCATTCAGCTTCTTAGATTGGACTCAGTTTTTCTTCTGTTTTCAACCTCATCTTAAAAATAGATTTTTAAAATATAACAGAAAACAACTGTCTATGTGTATGCATGCAACTTGCACCCCAATTCCCTACTGCCCGGACAGGATTTCTTTTGCAGTGACCGATTCGGTTTTCAAAGTTTATATATAAACACCGCTTTGACATGCAATACCTCTTCGTGCGTACATGCTGGTAGTAAATAATCCGTACCCAAAAAACAAACACGGTAAACAAAGTCTTACAACACTGTATACTAAAGTTTGGTCCATTTTCCCACGGACGTTATAGAAAATTTATGTCCGGCGTTTCATATTAGCGTGGGAAAATTCCTTTTTCGTAATCACTAAACTATAAGTTTTAGAAATAATGTTTTAGATCCAGTATTAAAAGGATTAAATTCCTATTTAGAATGAAAGAAGCTAATGGGCATGAGTATTTTTACGCATTTATACAAATAGTCTTTTATTATCACAAAATTAACTGAAGAAAGTGATGTACGCGGTCTTTTATCAGGGATTAATAAATCAATGATAGGTACGAAAACCTACATAACCCTTTTAACAACAAAGCCTTCAGTTGCATAAGAAAAATATTTCAGAAGCTCGTAAAATCCTCGTGTTTCGAGTTCTTCTTCGTGGTTAGTCCCGAAAAACTAGCGCACGTTTACGACAATGTTAACGTCATAGGTATGGGCCAAGACTAAGGCAGTGACGTATGACAAGTGTTGCTAAGTGTAAGACAAGGCTGATTGCTTCAAAAGGATGCGCGTACGTACAGACAGTTCAATATAACACTATTTTGCTTTACGCTTTCATGATTTTCGTCAACAACTTTTTGTCTGGATTTTTCTGATGAATAGCCAGCATTTTTATAGCGTGTTATCACAGGCACTCGGTTTCGTGCACGGAAAGCGATTTTTTGAAGTTCATATAAGCTTCACTGTCAGTCTTCGGTGGCACGAGGCTTTCATGCTTGCTCGTGGCCTCTAACTTCGCGATTTGACAAATCCACCTGAAATAATCTCCTAAACTTGTAAGTACTCAAATCTATTAACTTGTGCTCAAAATGGTACAGTTATTTGTTTAAAAATAAGTTCTTTACTAAAGTCATGTTTGGTTGATCAATTTAACGAATGTCAGCTACGGTTATATCCCTCTTCGCATTGCGGAACAACAAAGGTGAGATTTATCTTTTTAAAAATCGACGAAATGCTATGGATAATAATTTCCGCCATTCAAGTAGCTCTGATAGTCTTTGTAGCTGGCGTTTTTTGTTGGCTTCGCCGCTCACTCGCTCGCGCACGAACATAAAGGTCGCACACACGGAGGACTAGTCCCTGCGACTAGTCCGACTAGTCGGGGACCAAGTCCTTCGTGTGAACTACCCATTCAATTACAAAATCTAGTCGCAGGGACCAAAATTTGGCAGGGACTTGTCCCTCAAATTATGCTGGTCCCTGCGTGTGAACTGTTCGTGGACTAGTTGCGACCAGTCCCTTTGTGTAAACTCTTCAGGGGACTAGTTGCAGGGACTAGTCGCAGGACTAGTCCCCTCGTGTGTGCTGACCTTTTAAGGTCGGCACACACGAGGGGACTAGTCCCTGCGACTAGTCCCTGCAACTAGTCCCTGAAGATTTACACAAAGGACTGGTCGCAGGGACTAGTCCCACGAACAGTTCACACGCAGGACCAGCATAATTTGAACAAGTCCCTGCGACTTGTCCCACGAATTCAAACATGGTTTGAATTCGTGGACAAGTCGCAGGACCAAATTTTGGTCCCTGCGACTAGATTTTCTAATTGAATGGGTAGTTCACACGAAGGGACTTGGTCCCCGGACTAGTCGCGACTAGTCGCAGGACTAGTCCTCCGTGTGTGCCGACCTTAACTCTCGCGCCAGCTACGTAGGCTGGTAGTTATGACTACAAGAGACATGGTTTATGCTTAGCTACAAAAATAAATAAATAGATAAATAATAAAAAATAAAAATAGGCTGCCAGAGAGAGTCCTGTTGTTGTTGTTGTAGCTCAATGTTACCTTGTACGAATCTTCTACGAATCGTGTATTTTCCGTCATAAAGACCGTTGGGTACCACCGTTAAAAGAGCATGTTGGCTGATCTAACATACAAAGTCCTGTGTTCCTTCCAGCTAACTATCAAGTTCTTTCTTCTACTCTTGAGAATATCTGAGATCAATGTTGGAAAAAGCGCCCCGAATATAAACTCAGTTTCTGAATATTTGGAGATACAAACAGTAGTACGTGAAAGTACCGTCAGAATCGAGCTTTGTTTTTTTTTCTTTGTTTTAAATTTTTCACTGTTTTTGAATGGTCAGTCACCGTCTTTGACCTCTTCAGGATTTTATCTTCACACTCAAACGTTAGAACCACAATTTACAGCATAATAAACACGAATAAACAGCACCGCAGCCGGAAAACAAGGTACTGCTCAATACTTAGCTTTCAGTTGACTGGTTACATTTTAAGAATTTTTTTACACGCTACTTCAGCAATAACTAGCTCGTGGATGAGGAACGACAGCACCTCCTCCCTACACTTGTTAATAAATTCAGGTTTGTTTTGCAACAAGCAAGTCATTTTCTGATTGTAAGCACATATCCGCCGCCAAAATTAGAAAAATCTCACCAGGCCCCCCTGCTAACAGAACTTTATTTGCATATCAATGATCACCAGGAACTATATCAAATCGAAAAATATTAAAACTTCAAATTGATACATTTAGAAGCCATACTGTTGCCAAAATTGTTCGCTATGGTTCATCTTTGGTTCTGTTTTTGTATTCCCCATTTATAGCGCCACTTGGAATTTATGTTGTTTGATAAACTGCCGAGACAAAACGTTGTGAAATTCATCTACAGCTGAGCTAAATTTTATTGGTTTCATCAGCAAAAAATCAGCGAAATATTGAACCGTAAAAGTTTTCAATTAAGAATCAATATCGTGACAGGAAATCCATTTTAGAGCACTCCCGCCTCTCCATATAAGGAGGCGTGAATTGATATTGTCGCTTTCAAATCCCACCGGCTCTTTAGGAATCCATTAGAAGTGCAGTCGAGCGCATTCACGGTTCATAAGACATGTAAATTACCTGTATACATATTTTGGTGCTGCATTCTAATTTCTACATTGTGTTCACGGCTGTTTTATCTTGTCAAATATGTAGAGGGTGTGTACACAAGGACACGAGACGACGAGAAATTGTGTCAACGAGACGTTGGATAACACAGGACCGAAGTGATCTGACGGCAAGTTGAGGATACGAAAATATGACTACCCTCGACAGAGAGCGACAAAATAGTCTTACATTCCCCACAAGTCCACGACGACCAAGCAGCGGGCATTTCAGTTTCAAAGGATCTTTATATGTCGCGATAACGAGAAAGACCAGAAGAATACTTTCTTGAACTGGTGTAATGTCCAGATCGAGCCATACGGAGTTCAAATCACTGGCGACCTAGCCGAGGCCTTTGCAGATGGAACTCTGCTAGTGTACCTCGTAGAATCGATCTCAACCAAGAAAGTCGGGCGCTACAACAAGAATCCCAGGCTGTATGCACAAAAACTCGAAAACATCACAGCTGCTCTGAAGCTCCTGGAGAGCGATGGCATAAAACTTGTGAATATAGGTAAGATACTGTCAGGCGTGACAATTCGTGATCGCCGTCTCTTTGACACATTTCCTCACACTACTCACAGACCAACCTTAAGTAAACATAACGGTGCCATGAAGATTATAATAGAGAAACACTAAAGGATAAAATATGGAAACTAGTTTTATGTGCTCAGGGCTCACACCATAATTATCGTTATATAAATTATCTGCGCGCAGATTTTTACGTTGTCATAGATTTCGCTACTACAGGAACGTCGTTCGATCACGCAAGAACTGAATTATTGTGTGTTTGGTAAACACAGTGTAAGATTGAAAGAACTTCAATAGCTGACTCAAGCTGGCCTACATTGTAATTTCTTGCCCAGAAGGCGAAGAACAACAACTTATTTTATACTCCGGTGAGCGCTCGATCAACGACGTTCAGAATCTTTCTCAGCTGATATTGTACGCGAAATCTTTGCACGCAATTTACGCAGACTGAAACGTAAATAGATGAGTGAATTTCACTTAAAATCTCTGGAGATTTGGGTATGAGTGACACAAATGGCTGCAAACCTAATTTCTATTGTAGTTAAAATACTTCAGGATCTTTCATTTAAAACTCCGCATTAATTAAATATTTATTATATAGGTCTACCAGTTTCAAGATAAGTAATGTTTACGTTCTCTGAACCAAATTTATGATCTCATATTTCGTGTTTTCTGTTCTAGACGAGGTGAACTTATAAATAAGTTTAGTCAACAGTTCATTTGAGGTCTGGGATCCATGTGTAGGTGACAACAATAAAAATTAATTTATGAGTGTTTTCAGATACTTCATAGCATTAATTCCATTCTCTCAGTTTCCGCTTTGCTTCATGCACCTTTCCGTTTACGTAGCAACAATATATTAATCATTATTGGTTTAAAGACGTGCAAAAAAATCCAGAACGTTCTTTTTTTTCGGAAAACTCACAAATGATAGATTATAAATATCACTTAACGGTCTACATTAACCGTAATTATTTTTTCTCGGCATAAACCACTGAGGCGTCAAGAAAATATTACTGTTCGAAGGTATAACCTTGTTTCAATAGGTGAAAAATTCGCTGTTAATCCTAAGCGCCGTCTTCATGACACCGAGTAGCTAAGAAATAAACAACAATATATTTGCTGTTGCTTAATATAAAATATAAGTCGCATAATTTGTTATAGCCACCACAACGTCCTCTTTCGTCCTTCGCAACTAAATAAAATTTTGAAATTTCGCATTGATAAGCGCCATAACTGATATTGCAAAAAAAATTGTGCAGATATTGGCTTATGTGCAAAGCAATTTGTTTTCTTCCTTCCTTTGTCCCGCAAAATGGACCCCCTGTATTTTCCGGCGAGGTGGGCTTCATCATTCAGCAAATTCATCATCCTCCGCTTTCAAAGACACCGAATTGCGTATTTTCATGAAAGGCAGGCCCGCAACGCGTACATTATTGCGAACATTTATGAATCTTAATTCTGATCATGTCTAAAAAAGCGAATGTCCCTTAATCTCTCCCGAACAATAAGTCTGGAAAAAAGACTATTACCCGTTCGACATTTTTGCACAGTCATGCCGATTTCTCATTTTTCTTTTTCTTTCGATTCCGTGGCTAATCTGACAATTCATTGGAAAGTCACAAATGAGCAAAGGTCACTACTTGTTCCCTATTCCACGGGTTCCTCCTCTACTCAGTTGCGACAGCAACTATTGACACTGAATGTGCCAGTGAAGACCGATCGATCGATCGATCGATCAATCACTCAGTCAATCGATTACCCAGTCAGTCAGTCAATCAATCAGTTATTCAACCAACCAGGCAACCAATCACTTTGTCAGCCAGCCAGCCAGTCACTTGTCAGTCAGTCAGCCATTAAGCCAGGCACTTAGTCAGTCAGTCATCCAGCCAGCCAGCCAGCCAATCAGTAAGCCAGCCAGCCAGCCAGTCAGCCAGTCAGTCAGTCAGCCATTAAGCCAGTCAGTCAGTCAGTCAGTCAGTCAGTAAGTCAGTCAGTCAGCCAGTAAGCCTGCCAGTCAGTCAGTCAGTCAGTCAGTCAGCCATTAAGCCGGCCAGCCAGCCAGCCAGTCAGTCAGGCAGTCTGTCAATCATTCCGTCAATAAATCAATCAGTCATACTGTCAGTCGGTTGGTCTATCAGTTCAGCCTCTAGGTTTAACTTCTAACAATATTGGGTTAATCAACCCAATTTATAGCACAAAGAACGGCTACATAGGAGACTACCCAATTTATAGATCATTCTTATCAACTGGCACTTTCAATTTTTTTATTATGCAGGCAACGAAGACATTGCTAATGGTAACGTGAAGCTGATTCTGGGTTTAGTTTGGCGGCTGATTCTTCATTATCAGATCAGCTCGAGTGGCAGCGCCTCAGGGAAACAGTTGCTTCTCTTGTGGCTCAAAAATGCCATCCCAGACATGGAAATCAGGAATGTGACAACAGACTGGAACGATGGCTTGGCCCTGAGTGCGCTCAATGAGTTCTGTCAGCCAGGGCTGTGCCCAAACTACAAAAGCCTCGATCCAGAGGCGAGGCTAGAAAACACTAGCGAAGCCATGGACGCCGCCGAGAAAAACTTTAAAATCCCAAAGGTGCTTTCTCCGGAATACTTCGTGAGTCCTTACGTCGACGAGTTGAGTATGATGACCTACCTGTCATATTACACGCAACCTGGGTCCATCGGAGAGAAGAGAACGCTGGAGTACATCAACGAGGCTGCTCCGGGTTTGGACATAAAGAACTTCAACACGGATTGGAACGATGGGAAAGCGTTGTGCCGCTTCCTGGAGGCGCAGTGTCCCGGGATCATCCCGGACTTTGAGAACATTGATAACAAGAGTCCCCTGGAGAATGCCACTGTAGCACTGAACGCGGCTGAGGAGAAACTGGGCGTGAAACAGGTAGTGAAACCGGAAGAACTCATCAGCCCAGATGTGGATGAACTTAGTATAATGGCATACATGCTGCAGTTCCGCAACGCGGAGAAACTACAGAGCCAAGCTCATTTGTTTAAAGCTGACGGCGCAGGGATCAAAAGAGGTGTCCGAGGGAAAGCGTCTGAGTTTTTCCTTTACGGACGCAAAGATGTCGGTTTTGATGGTATCCGTTTAGAAGTGAAAGGCCCAAGCGGGAAGACCTACCCCGTGGAAAGGTACACTGAATCAGACGGATCTCTGAAGTGCCGTTTTATACCCTTCGAAACCGGCCCACATACGATTTCGGTGAGGCATTTCGGAAAAGAGATCCCACAGGGTCCGTTTAATGTTATGGTGCACGAAAATGTTGGAGACGTGCAGGTTACTGGGGCGGGGATCAAGAATGCTGTCGTCTCGAAACCAGCGGAGTTTATTGTTCAGACCAACGATGACAACTCGCCTCCGGTAACAGCGACTGTGGAGGGGCCAACAAAAACCGCGCATTGCACCATGGAACCCCTGGGAAATGGAAAATGGAGGGGAAGATTTATTCCCAAGGAGGTGGGCGAACACAAGGTCCGGATTGAGGTTGGTAGCACGCCTTTGCTTGGCAGCCCATTCACGTGCAAAGTGGGAGACCCGTCAGCGTGCAAAGTAACTGGAAATGGTAAGAAGATGTTGCTTTTGTATGTCACGCAATCTTTAAGTCACGCACGATGCAATCTTTTAACCTACAAATAGTATAGGCAAGACCAGAAGCAGGTAGGAGGCAGGGTGACCGAGCGGTTAGAGCGCTGGACTTATAATGCGGAGGCCCCCTGTTCAAGTTCCGCTCTAGCTCGGTCACGCTTGTAAATAGCCAACTGGTTCGCCTTCTGCCAGTTGGGATTCTTAACCTGTTATGTTTATTTTAATTATTTGTTTCCTGTATTTGCTCGGCCCCACTAGCCTTTGCGTGCTGTAAATACTGCCAAGGATGAATAACCGTCATCAATTTTTTTTAGAGGAAGCAGAGCAGTGTATAGAATGCTAACTATTTCGTGCACACCTATTTCAATATTCTTTTTTCTTTTCAGAAAGCGGGCGTAACCTAGCAATAGGACGTCCCACTTCCTACGAAGTGGACACTTCCGGTGCAGGGCTCGGGGAATTGGCCATTCAATGCCGGGGCCCCAGCGGAAATGTCCCGGTAGACGTGCGACCAATAGCACCCGGTAAATACAACGTATCGTTTATTCCAAACAACCCTGGCGAGTACAATATCCACTTTGTGTTCAACGGAGAGGATATCCCGGGCAGTCCTGTGAAGGCTTTGGTTAATGATCCCAACAGAATTGTAGCGCATGGAGATGGGCTTTCTCAGGTAAGAGGAAAGTAAAGAACGACGCCATTCAACACGCCACAGGAGTAAGCAAAAGCTATGCGTCAATCAGCTGTCTAACATGTTTAACGCAGGTGTTGGAACACCCTGCGTGGCAGGGACTGGTAAGGTGGAAGGAAGAGGGAGACTGATCGTCCGTGCGAATCACCTGGAGAAAGAGCTTGGAGAGAGCAGAGCGTGCGCTCTATTCTCCCTTCCATTTTCCTTTCCAGCGCCTGCCTGCCTTTCCTTATCGACTGAAATATCGTTTCTTAGCTTAGGATAGTACATTCAATCTGGAAATTTAACTAGTTTGTCTGCAGACCTTAATTTTTATTTCCTCGACCCAGGTCACCGCGG
This sequence comes from Pachyseris speciosa, assembly GCA_016490735.1. Taxonomy (NCBI): domain Eukaryota; kingdom Metazoa; phylum Cnidaria; class Anthozoa; order Scleractinia; family Pachyseridae; genus Pachyseris; species Pachyseris speciosa. The sequence continues at coordinate 301,399 of JAEMWC010000342.1, forward strand.
ACAACGAGGCTGAATTCTTCATCACTCTTCATGGTGCTGGTGATGGCGAACTGAAAGTTTATGGGGAGGCACCATACGGGCACTTTCCTGTGGACCTCCTACAGTCCCCTGATGAGAAGGACACCTACATTGTGCGATACACCCCACAGGGGGTGGGTGAGCACAAAATTCACATCTTGTTTGCTGGGGAACCTGTCAAGGGAAGTCCGTTCATAGTGAAGGTACGAGGCCTTGTATAAAATAAAATATTTCCGAATCTACCCGTAACGTTTCATCCGAGTCTGACTTTTGCTGCAGCAACAGTTTGATTAGTGTGAATGTGAATATATCAGAATGAATATATCATTCACACTCATTTCTTTCGCGGGATCATGTGAACCCACAGTTGGCCTGCTCCCAGCGTCGGTGGCTTCATAGCTCAGTTGGTTAGAGCATCGCACCGGTAGTCGCGGGGTCACGGTTTCAAACCCCGTTGAAGTCCTGAATTTTTTTTTCAGGCTTCTTTTCGCAATTGCATAAATTGCGTTCAAACTGCGAGGATCATTCTTCATTTGATTTGAGTTTGATTAGTGGTGATTAGAGCAAAAACACTGCGTGGGATGATGTTGAATTTTCACGCTGTTAGCCAAGGGAAATCTATTTGAACAGACCATTTGATTTAGCTGGAAAGTGGTTAGCCGAACGATTGTCGCTTCATGGCGTCGCACGATACTACAAAGAGTGGAAACACACTGAAGTACTTGCCTTTGTTGTGTGATACGTAGAGTTGTTGTTTGCTTTTGCAACGCTGCGTACCGTGGACCATGAATTGAATTATTGCTCTTTTCGCCCAGGTTGCTGACCCCAGGCAGGTCACAATCGAGTCGCGTATGCTGGAAAAGGAACCTAAGCGCTTCACTGTACGTCATGAGGTGGATATACCTGTCCAGGTGCCGGACTCTGCTGGGGAGGGCCAGCTGGAGGCTACCGTTTTGGGCCCTGATCAGCAGACTGTTCCCTCTACCGTCACTAAGGACGACGACGGGTATCATATCCGGTTCGTACCTCGTCAAACCGGTCTACACAAGGTGATGGTTATGTTTGGTGGCAAGGAAGTGTCCGGTAGTCCTTACACCATTCGCATCCGAGACTCCACCAGCACGAGGGTCAAGGTCAAAGAAATGGAGCAGATGAGAACTGGGTACTCCACTCAAAAGGAGGTGAGAATAGACAAAGATATTCCCCAAACAAAACCAAAAGCTTAATGAGATATAAGAATTAGACGATTAAAATTAACGAAAATTTCGCGCTGTGAAATTAACGTTTGAAAAACATCAAAGCGTGATCATAAAAAAGTGAAGCTTGCGGGATGTGGCTTAATTTGACAAAGAATAGCGCACAACTTAATATGTTTAGGTAAGCTGAAGCCGCATGTGGGCACTATGGCCACGTGGTAGCGGGCATTACCTCTTAAATCTACTGTATTAAATGTGATCCCGAGTATTAGCAGCCACAGACAGTTGTTTCGGCCTCGTTGGGCCTCGTCAGCATGGCATAGCAGATAGCTAATACCCGGGCCCAGGCTCCTACAAGAAAGCGTGATCAAAGTTTGAGGTTTTATCGATTGTCCTTTATAGTGTATAACCCAAACTTAGACTCAAGCTCTAACTTAAACTTTACCTCTGGTTAAACGAGGCAACAATGCTGCGACAACAATTTGAGCTTGCGAATATTTCTACAAATTCAACAAAAATGTTCCTGAACTCCCTCGGAAACATTTTTTGTTACCTCGACAATGTTTCCTGGTGGCTAGATGGGGGGAAACATCGTGGAAACATGCGCGAGTTCAAATTGTTGCCGTGATATTGTTGCCTCGTTTAGTGATTTATTTCATTTTGATCAATCTTGTTAAATTCTCTTTTTCCCTCTCACCTGTGATCAGGTTGATGTCCCTATCGAGGTACCAGAAGAAATAGATGACATGTCGGCCACAGTGCAAGACGAAGATGGTAAAACAGTCAGATCAACTCTGACAGTGGAACCAGACGGATTGTACCACGTGAGGTAAGTTGATTGACAGGTTACTCGCCTTAATATATGAACATCCATATTCTCCTCTCTGGTCTACTCATATTTGTTATAATACAAGTTAGAAGAATTTGTATAAGCATAGAGAAAGTGTGTTGATACCGTCGACTAGCACTATGGATTTCTGCTTCGTGGTACCATGGCCACGCAGTTCATATCTGCTGGTTGCCATGGCAATTACAAGAATTTTTTAACTCCATTTTCTCTGGCCAAGTACCCCCGGGGTTCACAGGCTAACACATTCCAACAGTGGACCTTGTTCCCCCAGGCGAGAGCGGTGGTTACTTCAATACAAAAAGTGGAATGAGCTAATTGAGTTTTTTCTTCCGAATATGAGACCAGTTAAGATCGAGAGACAAATGAATGCGACTAAGATCCGCCATTCAAGCTGGAAACGGATCTTGAACAAGCGTTTCAGAATTTGCGGAAAATATTCTATTTAGGTAGCAGTGCTTACAACTTATTAGCAGCTTGCATAAGAAGCATTGAAATAGGCGCCAGCTCGAAGAGCTGATATCACTGAACAAGCGCCGTTTTGAAGATCGACGCAATGTGGCTTCAGTGACTTAAAAACGACAGCGCGATACTTTGTGCGACATCGCGCGATATGACGCAGACTTCAGACTCGTTGTGTCACGCAATGATAAGTCTCAATATCATCAAGAATTTCAGTTCATTATTTTGCCAGCCTGGATTTTCGCCATGTTGAAGCATGTTTCTAGACCGTATTCTGTTTCTGACAAAGCCTTGCGTAAGAGGTAAGTACATTTTGTCATTTAAATCGATTACTTACTTTTCTTGTGGATTTCTGTTAATTGTGGATGAGAAGTCATCAGAAAGGATCACTTAGGGATCGCCGAACAAATAAGCAAAAAAATGAAAATACATAAGTGACCTGGACATTAGGGTTGATAAACCAATATCTAATCCTCAAAGCTTAGATTCTTTTAATTGAAAATCCTGCAAATTGAAATCATCGTTTCTTGGATCTTAAAGTTAGTGAAACTCAAATTGTGAGCTCGAAGAGGTAATCGGACAGTTCAAGTAAGTATTATTGTACGTTTTTTTTACTTATTTTCCCAGCAGTTATCCAAGAACATATTTCTGTTGCTTAGTGAAGGGTCTCAAGATCAAACTGAATATGATATTGTTTTCGTCAAGTAAATCCTGGATTCAGCGATCTCAAAAGTTCATTTTTGCAGACTCACATATCAAATCCATTGTGAAAACCACTTAGGAATTTTCTAATAGAGTCGGCTCTTTCTGTGTATTCATAAGTGGTTGTCATGTGAGAATGAATGTATATGAAAATCATATATTTGAACTGCGGATTAAAGAATGATATGTGAATGATCGTCACGTACAGTTATGAACACTACTTAAGCAGTAATGAAAATAAAGCCTGACAAAAATTCAGGCTTGTACGGGATTCGAACCCCGTACAAGCCTAAAGGCGTCATTTTCACTGCTACTTATGAAGTAGTGTTCATAACTGCGATGATCATTCACATATTCATGGTTAGCATGTGTTTGCTTAACGCAGTTGTGGCCGTGAAACGATTTTCGGATCATTGAGAAAATATGAAAATTTCCGCCGGCCGGGAATATTAATTACTTCAATTGTAGTGTTGGGAAAACCCTGATTAACTATCATTCCTTTGTTTCAACTGATCGAAACCGAGTATATCCATCACTGACTGAAAAGCACAGTTTATAACTACGTTTTTGAGCTCTTAAAAATGTTTCATGCTCACTCAATTTCGCGATCGTGAGAACAGTCGGGGGAAAAGCAGGATTTAAAAAACAATCTTTACATGTTGAGTGGTGTAAAAATAACGAGAAAATTTACATTTGAGAGATTTTACTTAAAGGACTTTTGTTTATGTTTTTCCTTCCATTGCCGTATAGAACCAATATAATATCAATCAATTGAAGACAATAGCGCTGACGAGTAAAAATTGTTGTAGTTTTTATTGTGCTAGCCTAATGTTTTCATCAATAGGCGAACATTCTCTTTATCTTTCAAAGAGCATTTCTTCGCTCTTACAGAATTTGAAACGAAAAGGCTTAAATTCGTTTGATAATATTAGTTCTGGATCTCTCTTTTTTTTTTCTAGAATAATAGCCAGACCATATAATATCAGTGACTAATTACATCTAATTTTTTCAGCCGCGGTGAATTAATGAATTTTTAGCAACCTTGCCAATAAAGTATGTCATTTAGGGAAAATTCTTTTTTATTAAAACAGCGACAAAGCTAGTAACAATAACATAATTATGATGAATTATATCATATATTCATTCTCACATAATTATGATGGTTTGAGACGGCAAGCATGAAGCTTATTTTCATAAAGCTCACAGAAATAACCACAAAGATGTACTGACGTGGCGCCAAGTGTTCACAAAATCTCCTAATTGCCATGGCAGCCACCATACAAAAACTGCGCTGTTGCCATGTGTATCTTTCGAGCAGGCGGTCTTGTTTCAGGGGCACCCAACCACAAGTTTCGGTAGATATCTGTTCGGTGGAGGGTAATTCGCCTTTCGCTTTCGGCGTCGATTGAAGAGTGCACTCGGATTTTCGTAACTAAAACGTGACCTAAAAGATTCGAAATTGAGAAATCATAGCTCCTGAGGTTTTCGGAAAGGTTGCAATTGCTGTTTTTGGCAGTCAAAAATGTCAGCTAGCATTTTCGGAAAGAAAGTAGTTTCCTAGAAAGTTCGTAGAAAGTTTATTTCAGGTCGCATTTTCTCAAAAGAAGATTTTGTTCGCTAACATTTTCGGGCAATTACAATTTCAGCTAGGGTATCCGAACAGATGAACTTCTTCTAGCTAATGAAAACATCGCTTTAAACAGACTTCAAACACCATAAGGCACTTAGTGCCTTTCTACAGCTTTCTGGTTTGACTGGCTGGCGAGCGGCGAAGCGGGCCAGCGACGGACGAGGTCTTTTCTGCCGCTTACTACTGTGTCAAACAAGACCGCCAGCTCGCAGACTATTTTCGATGCTCCCCAAGAACATAACAAACTAATTGTCCGTGCGATACTATGGGTCAGAACCTGTTTTCAGGTATTTCTGTGGATTCAACAGACTTACGCAACAGCGTAGACAGAAAAGAAATTGATAGTTTGCTAAAGGTCGGTACACAATAGGCCACAAGTCGCAAGGACAAGTCCAGCAACCCTTCCGAACATTTGTGTTATTTTGTTCCCGCGACATGTCGCACGAATTCAAGCAGATTTGAATTCATGCATCAAGTTGCGGGGACAAAATTTGGTCGTAGCGACAGCTTTTTCGCATGAAACTAGGCATGTCACACGAGGGGAAATGTAGCTACGACTTGTCCCGGATACCTGTCCCTGCAACTTGTCGCCAAGTTTGTGCCGACCTGGGGTCTCTCATAAGCGGCACGGACCACACTCGAGAGGGCAGCGGTAATCTTACGGTATTCCTGAATTTATGTTGATACAAGAGTAGTGGCAGGATGGCAGGTTGTTTCGGAATTCCACCCGGCTACAGCACCATAGCTTATTTTTTTTCATAATTACCTTTAATCGGCAGTGCTCTGATTACTTGTCGTGAGGGAAATCCGAACATCTACTATTACCATCCCAAGATGGGAACGGAAGTGACTACACTATGGGCCTGTTTACATGGATGCAGGAAGATCCTAGCACTAGGAAGATCCTAGAGGGCGAACCAACTTTTCGTTTGGTTTACATGCAGACATTTCGGTGGGAAATTTCGACGAAATTGTCTTCCTTTAGCCACTGATTGCCCGGGCGCCACCATGTTTGTTTGGCTTGTTGTTTTTGTCCCTGGTACCAGGATCTTCCTAGCGAAAGCAGTTTACATGCTGCTAGGATCTTCCTAGTCCTACGATCTTCCTACCTCCCAGGGATGATCCTAGGACTGGGAAGATCCTAGCGCTAGGGCCAAGTACAACCCTTTGCATGTAAACTGGATACAGAAAACAAATGGCACTAGGATGATCCGCCTCCTAGGATCTTTCTAGTGCTAGGATCTTCCTACCTCCATGTAAAGGAGGCCTATACCATTTTCAGGAACTGTGGATGCTAAATTTTGCTTTAATAACTTCTTAAGCGAGAGCATAGCGCCCCGGGGGGTTACTCCCTCATTTGGGCTATATAGGTATGTGCGGCCCCAAAGGGTATGGTTTTTTAGCCGTTTTGGTCTGAAATAGGGCATCAATTTTGACCATTTTGGTCTGAAATAGGGTATGGTTTGTGCAATCTAGTCTTGAATTGAGTATGTGTTTTAGAAGACGCTACTTCTTCATCATTAGGCGATAACACCATCAACAAAAGCCCTTCTTTTTTGTCTTTTAATTATGTTTAAGCCAACTAGGGACGTAAAATGGGTCTGAAATAGGGTATCCAATTTTGGTCAGGTCTGAAATAGGGTAGGGAAAATTACAGATTTTGGTCTGAAATAGGGTAAGGGTTTCAGGAAGCGGGCCGCACACCCCCATCCAAATTTTCTGGGAGTGCCCTCCCCCCCCCCCCTAACCCCGGGCATAGCGCTCGCTTCTTCGTTAACAGGAACCAGTATGCCGACTGCTTAACACATGAATACTTTTATCTTTAAGGTTTGTACCTTATAAACCCGGACGGTATACAGTTGATGTGCGCTGTGGAGGACAGTCGATTGAAAACAGCCCTTTTGTTATGAGGATCTCAGAAGCCGAAACTGTGTCAGTCAGGTTAAAGGAGCTTGAGCAACAGGTATAGAGCAGTCCAGACACACAGTCGTTTTCTTTATTGGAACAGATTAAAATCCGTAATTCATCCACAGCGTGGTTGGTCTCCTAAGTTTGTTTTAGATCAGATCGAAATTTATGAGTACAAAAACACGAACTAGCGAGAATAGTTCGCCATGACCGCTGAATAAAAGCACTGAGAACGCATTTGTACAGGGTTAGTCTCGTCCTAAAGTAAAATATTCACAAATACCGGAGGGAAGGTGCCCCAAATTTGAAAACTAAACAATAAACAGAGCTGTAAACATTTCATCTTCTCGCTGGAATTTGGGAACATTTCACTAGAGGTCGAGGCTAACCCTGTACAAATGCGTTCTCAGTACTTTTATTCAGCGGTCATGGCGAACTCGAAACTGGACTATTTCAAACCGTACAACGCATACTATAGCGTCAACTGCCCCCCCCCCCTCCCCCTCCTCAACCAGCTCCTCTATTCTCTTTTACCATTTTATTTGTTCATTGACTGAATTCACATCAACAATCCTAATAACACAAAAGAGGGAAACGTTGGGAATAATAGATAAAAAGAAAAATGTATGAGAGCATGGAAAGCTTGGACCTTACCACTCTGTGTGACCACTACTTTCCCATGTTTCGCACCCTGGAGGAGACAGCATTGCCGCCGAGACGTCGGTTTAATTTACCTAAAATAACAACGTCTGGTTTTACAATTTTCGAATTAACATTAAGTAACTACGCTGCGCAGGATTTTCAATCTTTATTACACTACTTTCCCATCCCCTATTAGGATGGAACTCGTTATTACGTCGGACACGAGGTGGACGTTCCCATGGAGATCCCAGCTGGTGTTGATGATGTTTCTGCTGATGTGTATGACCCGGATGGTAATCTAGAGAGATCCACATTTCGAAGGGAACCAATGGACGGACTGTTTCACTTGAGGTTCATTCCTACAAAAGCTGGACAGCACAAGGTAAATATTAAGAGCGATTTTACAGCTAAATTTCAATCTCATCACTCGAGTTATGCTGCGTAAGCTTACAAAAACAAGCGTCCTTCGAAGTAAAACAGAATTTCAGCTTGGTGGAATTGAAGTACATTACTTTTACATTTCATCAGCAAGCTCCAAAGTTAGAAAACACCTTTTACAGCATACTAAACAACACCACAGTAAATTACTACTCAGTAGCTTTCATCTCAATGGTCTCATTTTAGGATTTCATTTACAGAATTAAAAGTAAAAACCAGCTTGTGCAGCACAATAAACAGCACCACAGGAAAGTTCTGCTCAGTAATTTTCATTTGAATGGTCTTTTTTTTTATACTTAAGTGAAGTACGATCGTCCGGGTGGGTGTAGTCCTGAAAAGGACTGTTTGTGATGACACTGACAGAGTGAATAAGAGTCAAGTGTTTTGTGTAAGGTCAGTAGTTGGTATAAATAAAAGGTTGTAGATAAGTGTCAAAAAGTAGTTTGTCTCTCATACTACTTTTTGGCACTTAAATTTACTTTACTACCTTTTGTTTTTAATATTTTCACCCGTATTAGCGCCACGCAGTACCTTTGAACTTTTGTTCATCATTTGTCTACGTTGGTATAAATACTCTGGATCAATGAATCAGATCAACGACCGGAGTATTTATACCATCTACTGACCTTACACAAATCACTTGACTCTGGTGATGACTTCCGCTCAGGTTGTTGAAACGTCAGTCAGTGTCACCACAAACAGTCGTTCTCAGGAGCTACACTCACCCGGACGATCGTACTTCACTGTTGTCAAACCATTTACGGTCTTATTTTAGTTAAAGTTAGAACTAAATTTATGAGTTGGGAGGCTTTATTCCGGAAAAAGATAGACATGACTAAGTACTGCGGGCAAGCTTGTTTACGTGTGTCCATTAAATTAGTGGACGAGAAAATGTTTCACTTTTCTGCACCTTTCATGTCGGCCTCTACCTCCTGCTTCTCTCCTAAGGTGGATATTCGTTCTGGTGGGCACTCAGTGGAAAACAGTCCATTCCCCTTGAATGTAGTCCATCCCAACAAAGCTGTGGTTCGGTTACGCCAACCGGAGGAAGCTGAGAACAAGTACTTAGTCCGCCGTGAGCTGGACATTGCACTCGACGCGGCAGAAGGCGGTCGTAACATGACTGCAACCGTTGAAGGACCTGACAATGAAACGGTACCGTCGTCTTTCGAAAAAGGAGATGATGGCCTGTATCATGTTAAGTTTGTGCCCTACCAACCAGGAACCTATAAGGTAAGTTCTTTCAGAACAAACAACTGTTTGAATTCTTTGGTAAATAAAGGATGAAGTTCGTTCGTTCGTTCGTTCATTCAACCATTCAACCATTTTTCATTCGACCATTTTGTTTTTCAAGCACCATAGGAGTGCCAGTTTTGTCCGGCATAAGTCACTATATTTGCACAATTTTTACCTAATTATTTATGAGAACTCCACGGATATAGCGGTTACGCTTAGGGTTCCACAAAGAACTTCCTGAAAGAGGCAGAAAAGGCACTTTCGCAGTTTTATCATCGTTGATCGACCTTTCTTTTTCTTGAAAATACAAACAAACAAAGCAATAAGAAAGACAAAGCAAAAAAAAAAGTGCTTTCCCACACTTGCACCGGCTTCATTGTTCTGCATAGTACACTGGTTTCTCGTTTTGCATCAATTGGCACTGGTTACATCTTCGCTTCCTTTGATTGATTGTCACTGGTCGTGCAAAATTTCCCGCGCTTGCACCGGTTGCGTGTTTTCCAGCGCTTGACAGTTGTTACATGTTTTCCCGCGCTTGGCACTTGTCAAGCTCGGGAAAACATGCAACCGGCGGGAAAACATGCAACCAGTGCCAAGTGCGGGAAAACATCCAACAACTTTCAAGCGCGGGAAAACATGTGACAACTGTTGTTACATGTTTTCCCCCGCTTGACAGTTGTTGGATGTTTTCCCCCGCTTGACAGTTGTTGGATGTTTTCCCGCGCTTGACAGTTGTTACATATTTTACCGCGCTTGATATCTGCTACGTGTTTTCCCGCGCTTGGCACTGGTTGTATGTTTCCCGCGCTTGACAGTTGTTACATATTTTACCGCGCTTGATATCTGCTACGTGTTTTCCCGCGCTTGGCACTGGTTGTATGTTTCCCGCGCTTGACATTTGTTACATGTTTCCCGCTCGTGCCACCGGTTGTGTTGTTTGTTTAATTTTTTTGCTTCGAAATCTAATTAGTTAGCTTCTTCCGTTTGTTGTGATCTGCTTGTCTTTGCTATGGGAACAACAACAAAGACGTACTGAGCCAGTCAAAACTCGAATGAACAAGAACAAGCATCAGATTCTGTTATGTCTGTGTTAGCCTGATCAATGGGCAATTTCCAATAGGGCTTACGCACGTTACGTCATCACCGTCATGTTGGTGTACCGTGAACAAAAGATTTGTCATTAGCTTCTTTTGTTATTGTCCACCAACATGGCTGCCAACCCATTGCCATTGGAATCTCTGGAGACTGGTTGCATACCCACTATTAGACGCTTTACGATCTTATTAATTTTCAGGTTCACGTTAAAAGCGATGGCATCCCGGTAGCCAGCAGTCCTTTCCTCATCAAAGTTGGTGACCCAGGAAAAGTCCAGGTTGCGCATGTGCGTAGCGAGGAACTGTTTGCGGAGCGAGTGATCAAGAATGAAGTGGACCTGGCAGTGGAGAGCTCATATGACATGAATTTCGACGAATTCGCTGCTCGGGTAACATCTCCTGATGGAGAAAACGTCCCGTGTAACGTAACCAGAGGAACAGATGACCGCCTTCACGTGAAGTTCACGCCGCATAAGCCTGGTCCATATAAGGTAAAGGCAGTAGCTCATATAGCAGTATACAAAAGGTTATTCAATGGAATTTTGCGCAATACACGCGGAGTAATTTTACCAGTCAGTTTCCGGCAATAAATTAACAATTATTCACCGAAGTAGAGGTGAATAGTGGTGGATATTAAATATCCAACACTTTCACCGACACTGAGGTGAATAATTGTTTTAGTATATATTACACAAGCTGAATAATTAGCGGACTAAAACATTACTTTATGTGTGACAATATACCGAAAAGCGGTCGGAAATTGTAAAATCTCGCGCGCTGGCTGCTCGGAGGTGAATAGTACTTGCTAATCACGTCCGAGTTAACCAATCAGAGCGCGCGAAAAGTACTATTCACTTGTGTGGTATATACTAATAACAAATATTAAACAGAAACGAATGGGGGCAATGGATAACTTCAGTTTTTTGTCAAAACCCGTGTCTATCACAAGCGATTGCGTAATGAGCAGACTGTTAATACGGAACCATGTACGACAACTTGTCCACGTAGAAAATAAACAAGGCGGACATGTGCGAGGAATCTTCATCGGATTGTTCTGAAAGTATTTCGGGCGATAATTTTAGTATTTAGACGGAAGGTATTAGCGGGCCTATGGAAATTACACGCTCCGGGTAACAGGCTTCTGTGTCTACCCCCGAAGAAACTAATTTCTCCGTGGAATAATCTTCTCGTGCAGGTCGATGTCTTTTACCGTGGCGATCCAGTCCATGGTTCACCTTTTACAGTGAACGTGACAGACCAGACCCATGGCGTGCAAGTGGTCAATTTCGACCAAGCAGACCGCTTCTTGGAGAACCGTGAAGCCGACATCCCGATTATGATCCCAGAAGGAGCTTCCTCAAGTTACTTGACTTGCCGAGTTACTGATCCAGAGATGCAGATTCTGCCGCATGAGCTTGTGTATGATCGACAGAGCAACTTACATCACATCCGGTTTGTGCCGATAAGGCCTGGCCGCCACAAGGTGGAGGTGGAGTATGACGGGGCCCCTGTTGACGGATCTCCGTTTATTTTGAATATCGAAGGAAATGAGGGGCACAAGAAGGTCTTTGCATCCGGAGACGGACTGAAGGGAGGTAAGATAAATTAAACTGGTATTTATTTTTCTTCTATTGTCGCATCCCCTGGGCTTCCTTCTCTATTAATCTTCTGGGCCTGGGCGTGAGAACTGATTATTTTGTGACAAGACTATAACTCAACCAGTAACACAGTAATTACTTTGACCATTCACTTCGATGCAACTGACACAATGAACCTTTATAACTCAAAGCAATACATGGAACCGCCGTTCCGCGTGTCGTGTGCCAAAGACGCATTTAGGTGAAATTTACTCTTGATTGGTTAAGAAAGTCGCGCATTGCTTTTGTAACCAGCCACGGGTGGTAATTAGGCACCAAGGGAGAGCAGCATAAGTTGATAAAGGAGCTTCTATTCTATGATGGCAAAGGAAAATGAAGCTAGTATTGATTAGTATTAGTATTGATCTTTGCGATCTGGCAATGAATTACTTCTAAATTTTCATTTACCTAAGTCTTACTCGACACTTGGTGATCGTTCTTTTAGCATGGCTGCTCCTCATGTTTGGAACTCACTTCCTTCTTTCATTAGGAAAGCCATCACAGTTAATAATTTTAAAAGTCAACTTAAAACCTATTATTTTAAATTAGCATATTTTTAGCTTACAGGAATTGACAATTTTATTGGTACTTTGAATTCATGTATTTTTAAATTTAAAGTTAACTTACAACCTATTTTAATCAATATATCTTTAGCTAATAGGAATTGATAATTTTATTAGTATTTTAATTCATGTAAAGCGCATGCGATCATTCTGTCATCAAGCATGCGCTATATAAGCTTTTAAGTTATTATTATTAGTTATTATTATTATTCCTGTCAAGTTTCGGTCTAAATACCAGACACAGAAACAACGTTTTTGAGGGCCAGGCAAATCGCTTTAGTTATCACCTTTTCTTCATCTCGCAGGCCTGGTGAACGAGAAAATAGATTTCATGGTGGACGCTCGCAATGCCGGTCGGGGAAAACTGACAGGGAAACTGACAGGTGTCAATTATCACACGGATGTGGAGGTTAAAGACCTTGGGGACGGTAGATACGCATGCCATTACCTTGTGCCTCAGGCCGGAGCATATGTGTTATCACTCATGTGGAATGGACAGCACATACCGGACAGTCCATATAAGGTCACTGTCAAAGAGCCCCAAGTCATGAAGGCCAGCAGCTGCCGTGTGGAAGGTACTAAAGACGTTTCTTTAAATGTTCACAAAACTGTCGATTTTGTTGGAATACTTATTACGTTAGGTTACGTTAATTACATTATTGGTGCTGTTCAGGCCATGACTACAAAAATCAATATATAAACATTAGTCATTATGATAGACAAAGTTAACATCGAGATGACTAACTTTCCTTTTCTTTTTGAAGAATTATGTTAACCTGTTTTCTTAACGGGAAATCCCAACGGTTTGGTTGGGAACAGTCTGTTTGGAAGACATGAAACTCCTCAGAAATTAGGATTCTGATATAATAAAAAATAGATATGGTGAAATGTCGCCTACAACTCTTTTAAAAGTTTCCTTTTCATACACATGTAAAGATTTAAGCACCTAACAAAGTATTTAAAAAAAACGTGAGTTGCAACCTGTCAAACCTGTTTGACCACTAGGGACCATGCTGAGAGAGGGAGGGTCAGCCACAGTGGGACAAGCTATGGGATTCAACATCAACAGCAAAGATGCTGGGCCCGGACAACTGTATGTACGCTGCCAGGGACCCTCCAAGGACTGTGACGTTACTGTGTTCGATAACAAGGACTCTACATACCAAGTGCAGATCTTCCCCACGGAGGTTGGGAACCACCTTGTGTACGTGGAGTGGGGCGGAAGGCCCGTCCATGGGAGTCCCTTTTTGGTGCGCGTGGGACAGCCCCCTGATCCAAGCAAAGTCCGTGTGTATGGTAAGCGACTTTATTAGAACGTAAATCACAACAGTTGCATTCGACTTTGAGGCCTCTTTCGAGGGTTGTGAAGTATGTTTTGAAATCAGACAACACTTAATCAGCTGAACCCACGACGTTTCGTCACACTTCATTAAAGTTTGATTTAACTTTAGTCCCCGCCTGGCGTTCTAATGTTCGATCGACTGCCCGGAACGTGTGCAAGAAAGAATGCCCAACCTGACAGACAAACTTCCTATGAAGAGGGGGGTGAATAGGTTCGCGGATCGGCGGATTTGGCTAAAAAAACTACTCGGATTTCGGATTTTGAGGATACATTTTGCGGATTGGCGGATTTTGAACGCTCAGCGGATCACGGATTTCTTCAATATTTCAGCGTGGATTATGGATTTTGTTTGTTTTGAAGTGGGGATGGCCGAACTTAACTTGGCGGTCTGTTTCAATTTTTTTCTTCCTGACTTTAGAACTAGACTAGATTAAACAAAGGACACAATTTTCTGAAAAAAATAATCCACCTTTGAGCATAAAACAACCCAATTTGCCCATAAGGTGCCAAATCGAGTACTATTGACTACGAAACCGGCCAAAACCGGCCGCGCAGAACCACGTCCCTTGTACCTCTTGTGACGTCATCAGATTTAATGCTTATGGACAACTTTTACATGTAGCATGTGTAGAGGGAAGAGATCTTTCAAACCATACCCGAATAAGTACGATTCCGTCAAACAGGCCGGAGAAAACGCGAAAAAAACCAAGTGACGTTGAACAGAAAATTTGAATGAAAATCTTGTTCCACTACCCACCTGCACTTCCTTCCATCTAATCCTATGATCCCAAAAGTTTTCCACAAATCTTTTCCCACCGAAAGAAAATGTCAGCAAGAGAAAAAGAAAGCGAGACAAGAAAAGCGAAAGGTAGAAGGAGAGGGGGCAGTGAAACTTTTCAACCCTGTGCATGGCCGAACTTAGAAAGCTAATATTAAGCATCAGGGACAGAAGGGCGCGATGAACTCCACCAGCAAACAGAGTTTTGGGCAGTTTTGGTTCTTTTTGGCTAGATTCTGGCCAGAAAATGGCTCGACGAGCTTCAAAAGGTGTTTTTCGGCAAAATGCTTGGTAGTTAAAGGGCTAACACATCTTTGACCTACAATGTAATAGGACTCCAGAAAACTGTAGGACCCCAGGATCTCGACTTCTGGCCAGATAAAAAGCCATTGTCCTCACCAGACCACTTCGTGTACCATAGGCACGGTCAACATTAGCCTGCGAGCAAGCTCTCCCGGGGTAGGAGGTGGGGGAGGAAAGGAGAGAAGGAGAGCTTGCACTCGTGTCTCATAAATTTCAATTTCTGCGTCCAAAAATTGGACGCAAAATGCTGATTGGCTGATTCGACCGGGTGATGACATGATCTATCATTGAGCGTGGACTACGCGGTTTGAGTTTGTTTGGGTTTTGTCCGGAAAAGGCGAGACATTTGTATTCGCGAAGCGAAAATTTCTCCAAATATATGAACTGTCCGTCAGATTTGAATCCAGAACAGCGTCTAGCAGTCGATAGCTTACTTCAAAGCAAAGATGTTCGCGCTGTTTTGCCTACATGATTTGGCAAAATTATCAGTACGCGCCGCTGCGATCTAAAATAATTGGACGCAGACAGTATTGGTTGTTCCCACTTCAAAGCATTATCGACGACCAGGTCGCCGAAGCCCAAAGTATGGGGATGTCTGTTGCAATCTTTCTTTTGACCAGGACTTCTATCTGGCGTAGTTGCCGAGGTTGGCAAAGTTCGCTTCATCCTTGGTCCGACATCCGAGACTTCAACTTCAGACTCCGGCTCAGCAAACTTTGGGTTTACCACGTTCAATGTGGCTGCAATAAAGCTGAAACCTTCGCTGGTTTTTCGTATTTTTGTAGCTCACGGTAGGCAGAAACTGAGGAGTAATTTTTTTTCCGCGACGATTCCCGTCTTTTGCATTGCGTGTGCCAAAGTTGTTCTTTCGTGTCCTTTCCTGTTCGACGGAAGAAACAAATTTCCGGTTTGCGCTGATTGCCCAATTGCAAATTTTGACAGCTCAGGCAGCCGGAAGCCATAGGGAGCATTAGGGGCGGAATTCAAATCGAAGAGAGATCGTTGCAAGCTCTCTTTCCATTTTTCCCTCCTTTCACCTCCCACCCCCCGAGAGAGCTTGCTCGCAGGCTAGGTCAACATGAAGGGTCAAGTCATTGAGACAAAGACCATCGATTGCGTGGCATTTTTTTACCGATTGCGGATTGGCGGATTTTGCGAAAAATTAGTACGGATCGACAGATTTGCTGACCCCTATTTACTCCCCTCTTCGAATATAGTTTCAAGTTATTCTCAAATAATTGCATGCTTTTTATCACCTTTGATATGCACTCAGCCAAAGGGAACCCAGAACATACCTACAACCACCAAATATAATGCACGTTTTTCCCCACAGGTCCTGGCCTGGAGGACGGATTGTTGAGAAGCTTCAAAGGTGAATTCCTTGTAGAAACCAAAGGCGCGGGGCCTGGAACTCTCAAGATCAGAATCCATGGCCCTCGAGGAGCCTTCAAGGTAGAAATGTACCGGGACACCTCAAAGGAGCGTTCAATTGGAGTACGGTACAATCCCACGGAACCAGGGCGCTATATCATCAACATAAAATGGGCGGACCAACATATACCAGGCAGCCCCTTCGATGTCACGATAGTTGAAACAAGAGAGGAACTGGATTCGATCAACGAACTAAAAGACAACGCGGTGCTTTTTCGACACAGGGACGCCACATTATAGACGACTGATACCTTAGTATTCTCAAACTTAGTCCCAGCCTGTTCTCGGTAAAGCAAATATAAAATTACGGCAGATTTTAGTGGCGCACATCTTTAAATTTTGTGCGTTAACCAAGGAATACTTACAATTTTAAATTCAGTTTTGACATCCTTCATTTCAGTCAGGCTAACCCCGTCTGTTTACCTGGCCTCATTTGTCCCCTCATTACTTCTGGCTTTGCTACCGAATCCAGAAGTCAAGGTCTCTTAATTAAACCCTTCCCATATTTAAGTAACTTGAGAATAGCCCATTCTACGGATGCGCGCTCATAGACCTGGCCTTTGAGCGGAAGCGAGGCTGGGAGTTTCTTTTGTTTTGATACAAACCTCAGTTTCAAGGACTGGGCTTTGGTCAAACTGGTATTCGCCTTGTTCTACAAATATAACAAAAATATGTAACAACGCCTCTTAGAAACCTAGTTGCAATAACAATAAGATAAGCAATGCACAATCTTACTGTGATATTTTTAGTGCGGGCTTGGGAAAGTACGTAAGAAATACGTACAAGTTATGTCAGGAATATATATTTATTCCAAACTGTTTGTGTAGGTGCGAAAGACTGTTATTTAAAGTAACTATGAGCTATATATTTATAAGGCAGTAAGACTTAATTACGTGTGTTGTTTTGGAGATGTGTCGTAATTTTTGCGACATTTGTGATGCATACCATACGTAATTTTAATGTCCGTTAATATCGGGCACAGGCTAGATAAGTTATGACGGACTCAAATATTTTTTAATACAGGAATACTTTAGTAGTAGAACTGTCACTCCTTTTTGTATTTCTTAGGCATTTCAGAAGAATACCCTGGACTTTCTGAAAAGATTTACCAAGCTTTTTGGGCACAGCCTTTCAAATTTCGAAATGTGACCATGTTTTCTAAAATGGAAAACTTGGAAAAATATTAGTGACCGAAGATTTTAGGCTCATAGTTTGTATTGTTAGTTTGTTTTGCCAGTTATCGTTTGTATGTAAATCAGGGTTTTGTGACAATCGGTTGGTCTTTTCAAATTGAAGTTTTATGTTTAAATAGCTAACGACTATTAGTGCGATTTTAGGAACATTTTCCAGATATTCAGAAATTAGAATACCTTCTGGAAAGTTGAAGCAACTCAGTTTTGTCTCTTAGTAGTGATTTGGACAATTTTAATGATCGTGACGAGCGGTACTTTTCTGTTGTACTGTTTATAATCCTGTACAAGATGTCTAGTGTCTATTGTGTTTTGAATCTGTTGTTCAATTCCTAAGGTAAGTCAACATAACGTACTACTTTCCTATAATACTGCATACTATGCTGTAGAAGAGACTATGAACGAGGTCCTTAATTAAGTGTGACCATTTAAATGAAAGGTATGAAGCAGTGCTTGGCCTTGTGCTGCCGTTTCTGTCATGAGAGGTGGTTCTAAAGTTTGAGAGTATAGGCAAAGTCCTAAGTGTGTCCATGGAACTGAGAGTTTTTGGGCAACGATTTCCATCTTTAATTTCAAAATATTGCACATGTGGGAACAGGAATTAAAGGACCACTGATATTGTTAATTGCGGAAGTCATAGGATAAAATGGCATGAGAGTCATGTCGTGATAATGGGATCGAAATGGACAGGGATTGCATTACGCAGGGTTTGTTTTGCAAGAAACGCTGAAAGATGTTAGGTAGGTTTGTTGCTAGGTAGGTTTATTACTGTAAATAAAAGTCTATTTTGGCGATAACTGCTGCATTTTTGCTGTTTTCATTACCTCTACCACAAACGAGAATATAGCGTCATTCATTTTCTTCTTACATCACATCGGAAGATACTCTTGGCGATATCCCCTGGCTGATGGTATCACTTTTGTGGCGCCCTATTAGACCAACCAGAAATCGATTCCACAAGAGAATTCGCGAACTCTGAGCTATGAGCTATCGGTTCTTGAGAGAGAAGTGAAGTATGTACCGATATTTTGAGGAGTAATGCGAAAAATGTTACTCTCATAGAAATCCTTGGATGGGTGTTTCTGTCCTCGCTTCACGCGCAGACCTGCTATCCCCTGGCTGATTGTTTCACTTTTGTGGCGCCCTATTAGACCAACCAGAAATCGATTCCATAAGAGAATTCGCGACGCAAGCTGAGATATTTTCAGGATTGACCGAAAATCGTTGGCTATTGACGAGACTGACGTGAGAGATAATAAACAGAAGCGGTGTTTTCAGTCGGGTTAGTGCACGTTGTTGCGTGTGTGATACATAGCTGTTTAAGTTTCTAACAACACCCCTTTCTCTTGAAATAACTTGCCAGGAAGGAAGACATGTGGGTTGAAACAACAAACAAACGTCCCGTACTGTTCCTGCACGTCAGTACCGGAAGGAAATTGAGTGTCCAAATCTGGCTTGAAAAAAAGAAGGCGGCGTGGGTTTTCAGTGCTCAGCACTTCTAAGAGCAATCGGTCGCGCGCGTGTAACTCGCACGCTTCACGCGCTCTTTTGAAATTCCTCTCGCTTTGTGATTTCATTCCTAAAATGAAGGTTCGAATGGTCTCCGACGGACATGAACACTTTTCTCTACTCTGCACATCGATAAAAACTGTCTTTTGAGCTTGTTGTTAGAGCCACTTTCAATTCTACGTTCCACTTGTCCAAAGTTATCGAGTCAGTTGATAAAAACGTGATGAACACGATGTGCGTGGGCGAGATAGAAGCGCGGGGAAATTGCTCGAACATAGATTTGTCGGTTCAGTGATTTGCTGAACAAGTGAAGCAAGGCGGCAGTCCGTGCACACGAATAATTACCATAGTTGAGAGGGCTCTCAGGAGCGCGATAAAGCAGGCATTCAAGTGCGTGGAGTGGGGGAGACAAAAATAGAGAAAGAAGGCTAATTTAAGAACTTGGCCAAGATTACGCTTTGCCAAGTTTAGTAAAAAGGGTAATAATTTTAATTTTTGCGAGAATGAATATATGAAAATCATTCACACATTCAATTTAAATTTTAAAACGACCGAAAACAAACAGGTTCGTTATTTTGATCCCCTTTCAAGAGAACAGGCACAAATTTGATTTCATCCATTGGGGCAAAAGTTTAATTTGGAGCTCGTTTTCGTGTGGGTTCAGGGGATGGTAAGATCGTATATAAAGACACAGGAATTCAAGTCTGATTGCAGCATGCGAGGTTAATAATACGGCATACTATGCACAATATTGAGTATCTCTATTTTTTAAGTAGCCGATCACTGTTTTTCTTGGAGCTGCTTTCCGACCAAATTATTTAAACATAAAAGTTTTAATGCTGTCACTCTGCGCCTTTTGAAAAGTCCGCCGGCTTTAATCTTCAACGCTCCGCCAAAATTCCACTCTTTACAAACTATTGTTCATGGGTATCCTGTGTACATGCACCCTCTCCCCTCAGGAAAAAGGCGCAGCGGATGTACACAGGCTAACCATGGGAACTTTGGTTTAAGATTTTTTATTGTTGCTGCTGAAGGAAGGAAAACTGCAAATATACAATGAAAATCTTAACCGCGAGCAAGTAAACAGAAAAAAAAGTTTCATTCAATCGTTGTTTCAGTCATTCATTTTCAGACAGAGCCACGTAAATAGTTTATTTTACAATCTTTTCCCATTAAAACTAAAAGTGTTGTCTGATTCATTATCAATAACGTAAACCTGCTTCGTCAGAGCTCTCATCTCAATTCACCATGGCATAGTCTTTCAATATTTCAAAATTTGGCCGCGTCTTTGGGCCCTCACATCGTTATTTTAAATCTTCATTAGCGAAACTGAAAACATGCGCCTTAATTTGAAAAGCCAACAAAAAAGTCTTTCTTTGTTTCGACGTATTTATTACTTCCTTTCTAACTTCAGGCCGATTATTACTGCATGTTTCATTCTCGTCCGTGGACGCGTGTTTGCCGATCTCTAAGTCAAAAGAAATATTTTTCTTTTATGTAGAACTGGAAAATCTCTCACTAACAAAGGCGGAAAATAGATAAAAAGCGCATTTGTCAGCATAGATGACTCCTTCAATTTTAATTTCGTGTAGAATACTTATTGTGCGCAAGGCAATAGTTATCCATAAACAGCACATACATAACATCCTGTAAGATCTGTTTGTGTTTTCATTCAGCAGAAACAACACTTTAAGAACTCTAAACTGGCAATTTTCCAAATATAAAATTGCCCAACAACTTGCTTTTGTATCAGTGAGTTCCTCGCTTGCTTCGGTGCATATCACTCATGACAACTCTGATAAAACCGTAGAATCAACTGAAGCCATTCTCCGAGGGCACAGAAAAGAGCTCCTTAACCTAAGCGACAGCTTCAACATTTTTATCGGATGTAGAGAGAAAATTTGGATATTACTATCGCAAACGAAAAGTAAAAGAAAAGAAAAATAAGAAAATAGGAAAGTAAATCAAAGAGCGCGTGACGCTTTTCGTTTTCGTAAGTACGTGTGTTCCTCGGAAAAAAATTATAGGTCTTTTTTCTAGACAGATTAAAAATGCATATAACGTAAGAAGGAAGTCTTGAATGAAGAGCTTCCGTCCTGTATGGCGTCAGGCACTGCCATTAAATTTGAGGACCTCCCAAAACATTAGCTGCAAAGACAAAATTATCTTTTGCATTAAATATGATCTTATGTTTGAGAGATTACAACCGCAGAGTAAGCTTAAGACAAGGGTATGAATTGACACGAGATACTGAATCTAATTTGCTTTTTACTCCCGTCGAAAGATCACTACCTGTGAGGCTTTTATCAAGTTTTTTTTCTATTTTCCGTGCGTTTACCTAAAAGACAACCGCAGGTTTCGTTGCTTTACATATGTTTGGACCATAACAATTTTAGAGTGGAGCTGAAAATGCACAATGGACAAACCTTGAAATTGTCTCGCTGAATTAGACTTTGTTTTCAGCTGATTTTGAAAACACATTAAAGGGAAAGGGACTATTTTCATGATCCGTTTGCCTGAAACGAAAACGTCTTGCTGAAAATACGAGCCTGATTGTATAAGTTTAAAACATCAGTGGCCTGAGTCTTGTTGAATCCTTTTTTTTAATTTTCACGTTTCGTGCGGAAAGTGAAAAAAATCTTTTTAATTATCTTTGAACGTTATTGAGAATAATATTTCGGTTATTGTACTGTGAAAAGAGACTGACGCAAAAACAATTTCCTAATACTGGGAGAAAATTTGACAATAACACATTTCGCACTTTCTATTTGCCGTTCAAGTTGATTATTTTCCACTTTTTGTTTGACTTCCACTTGTCAAACTCAGCAACAATGAAAGGGGTTTTTCAGTTAGTTTGCATTGCAAATATACGTTTGTTTTATATTTATCCGAAAACGAGTGACCTTCACGCGTCATAAAGCAAATCATACTGTAAGCCACATATCTATGCATAAGCACGTGACCCGAATCACCAATATAAAAAAAGCTGCTACAGAGATTATCAGAAAACAGAAATTATTCAACACCTTGTCGCACCAAACTTTCGTTTTGCCGTGATCCGCAGCTAAATTTTCATTACGCGAACAAAGGACAAGATTGCGATTGTTTTGAAATCCTTTTTCAGAAGAAGCGAACTCCCAGCGGAGTGACAAAGCAAATTCAGGCGCTCTATAATGATTTTTGAATCAAAACACGAGTGATTACGTTAATTGTTTGATAGACAGCCCACAGGGGAATTTATAATAAGGGCTCAATTGAAAGGTGGGAGTATAAGAGAGCGGATCGAGTGCAAGACGCGAACAAAACACAACCGGATCATCACAAACAACGCACGAGTCTTGACCACATCTGTCCGGAATACAAGTTGGTGATTTGAAATGGAAGCCCAACTAAACAAACCGGCGGATTTTGCATGTAATGTACAATATCTCGGCAGCCTGAACGCCATGTACCCTCAAACGGGGACGCTGGAAAACATCGCTCGGCTTTACCAAAAAGGTTGTGCGCCAAACCAGAAGGACGTCAACGCCCAGCTTACGGTCACAAGGGACTGCGTGTCACTACTCAGCAAAAACACTGAAAAAACGTACAAGCTTCGCAAGATTCTATTCTGCGCAAGTTACAAGAAGATACCAAAGGTGGTGGCTTTCAACTACCAAGTTTTGTCCTCGCCCAGACGGCTCGAGTGCCACGCGTTCCTTTGCGCTTCGAATGAAGATGCAAGATGTATCGTTGCCGCGCTAACTATGGCGTTCAGACTAGCGTACAAGGATAAAAATTCGAACGAAATTCACGGCGATCAAACTGCGATGAATCACAAGGTTTGGAATGTGGACTCAGCGGAGGAGAAAGAGATGAAAGTCATCTTCGCCTTGCCGCGAAAAATTGGCGAAATGTTCGACTCTCTCACGAACTGCATCGTGGCAAAATAGCTGTTAAGATGAGAACTCAATTTAAGAGAAACTGCTGTCAGTTGCGCAAGAAGTTGCGGTTGGCTTGTCTTAACAAGACGTCTAGAACTTTATGCGTCGGTTGAGCGCGTAGCTAAACCAACGCGATTTTTGGAGACCGAGATGCTTCAGAAACTGAACTTCTAAGAGGAATTTACAGAGTTGGGCCCAGCGACATCACTTTTAGGTGGATCGTTTATTTTTTATCAAAGTGAGATCAAGAATTTTGCTTTCGCGTTGCAAAAAGGACATTCACTATCTACCCCAGTCTGGAAGCGCAGAGTAAGCTAACTTGGTTTATGGTTAATTTCCATATTCTTGACTGTACGGCGATGGGCTGATATTAAGTTCTGTATCAATATACGCTGTACTGTAAATAGCCAAATAACGCAGATTTGGAGCCATTTTTAGCCATCGCAAACGGTTTGACGTGGGGAACTTTTCAAAAAAGAGAACGTGCAGACTTGATTGTTAATAAAATAAATTAATATATTCAATGAATCTTATTTATGGTAATCTTGATGGAATAGGTTTGGTCGAGACATATAGATGTCATGGTCTGTAAAGCAAAAACAGAAAACATTTGTTTGTATGTTTTTTCCCAAAATTTCGCTGAAGTCATGCACTTATATTTACTGTAACCAGAAACCGACTCAGATTATATTTTTTCTTCATTGAAGAAACAATTGTAAATAGAATGGAGTTGTCGCCCTTAGGAGAAAATGAAATTAAATATAATTTATCTAAGATCGATTTCACGCAAGGATATATGCTGAGCGTAAAATATTAATAAACTTGTGATATTATGCTGATTTGCTTTGTGGACTTGAATTATTTACGGATAATACGCGGTTTCACGAGTACTACTTATAGGTCGGCGTTGCTAATAATTCTAAATATGGTCCGAACTAACAAATTTAAAACAAGCTGTTTCGAAGATGCATAACTAGAATTTCGAGGATTATAAAGCCCTTAGCAGAAATTGAAGATAGTTATAAACTGTGTATCTAAGATCGATTTCACTCATAAGAATACGCTGAGTGAAGAATATAAATAACTTGTAATATTTGTGTTAGACAGTGTGTTTTGTGTATTTAACTAATTTTATCGATAGCAACGGGGTTTTACAAAATAACCGTGCACATTTTGTGTTGCTACCAAGAATTTCACATTTATAAAGGAAAGAAAAGGAAAATGAACATGTTTCAAATATATACTTCGTGTTACAGCTTAAATTTGATTTCAGGTTATATTTTATTCAACCCAGGTCAAAATGAAATTCCTTTGTCTTCTAACCCTAATTATTCATGATTATAGACAAAGGAATTTCAGTTTTCTAATATTTTTTATTTTCTTTATTTACTCCACATTATCATATTGAATAAGATTTCTTTCAGAGACTAGGAATAGAGAAGGAGTGGAGAAGGGCACGATATAGTAGACTAATTATATGCCCTTTTAACTTACAATACATAATTTGTTAAATAAATAACTTGAAATCAAATTTAAAATGTAACATATACGAGTATTTCAATAAAGAAGGTAATGAAATAGTGTTTTTTTTTACAAAGGATTAAGGATTCATAAATAATTCTGCGATTAATTAACTTGGTGTAGTCTAACAACAAAATTAATGTGAGATATGAATATATGAAAATCATATATTTGAACTGTGGATTAAAGAATGAATATGTGAATGATCATCGCAGTTATGAACACTACTTATGTAGTGAAAATAAAGCCTAAAAAAAGTTCAATTTTTCAGGCTTTATTTTTGAATACTGCTCAAGTAGTGTTCACAACTGCAATGATCATTCACATATTCCAAAAATATTAATCTAGCCAAGACAGAAGTTGCCGTTTCCAAAAGAGATTTTTTTTTCTCACTTTAAGAGTCTGGCTTTCTTTTTAATTAATAAGATGTATTTTTTATTTCCCTTGATCCGCAACTAATGGCAGTACTCTTGCTTCCGAGGATTAAACCAAAATGTTGAACAGTTCGCTCCCTGATGGCTGCAGAGACCACTGGATGCGTGAAGTGTGGCTAGTTTTAGCAGATAAATTCGAGGATTGGTGCCGAAGTGGTGATTTTTTTTTTGCCTCATTCGTCTTTTCCTCGAGCCTCTTCTTTTTTCTATCTTTCGCGAAATTTACCAAATATTACAGATTTTGCGCGTATATGTTCGTATCTTCCTTTCTGATGTCTTGGTCATCTGGGGACAGTTTCAAACTGGAATTTTAAAGGCTTATTTTGAGCACTGCGCAAGAAAAATCTGGCACGTTTTCAATACGGAAAATCCATGTTAGACACATAGTTCCTCTCGAACTTTGTTGATTTTAAGGACTAAGCCCAACCCCCCCCCCCCTCCCCCTTCTCCCTTTCTCATGCGTTCTCCTTCCACTTTTCTTTTCTGCCTCGTCCACAGGCTTTTCCTGTGTTACTGAAGGGAGCGCGGCAGAGTGCTGAAAACGAGTGGCGTGCGGGGGGGGGGGGGGGGGGATGGGAACGACTGCGGAGCGCGGGTGGGTGATGGGAAGGAGTAAAACATATTCAGTCCATTCACTCTAGCTTGTACCAGTCAGACTACTAAATTGAGAAAAAAACAAACAAATAAATAAATAGATAAATGAATTGATGGACAGGTGAATGAATGAACGAACGAGCGAATGAAAGAATGAAGGAACGAACGAAGGAACGAATGAATGAGTGAGTGAAGGAAGGAATGAATGAATGAATGAATGAATGAATGAAGGAAGGAAGGAAGGAAGGAAGGAAGGAAGAAAGGGATGAATGAATGAATAAATAACGAATTAATGAAAGAAAGAAAGAATGACTGAATGAATGAATAAAACAATGAATGAATGAATAAACAAACGAACAAACGAATGAAAGAACGAATGAATGAAAGAATGAATGAACGAAAGAACAAACGAACAAACGAATGAAAGAACGAATGAATGAATGAATGAATGAATGAATAAATAAAAGAACGAATGAAAGAAAGAAAGAAAGAAAGAAAGAATGAATGAACGAACGAACGAACGAACGAACGAACGAAAGAAAGAATGAATGAATGAAAGAATGAATGAACGAACGAACGAACAAACGAATGACAGAACGAATGAATGAAGGAATGAATGAACGAACGAACGAATGAATGAATGAATAAAAGAACGAATGAAAGAAAGAATGAATGAACGAACGAAAGAAAGAAAGAAAGAATGAATGAATGAACGAACAAACGAACAAACGAATGAAAGAACGAATGAATGAATGAATGAACGAACAAACGAACAAACGAATGAAAGAACGAATGAATGAATGAACGAACGAACGAACGAACGAACGAATGAATGAATGAATAAAAGATCGAATGAAAGAAAGAAAGAAAGAAAGAACGAATGAATGAATGAATGGATGAATGAATGAAAGAATAAATAAATGAACGAACGAACGAACAAGCGAATGAAAGAACGAATAAATGAAGGAACGAACGAAAGAAAGAAATAAAGAAAGAAAGAATGAAGGAATGAATGAATGAAGGAATGAATGAACGAACGAACAAACGAATGAGAGAACGAATGAATGAAGGAATGAATGAACGAACGAACGAACGAACGAACGAACGAATGAATGAATGAATAAAAGAACGAATGAAAGAAAGAATGAATGAACGAACGAACGAACGAACGAACGAACGAACGAACGAAAGAAAGAATGAATGAATGAATGAACGAACAAACGAACAAACGAATGAAAGAACGAATGAATGAATGAATGAACGAATGAACGAATGCAAAAGGTCGGTCAGATACTCATTGCAAGATAAAGGAGACTCTACTAATTAGAGAATTGAAGCCTACCTTAAATGAAAATGTAAGCAGCGAAAAGCTGTATCTCTATTAGTTTGCATCTTTTATATGCAAATTATTTTAAGCTTCTGTCAAGGTTATTATTAATTAGTTACTTATCTTAAATTTCAAATTTAGTTGTTACTTTAATTTCTAACGGTCACTTCTGAAGATGTATGTCGAAACATACGAAACGTCAAGTTAAACGGTATAGTTTTATTTTTGTTTTCCAACAATGCGTTCTATTGTCATGTTTATCACCGCAGTTTGTGTGTTATTTCTTGAATGAATGAATGAATAAAAGATCGAATGAAATAAAAAAAAGAAAGAATGAATGAATGAATGAATGAAAGAATGAATGAACGAACGAACGAACAAACGAATGAAAGAACGAATGAAAAAAATAAAAAATGAAGGAATGAATGAACGAACGAACGAACGAACGAATGAATAAATAAATAAAAGAACGAATGAAAGAAAGAAAGAAAGAATGAATGAATGAATGAACGAACGAACGAACGAACGAAAGAAAGAAAGAATGAACGAACGAACGAACGAACGAACGAATGAATGAATAAAAGATCGAATGAAAGAAAGAAAGAAAGAACGAACGAACGAATGAACGAACGAACTAGCGAATGAATGAATGAATGAATGAATGAATGAATGAATGAATGAATGAATGAATGAATGATGGACTAAATGGATCAATGTGTGGAGGAATTAATAAATGGATGACTAAACCGATAGAATGAACACCCAGTAAACACTCAGTAAGCAGCGGTCACATAAAAGAATTACTGATAAACTTGCCTTTCTAATTAAGAGCGAATTATATAAAGCTGTGAGTAATATTTGCGTTTTGCTGAGATTTGCACTTTAAAATTAGATATTCTATTTAATTTTGCCAACATGGATTCAGAAAGGTAAGTAAAATAATCGTCTCTTTCCTTTTCGGTCCGATTTTAATTTACTCCCAGTGTTTCGTGGCGTCATAGGTAGTTTTTCATAGAGAATTTCGAATTTTGATGCCTGAATTGAACTGAAATTGTAGTAGTCGTTAATCGATTTTCCTCCATATTCCATTGGGTCTGTGCTATACAAGAATCGAGAGCTGTGGTATCAGCAAAACCCTTAGCCGCGATTTAACTTGGTCGTTAGCCCGAGGAAGATTGCGGCAATTGAATTCTCGTAATTTATAAACCGATTACAATGCTAAATATTCACATCCTTTTTTTTGGAATACCTCTTTGCATGAAAATGCAAATATCGGAGGGCTTCTAGGTAATGGTAATCAAGATCATGATGGAACCCTGCTGTGATTTTCAGAAAGCACGTTCGGCTAGGTGATCAATTAACATCCTGATTTGTATATGTATGCGTTTAGATGGACCAGCCACTGGTAAAGAACTGCAACAGGAACTGTAACATTGCTTAACAGGAAACAGCCGATGCAGTATCACAACCTCGACTTCGCCTTTCCCTCGATCTTATTCCTACGGGACATTTGTCGCAAGGGAATTCAAATTGCAATTTAAATTTAAAATAACAAAGCAGTTATTGAAACATTTCAATACCAATAAAATTACCAGCACAACTTTCTAAACTTTTCATAGAGTTTACTTTGAGATTTGATGTCAATAGTGAGAGTACAATTACTGCTGTGCCTTTCCGCCATACATGCGTTCTATCACCGAGAGAATGACGATTCAACTAGTTGAAAAACTACACCAGTATTTTCTAGTGACCTTTGGAGTACGTCGTTGACAATGATTATAAGATCTAATAAAGGTCGTGTAGACCTGTCAATGCTACTGGAAACGTGTGATGATAATGTTATTGCGATATTATAAAGAATGGTCTCCAGTGTATAAGAGGCCTCAAATTTGATTCCGTGGGCTATTAAGTTCAGTTTAGTGCTGTATGTAAACAAAAACGAGATATGCAGTACAAATGCACCTACAAACTACAATTGAAGTTGAATGGAATGTCATTGCAGTTTCCCGTATTTTCTAAAGAATAGTTTTGTCTCGGGCAACTCAGATCTGCTTAGATGCGTACGATAAATTCTTAGGTCTAGGTATAATGGCCACTGTTCCTTTAACAATCACTTCGTTGGGATTGTCGCCATCAGTGACAGCCGGCCAAACACAGACTTTCATGGTATCTGCATTCTCTTTATTATCGTCAATTTCTTTATCGAAGAACTCATCAAATGCTTTCTCGTGCACTTGATCTGGCGTTACAATCTTCAATGGAGGAAGTAAGTTAACCATTCGCCAGGCAATTCTCAGACATTCTTTGATGTAGTTCTTTATTTTAGCGTGAGCCAATATGCTATCCTCGAGGTACGGTAACAAGGGATGTTTCGTCTTCCATTGGTCCCGAAGTCCTGTCAACTCCCTTATCATTCCCTGCGGAAATGAAACAAATTTGATGTAGTGAGACCAAGCAACGAGCTCAACTTGAGTTTAGAATAACAAGGGAATCGTTTGTACCAGCAACGCCGATGACATGGTGATGATAATGGGACTATCGTTACTAAATTTCCTTCTATTTCTCTTTATGAAAGATGTATTACAAAAATTGCACGGATCCTTCCCTTGCAGGGCGGCAGAAAAAATTAAAAGTTATAATCGTGCCTGTACAATATACCATTGCGACAATGCACCAATGGTCACGAAAAAAAGTCAATTTGAGATATAGGTAGTTTGGAGGAAACTGACTCATTGGTCACGTCAAAATATATTTCTGAATACCGTTTTGCAATGTTGAACACAAGAAAACATACCTTTTCCAGTTCTGTCAGGTCACAAGTGACTGCCATTTCTTTCAGTATGGAGAAAGATGCGACTTTAAAAGATTCGGTTGAAAGTAATGACTGCATTTCCTCCAAGAGACCTTTCTCAGAAAACTTTGATACCTGTGTTATGATAAAGAAAAGCACTTATTTTTCCCCATAGAAGGAGATAAAAAAGAAAAGAAAAATTTTGTGCAAGAAATTATTACAATGATTTGTCTGCCCAGCCTATGGTGTGGGCCTTTTCCTGACCTCTACAGCTACCCTGGGACACACAACAGGGGATTTGTGCATGCTATCAGCATTTTTGTTGCTTTGCCACTTATATTTTAATTATGTGTACAGTCGGACCTCGATTATCCGGACCTCGATTATCCGGATTTTTCGATTATCCAGACTTGCTTAACTGGTCCCAATTTTTCATGAATATTAATCAGCCACATTTAAGATCCACAGCAAAACTTTTTCTCTTCAAATTAAGTAATGAAACTCCGGTTTAAACTGAATTTGTTTCGCTTAAAAACATAAATCTGTACGCATTTTGAGCTCACGCGCGCCATACTACGGCAATGTTTTTCACTGAGCTCTGATTTGCTCAGGTGTTCTTTGTTTCTAAGTGAAAAGTTTTAGTTTTGGCTCATTAGTATTCATATTTTCGATTATCCGGACTCTCGATTATCCGGACTGTTTAGCTCAGTCCCAACGAGTCCGGATAATCGAGGTTCTACTTTAGCAGGTAGTGCCAAAATCACGTTTCGTGATCCGTGATGAGTTCATATATAAGAAAACAAAATAAAAGTTCGCACTCAATTTTTCAGTAAAACTCTCCATTTAAGTAAAACAAGATCATTCTCGGGAAAAACCTAAATTCCATTGCATTTTAGCAGAAGACAAGAAGCGATTACCTCTGGAGGGTTGTGCTCAAAATACTGAAAACCAACAGATGGTGCGCACTGGAGGAACCTTGGCAAAGCCTCTTGGATGTACTTCTCTTTTGCGTATTCTGCAATCCGGTATGCAATCTGAAAATCAAAAGATATTTGCGAAAAATAACCTTTAAGACAAACCACTATTCCTTATGACCTCTCGATGGAGGATCGCCGTAAAGGAATCCGATCCCGATCACCGACAAGAATTATCTACGTCCATTTTGAATTCCAATGATGACAGCCTCGTTGCTTGTTACTCTAAAAAAGACTGTTTTTTCTTGCATTTTTATGGTACTGAAAACTATACACGATTTTAATACTACAAGGATTCGATTAATATAATTTGCAAAAGGCACGAGAATAATCTTCGTTTACTCAGTACTCTGAAGCGGAAGTGAAGTGAGTTGTCAGCTCGCTCTGTAAATATAGCATAACAGACCTTCGACAAGTAATTTAACGCACCAGAAACATTCGGCATGTGAGGTCCTTTCTGTTCCACAAGTCAGCCCTAGAGGCCGCAGAAGATTGTTTTCCAATCGCCTCCATGGCTTGTCGGCGTGTAGCCCCGTCCATCGCCTTGTACTTGCGCAAAACGTCACTTCTTTTGTTTCTACTTCGAGCATCTTCTGAACTGCTCTGGTGACTGCGATGTCTCATTTCTGAATTGTCACCAATCCTATTCATTTTAAGAAAGTGTAATAAAAATTAGTCAAAGGCGTATTGAGAATCTGCCCGGAGAACGTCAGTTGCAAATCTGCAAAATATTGTACTGTCTTTCACTCCGAAGTGTACTTCTCGCTTTCCGTCGATTTTATCAGCGATTGTTTCAAAAGTCATACCTTTGCCGTAGGCTTTCGTTCTCCGCCGCTATTTCCTGATTCCTTCTCTTCAATTCAGAGTAATGTCTTCGAAGTTCGTCAAAATGCTCAAATTTCTCCTTTGCCATTTGCACCATGGCGTTGTTGGCGTCCATAAAGAAGCCAAAGTCTGTTTTGGCGGAACTTTCGCCCATCGTCGAATCTGATGCCTGTGACTGCTCTGGATGTAAACGGTCCTCTTCTCGATCCGTGAAAAAGCCGCCTTTAATTACGTTTGAAGAACAACCTCCCATGCACGACTGAAATATGGATCAATGCAACTTTTAGCCGACATTTGAGAAGCGATTGGTATTCAGTCATAACGTCTTTGTTTATTTCTAAGAATCAGGGTGTGGCATTTCTGGGAAATCGATTAATTTCCCGGGGGTACTAAAAATTTAATCCGAGGAGGCTCTTCCCCGAGGTCCGACCCCTTACCCTTTTATATATCATTTCTGACAGAAAAGGTATCCCTTTCATATACCTTCCATTGGAGAAGTACAGTCATAAGGTATGTGTGTTCGAAATATTTTAATGAAAGGCCCTCTTAAATACCTAAATGACAGATTTCCCTACCCTTTCATATACTTAGCCTCGTGAAATCCTTACTCTTTCATATACCTGAAAAGTGAATAGGCCGTATAGGCCATTATAGGGAGTACCCCTCCGGGATTAATTTCAATGTTATTTGTAGAGCGTCTGTGTCTAGTGTTAATTTGGACTTTTGCGCTACTTCGAGGTTCGTCAGAGCGCCGTTTATCCTCGATACTTTCTTCTGTAGTCACATTTTCATGGGCTAAGGCTTGTTCAGGACTGAATCCGTCAGAACATCAAGCGCAAACCATATGAGCCTGCTCCGTTCTTCCACTACCAGTTGCGAATATCACCGAAGAAAATTAAAACTACAGTATGGCGTCTCAAGTTCCGAAACGAGATGTGATTATTGCAATTGACTTTGGCACTACCTACAGCGGCTTTGGCTACGTTTTCCCAAATGCCTCCGAAGATCATATTTATGTTTTCCAGAAGTGGGGACGCGGCCAAGGAATGACTTATAGCAAGACGCCAACAGCTCTTCTGTTGACAGAGAAAGGTGAGCTACACAAGTTTGGGCATGCTGCACAGGAGACATACGCCAAGCAAGCAATATCGAAGAAGGATTGCAAAAACCTTCTCTATTTCGATAAATTTAAATTACTGCTACATTCCAAAGAGGTAAGTCCGCAACTTGCTGAAATCTAATAATTACAGTCGTAAAAGTGCTTGTAAGCTTAAGCATATTGGTAACGTTTCCAAATTCCTAAATTTCGAAATCGAAAGCGAAACTGCTAGGAGTACAATTTAATTGAAGCGGCTTCGCGAACTTCTCAGATTCCGCCGAGCATCTGCAAGAATACGAAAAACGTTTATGACAAATTAAAAGGTTTGTTGTAACACAGCTTAATACTATCATATATAATTTTCTATGGAATGGGCCAGATAAAATAGCTCGATCTGCAGCAATTAATGACATAGCTTTTGGAGGGCTAAACTTAATGGATTTAGGATACTTCAATTTGATCACTGAAATTTTTAGCGTGCCACGCTAATCTCAGGGCTTGGAAGGCTTTTATCTCAACGTGCTTTACCAGGGAAAGCGTACATCAATCCCCCCGCTTGCTCGAAAATTACGGCGGAACGTTTTGATTCAAGTGTAACTATGACATCAAGGAACATTAAATTCATTCCACATTTTATGATGAGCTTCAATTGGCGGAACAATAAGCTCATCAAGATAGATGGTAAGAGTCTGTAAGAGTACATACTACCACAATTATGTAACTAGGAGACATCCTTTGTAACCGGATGTTATTACCCGGGCTGCGCGCGTCTCGCGCGGCGCCCGGGTCATAAACTACCGACGGTTCTTCTTTTTCGTCGTCGAGTATCATCCACAAATGGCACTTCCGGCGTTTCTGCGCAAGCGCTAACTATTTTTAACAACAGTGATGCGTGTTGTCACGTATGGGAAAATGTCGATTCATCTTGTGGCTTTTGAAGTCTGAACAAACAATATGTTAAGAGAAGTGTCTATGCGAATGTTTGGAAGTTCAACGGCGAGAAGAACGTTTTTAACATGAGTAAACTTAAGGGCAGATGGACTGCCGTGTTTCCCTGTGTCTGCTTCAGTAGACAGCGAGTAGTCTCTAATTTTGGCGACGGATTGTGGGGGCACGTGCGCGCGCGAAGTTGCGAGGAGACGCGACGCGAGGGGAGCGCCAAAAATTAGAGACTACAGACAAAGGGAGTTTGACCTTTCACGGCCGAGTGATTCGAGTGTAAATCTCATGTCAACAGCAAGAATGATGCCTGTTGTCACGTATCGGAAAACGTCGATTCACCTTGTGTCTTTGAAGTCTGAACAACTAATATGTTAAGACAAGTGTCTATACGAATGTTTGCAAGTTCAACAGCGAGAAGAAAGCTTTTAACATGACCAAAATTTAACTCCAGATGGACTGCCGTGTTCCCGTATCCGCTCCATTGAGATGTACATTTTGTTGAATAACTCAAGTACGGGATATCACACACCCCTGAGACTTTGACAGGTAGATTATTTACTATTTTGCCACAATATCTCAATTTCTGGACTTTAATTTTTGAATGATAAGCGATTATATTTTACAAATGTACTAGCGTCCCTTGAAACTGTCCAGAAACGTTCCTTTCTTGTGTTTCAAATGACCCTGGATTGACGTATTTGTAAACAGTTTCACTCTGCTAATTAATTTTCTACTCACATTTCACCGAGACTCCATTCACATTTATGCGAAAAAATCCAACATCGTTCGATAAGCGTTTCCTTTCTCAAACAATTATCCATCGAAGCGAAAACAAGTGTGCTTAGTTTTTTTTTTTTTTGGAATCAATACACTATTTTTATCATCTTGCATAACGATAAACCTCTGTGGCCTAAAGGTCATTGTTCCTGCCTGTGACGCAGCTAACCCGGGTTCGATGTCTTTTACTGGTATATATCACGGGCTTTATTTTTTCTGTTTCTCTTTTTCTTGTTCTTTTAGAAATATTTTTTACAAGTGTTATAATTATTGTGCTCAATGGTTGAGCTGTATTTTAGAGGAATATATGTTGATAGGGGTCTAAAGAAATAGACTCCAACACAAGCTAAACACAATGCGTCCGATGTAAGAAAGACAGACTTCCCTCTATTCTTTTGTTTAGCACTAAGTTAGGGATACAATACTGTTTTTTGCAAGCCCGGGTTTAGGTTAATTGTAGCCTCTTGTTTTTATAATTTAGATTCACATACGACTATGCAAAAAAACTATTTCCAAGGCCTTTATTAACTTGAAGTGTGTATCATCTGAAACCTTCGTCAGAAGTTTTCAATTTAAATTCTTAGTCTATGCGAATGTGCGATTGGCCAAAATAGGTTTTGTTCCAAAGGATTCTTATACATTTTGCGATGTTCAACCAGAAACGAAACGTCATGCACTTATTTTATGAATGTCCATTCACAAAATCTCTTTTCGAAAAACCTTGAGAATTTCTGGTTCGCACTGTCAGGCCAGCGCGAAGTAATTGTTCTGCAAGACCGTTTTTATTAGGAAGCTGGAGAAAAGGGATCTATTGAATTATTTCATAATCCTAGCAAAACTGCATATCTGGTGAAGTCAGAATTATTCCAAAAAGCCCAGTCTTGAAAGAAAAAAAGAATACGATCGAAACTTCGCTTATATATGAACCCGTTACAACTACCGTACAAAATATCTCGAGGACATTATCCGGGCATGCCATGGGGTTGGCACTGATTAGAAGCAGAAATTAAAATCAGTCATGATTATGCCGCGATTAAAAATGAACTTGATCAAGTCCCACTTTTTCAGTGGGTTCAAGCTTAAATTCGAGGGATTTTTCCATACCTTTCTCATCTGTCTTTGAATTTTGGCGGTTTTCACATACCAAAACGGACCCAATTTTTCAGAAGATAGTTTTGGGACATTTTTCTCTGGACTGTAATTTTCAAGCTTTAAAAATCAAAGTAAATATCTTTTTATTTTTTTACTATCCGCTCTGCTGTATGCGTAAATCTTGTATCTGGGGTTGGTGTGACCATTTGTAACAGAGATTAAATTAGTTCATAGTATAACATCCATACCTTTGGTATAACATCCATACCTTGGGTATAACAACCACATCTTGGGTATAACATCCATACTTTGGGTATAACATAACATCCATACCGTGAGTATAACATCCATTCATTTGGTTTAACATCATATCGATACCTTGGGTATAACATCCATACCTTTGGTATAACATCCATACCAACGCCTTCCAAAATAAAATGAGTTTTTCCAAACGTACCATTTTCCGTCGACCACGTGGATACGCCTCGAAGCATGTAATTTTTTTCATTTTAAATCTAATATTCCCAGCAAAAACCAAACTAGTACAGTAGAGAAAGCCTTTATTTAACCAGGTCAATTTAATAGTCACAGTATATCAACAGTTACATCTTGAATTCAGTGGGAATTCTCCATACATATTAAAGAAATGCAAAAGTTGGGAGTTCAAATCTCTCGAAACCAAGGCAAAAAACTTAAACTAACATACAGAATGCATTCTTACGGCCGGCGTAATTATAGTAGCAGAAAGTAAGTGGAAAGTGTGTTACGATCCAGTGGAAGACAGCAGTTAGCAAGTTCTCACTGCCAGCCTGTAAATAAAAAAGAAGATAGTAGAAAGGAGTTTGTACATAATTATAATTGTGCCTGTTTTGTATTCAAATAGATAATATAATACAAAATTCTTTGAATAAGCGTGAGACTATCCGGGGTAATAACATCCGCTCTGACTGAAGCTAGAAATATTACGTTTGCACCGACACGGCTTGTCTTGTACTGTCTCTCGCCATGGTACAGATGGTACGAGTGCAATTTGTCAAAAGTCTGGCAGTCTACATTTAGCTATTTGCATACCACGTTTTCTTTAAATTGAATAAAAGAATGCACCATCATTCGCATTTTAAATCTCAAATTCACAGCGAAAGAAACATCTTGGGAGAGCGAAGTGCTCTCCGCCTGACAACATTCGTATACAAGCTACGACGAATGCATTAAATAGAAAGAGCCCAAACTAAAACTCGATATACCCTTTACAATAGCATAACCATAACTAATATCTCTACTCTAAAAACCTAAAAGATCTGATACATTTATGTTTGCAAGGGGAACAAAGTGGACCACGTCGCTTTCTATTCTTACCCGGCGTATGGAGTAACGTTATCCTCAGAAGTTCCACTGTTGTTAGTCTGGCTTTCAGCTCTTCATTTTTCAGGGTAAATCGGTGGCACCTACGGTTACAAGACCTTAGCACGCCATGACCTATAAGCGTTTCAGACTTTGTATAGACCAAGGCAATTGTATCTTAACCATTTTCAGTTCACACGCTTTTCTTTGGAGCTCTCAACGGAAATGAAATGCATACCGGTTTACCGGACTCCGACCGGACTGACAGCTTTTGAAAGGGCCAATCTCTTGATGAATGTGTGTCAATTGATGAATGTGTGTCACGTACGTAATGATTTGATGGATATTTCAGACCTAGCAAAGACTGTAAAGTTAACTTGACTGTTAAAAAACATTTTAAAATATCATCCTTTAGGGTGCAGAGAAAATTTGATTAACTTTTACAAATGTTCGAGTTCGGCTTTCATGAGATCATGAGTGAGACACAAGTGTGACAAAATGAATTTTTGTAGTATCCGGCGTTTGTAGCCAAAACTATGCTGATCGACGTAACCTCGTGGTTACCGAATAACGGTTTTAATTTCAAGCTGAGTGCGCCAAAATATTTTATAGTGTGTTCAGTAGGTGCTGATCAAAAGTCGAGAGCCTTTGTCTCAAGACCGGGCTATTTGGAAACAACGGAAAAGTTATGGGTGTTTGGTTTTTATTTGCGACACTCAGTTTAAGCAAGGAATCACTGAAGTAAGTGTGTTATAATTTTCTTGAAATTTGTAATATTTCGAAACGCAAATATTCTCTTCCCTTCCCCCCTTGGTATGTTTGCTTTTGTACGCGCGACGCGCGTGTTTTCTCTCAACCAATCAGGTTTGAGTTTCAATTTGAACTTGAGTTGACGTAGACACTTTCGTCGTGTGTTGTTGTTGTTGTTTTTTTTTGAGGAGTTTTTTGGATTTTATCTTTGTCGCTTCGTCTCTTTGTTTTAGAAGTTTTTTCCTTTCGTTTGGTTTAACTTTGGAGCAATGTTATATTTCATTTCATATTTTAATTAAACACGAGAAACAAGATCAATCAACGGAGTATGGATTCTCTTCTCTGAACGTGAACAAGGACTTTTTACAAAGTGGAACACAGGCTTCCCAAGCTCAACAAAGGTGACGCGTAAACATGTTGTTGTGTTACTGACGTACTGTAATAAAAAGTTTTAATTTGTACGGGAAACAAACAGGAAATATCACACTTTCTTAATAAAATCAACTTACCTCGATACAATGCTGTACTCTTTACTGTCTAGTAGTTTTTAGGCTGGTTTTTATAAACTACTAGACAGTAAAGAGTACAGCATTGTATCGAGGTAAGTTGATTTTATTAAGAAAGTGTGATATTTCCTGTTTGTTTCCCGTACAAATTAAAACTTTTTATTACAGTACGTCAGTAACACAACAACATGTTTACGCGTCACCTTTGTTGAGCTTGGGAAGCATGTGAGTGGAACTGTTGTCACTCAGTGAAACGACCTATTTCGTTCTTCACCGCTGAGGAGGCTCGTTCCTGAGTGAGCTGCGGAAATCGATGACCAGTTTTAGCCGTTGCAAATGCAGGTGAAGGCAGTGTTATTTGAGTACACAGGACGAAAATGAAATTTAATTGCTTGAGGGACTTTTAATTAACGTGCGACGTAATCTAAGCTTACTTGTAGAGTCCCGAGGGGTCATCAAGTAAAGATCAAGCATGCCTCGATTAGCTTAAGTGAAATGTGGTTTCTTTCGGGATTTAATATGTGAGCATATGCATGCATTTTTCTTCCAGCAGGTTGAGATGTAGGATTTCTGCACTAGTTCTCTTGTTGTAGATAGAGTTAAGCGGTAATCAAGCGGCAGTAAATGTTGTGCAGAATTTATGAATCCAACACTTCTTGAGTCATCTTGTTTAACCCTTTGACTCCTGATTTATTTTAGTAATTTTGGTAAATAATTGAGGAAATCGATCGTGGACACTACCGATTTCCTCAGTTATTTACCAAAGACAGTACCTGAAAGTACAATATTAGTCTCCTTTGACGTAACCAGCTTGTACACAAACATTAACCACGAACTCGCTCGGCATAAAGGCCATGGAATACTGCATCAATAAACACCCAGGGAGCCTTAACTCACGTTTCAGCAAAGAATTTATCATCGATTCAATTCTTTTAATATTGACGAACAATACTTTTACCTTTGATGATAGAATATTCCTTCAAAAGAAAGGTACTGCAATGGGAACAAAAATGGCTCCCAGTTATGCAACCCTTGTTCTCGGATATTTGGAGAACGAATTATACAGCCAGGTCTCTAATAAAATGGGAGAAGAAATAAGCCATTATGTTTACACAAACTGGAGAAGGTTCTTGGATGACTGTTACATAAACTGGCCTTATGGTGAGGATAAATTGAAGGAGCTTCACGATATTCTAAACAGCCTAGATGGCAGCATTCAACTTACTGCTGAAACTAGCTGCAAAGAACTTCCGTTCCTTGATGTGATGATAAGAAAATACAGTACTAACCTACCACCAAAGCGAGTAAATATAAGAGAAGTTAAAGATATTGTGCATCAAATGGGAACTCGGAAAAAAAATCCGAGCCCCAGATGGGATTTGAACCCACGACCCTCCGTGATCTAGTCGAATGCTCTAACCACTGAGCTACTGGAGACTCTGTGGTGAGCAAGGGTGAAATGTGGGTATTGACTAGAACTGCATCACGCAATTACATAGTCAAATTATAAACGACCATATATGACTCATAACTGCATCGCGCAGTCACATTAAGGCATATCGGCGATAGCACCTCGCTAACTGCATCACGCAGTCACATTAAGGCATATCAAAGATGCAACCAACCAACCACCAAAGCGAGTAAATATAAGAGAAGTTAAAGATATTGTGCATCAAATGGGAACTCGGAAAAAAATCCGAGCCCCAGATGGGATTTGAACCCACGACCCTCCGTGATCTAGTCGGATGCTCTAACCACTGAGCTACTGGAGACTCTGTGGTGAGCAAGGGTGAAATGTGGGTATTGACTAGAACTGCATCACGCATCACGCTTTGGTGGTTGGTTGGTTGCATCTTTGATATGCCTTAATGTGACTGCGTGATGCAGTTAGCGAGGTGCTATCGCCGATATGCTTTAATGTGACTGCGCGATGCAGTTATGAGTCATATATGGTCGTTTATAATTTGACTATGTAACTGCGTGATGCAGTTCTAGTCAATACCCACATTTCACCCTTGCTCACCACAGAGTCTCCAGTAGCTCAGTGGTTAGAGCATCCGACTAGATCACGGAGGGTCGTGGGTTCAAATCCCATCTGGGGCTCGGATTTTTTTCCGAGTTCCCATTTGATGCACAATATCTTTAAGTACTAACCTAACAACCGATATTTATTATAAACCGACGGATTCATTCCAATACCTCCCATATACATCCAGCCATCCAAGACACACTAAAAATAACATACCATACAACCTGGCTCGGAGGATATGTATGATTGTTGAGAACCAGGACATAAGGAAACGGCGCCTTCACGATCTCAAACAAATCCTTCTGAGGAAACATATATATATATATATATATATATATATATATATATATATATATATATATTACAAGTGTTGTAATTATTGTAAGTTATAAATGGTTGAGCTGTAAAGCAATTTTCAAGGGATATATGTTTATAGGGGTCTATGGATATACACTGCAAAGAAACAGACACGAACCGATAAATGATGCCTGTTGTCACGTATCGGAAAACGTCGATTCACCTTGTGTCTTTGAAGTCTGAACAACTAATATGTTAAAAGAAGTGTCCATACGAATGTTTGCAAGTTCAACTGCGAGAAGAAAGCTTTTAACATGTTCGAACTTACCTCCAGATGTTTTTAATTAGACTGCCGTGTTTCCCCG
Organism: Pachyseris speciosa; assembly: GCA_016490735.1. Lineage (NCBI taxonomy): Eukaryota > Metazoa > Cnidaria > Anthozoa > Scleractinia > Pachyseridae > Pachyseris > Pachyseris speciosa. The sequence continues at coordinate 341,912 of JAEMWC010000342.1, forward strand.
TGTCCGCTCCATTAAGAGGTAGTACATTTTCTGAATTTTGTTGAATAACTCAAGTACGGGATATCATACACCCCTGAGACTTTGACAGGTAGTTTATTTACTATTTTTCCACAATATCTCAATTTCTGGACATCAGTTTTTAGTTGCGTGAGTTGAAACTGACCGCAGAAACGTTCGGCTTTCTTATGTTTCAAATTACCCTAGATTGACGTATTTGTAAACAGTTTCACTCTGTTGATTATTTTTCTCCTCACATTTCACCGAGACGCCATTAACCTTTATGCGAAATAAAATTACATCGTTCGATGAGCGCTTTCTTTCTCAAACAAATATCCATCGAAGCGAAAACAAGTGTGCTTAGTTTTTTTTTTTGGAATTATTACGATGAACCTCTGTGACCAAGAGGTCATTGTTCCTACCTCTGAGTCAGCTAATCCGGGGTCGATATCTATTAATGGCATATATCGCAGGCTTTTTTGTTTCGTTTCTCTTTTTCTTCTTCTTTTTTACAAGTGTTACAGTTATTGTTCTCAATGGTTGAGCTGTAAAGCAAGTTTGTAATTTTAGGGGGATATATGTTGATAGGGGTCTCAAGAAATAGACTCCAACACAAGCTAAGCTCAAGGCGTCCGATGTAAGAAAGACAGACTTCTCTCTATTATTTTGTTTAGCGTTAAATTAGGGATACAATGCTGTTTTTTGCAAGCCGAGTTTAGGCTAATTGTAGCCTCTTGTTAACTGTAGATTGTTAGTGTGGAATTCTGTTCTGAATAAATGTAAGCTATTATGAACAACCATATGCAACTGTACTTTAATCGCGTGTTAACACGGAATAACTCCACTGAAATGTATACATGCAGTCAAGTATTTTCATGTTCTTTGCGGAAATTACGTTTATATGTAGAGCGAAATTGAAGTTCGGATTTTTGTGGAAAAAGACATTTTACTTTGGAACGCGTTTAACTAACATCCATACCTTGGGTATAAGATCCATACCTTGGGTATAACATCGATACCTTAGGTATAACATCCATACTTTGGGTACAACATCCATACCTTGGGTATAACATCCCTACCTTGGGTATAACATCCCTACCTTGGGTATAACATCCATACCTTGGGTATTACATCCATACTGTACTTTGGGTATAACATCCATACCTTGGGTATAACATCCCTACCTTGGGTATAACATCCATACTTTGGGTAGAACATCCATACCTTGGGTATAACATCCATACATCTGGTATAAGATCCATACCTTGGGTATAACATCCATACTTTGGGTATAACATCCATACCTTGGGTATAACATCCATACTTTGGGTATAACATCCATACCTTGGGTATAACATCCATACATCTGGTATAAGATCCATACCTTGGATATAACATCCATACTTTGGGTAGAACATCCATACCTTGGGTATAACAACCATACCTTTGATATAACATCCACACTTTGGGTAGAACATCCATACCTTTGGTATAGCATCCATACCTTGGGTATAACATCCATACCTTGGATATAACATCCATACTTTGGGTATAACATCCATACCTTGGGTATAACATCCATACCTTGAATATAACATCCATACTTTGGGTAGAACATCCATACCTTGGGTATAACATCCATACATCTGGTATAAGATCCATACCTTGGGTATAAGATCCATACCTTGGGTATAACATCCATACCTTGGGTATAACATCCATACCTTGGGTGTAACATCGATACCTTGGGTATAACATCCATACCACTGTACTATGAAGTCGGTACTTGTATATTTCCATCCTGTTTTACGTGCATCCTCGAGCGTTTGGGATATTGGGTGAAATCCACATACTCGATGAAACACGTCCATACATTTCGTAATTTTGGATTGACTGTTAGGTAGACAAACTCCGTGGTATGTGAAATCCAATTGAATTTAGTAGAAAAAATCGGCTCGAGAATTATAAAATTAAAGGTATAAGAAAAACAATGGAAAAAACTATACCATTTCATACGAAATAACCCAGTTTTTACAAACGCTGTTAAAAGAGGCAAAATCGCTGAAGAACAAGTATGGAAAATATCAAGAAAATAATAAGACCATTTTTACAAAGTATGTGAATTACTGCAAAAAAGACTGGTAGCGTGCTGTATGTGAATAGAGCAGAAAAAAGCAGATTTTTACTGTACTGTACGAAACAGAGTCAATTTCTGGCTAGAAATCGTAAGTCCCGTTTTTTACGATCAAGTTCGCTATTAAATAATAATAATAATAATAATAATAATAATAATAATTTTATTAATTTCTATTGCGCAATTATCAATATAAATTTTCAATTGCGCATTACAATATGATCTTAATACAAATATATAAAAATACAAATGTAAATGTAAATTTAAATATATAAATACAAAAAGCATCAAATTTAACACTATAAAAAGGCTTGTCTAAAAAGATAAGTCTTGATCGCCGTCTTGAGTTTATTAATTGAATTTAGGTCCCTGATATCACTAGGAAGCTCGTTCCATTATTTGGGGGCGGCCACGAAGAATGACCGGTCTCCGAGAGTCTTGCTAGACTTCAATGCAGGATAGTTTAACGTCAAAGAGTTCGTTGAACGAAGGCAATATCTACTTAATGACACATCTCTAATTGAGATTAATTCGCTAATATAGACGGGTGCCAGACCGTGAATAGCTTTAAAAGTAATTAAAAGCACTTTAAAGATGATTCTATATCTGACGGATGAAATCAATGATCAAGTACTAGGTCACATAACTCTGTTTTGTAAATCCAGTTGTTAAATTATGCAACGAATAGTCTCGTGCAGTGTCTCTCTATTTAAGCCACCCGTTTAACTCGGGGCATCTCAAAACAGATACGCAAGCCGGTAAGTCGGGAAGAATTTTCTACTCTCCCTCGTCACCCTTCGAGGCGTGACACACGGATGGTGCTTACGCACTCTGTCGCTCCTTGCCTCGGCCACAATCTTTTCCCATAACTTAATCACGCGAGACAATGAGAGGCATATTTAAAGAGTGAAAATGTTATACTATGGATAGTCACTACAAACAAATAGACTCGAACATCATGATAAGCGCAATGTGTCCGATGTAAGAAGGACAGACTACTGTATTTTTACAGGCCCAAGTTTAGGCTAAATTTTAGTCTCTTGCTTAGGATCTAAGCGAGAAAACAGAAGTGGAAGCAAGGAATGGAAAAAAGTGGCCGGCCTTGGATGTGTTTTCGAAAAGCCTTCAATACCTGAAGAAAATTGCTACAGATGCTGTAAACGAGCGCCATCTCAGGTCAGAAAAGGATAACCCTGGTACAGATGTCATGTACAAGCCGCACCAAATCCAATGGGTTATAACAATTCCAGCAATATGGAGCTTTTCTGCTAAGGAATTTATGAGAAAGGCTGCTTACAAGGTAACCAATAGACGTACAAAATTCACTTTGGGAAGGAGGAAAACTAAAATATCAATTATTAGCATTTCTGATCAAATAGTGATATATTATTCTTGTTTTTAACCCTTTAAGTGTCAAACGGACGAATTCGTCCGCTAGACAGGGCTACCAGTTTTAAGCTTTGCCATGTTCTCAAATTTAGAAAGCTGGTTATGATGGCCTGTTTATAGTGTCAACCAGTAACTGTTTTAGGCCTCAAGAGCCAATTAACAAAGGATAACCTTCGTTTACCCTTCCATATCGTTGTTCCTTTTCAAGCAAAACCACAAAAGACCATTTTATGCACTAATGAGCAAAGCGAAAATCACACATCTTTGCTTTAACTCCTTTAATTTAAAATGTCCAGTTGAAAGCAAAATTTCCTAATGACAAAACACTTACTCTCATGACTGAGTATTTACCTTCGATTTACCTCTTGCGCCTACAGCGAGTCGAGCATCAGCCATTTTATTTGAACCACTTTTGAAAGCTTCTGCATTCCTCTTTGGCGCCCGAATTGCATTTTGGGAAATTCTGATGCCTCAGCGAAATGGAAGTCCCGCCATCAACAATGTCTAGAACCACTCGGACCTACTAGCAAAATGCTGTAAACACTGTGTTCTTTGCAAGTCAGATCTCGCCAAAATTGCCTTGCTAGGTCCAAGAATCCATCACAGAGCGGCGAGAGAAACAACTTCAAGTTCTGAGCCGCCATGCGACACGAACACTTTTGGCGCATCGCCCAGAATGCTATTGTCTTTCGCGACATTTACTTACAGTGTCTACTTTCTCAATGCGCGGAATAATAATTGAAGAGATTAAGTTTTCGGAAAACCGACTTCTCTCGTGAAAGAATCGGTGGCCGTCAATGAAAGGGTTTGATGTGCGAAGTAATTCTCAAGGTGTGATAAAGTTAACAATGGCGTCCTAATAAAGGCGGTCCACGCGCTCTTTACAAAGCGTATTGTCGACAAATTCGTGTGCAACCAGATTCTCTTCTTCTTGTTGTTGTTTCTTTTTCTGACATGTTATATTTGTAATGGTCTGAGCGCGATATCCAAAAATTACTGGCAAAACAATCTTCCTTTTTATAAGGAGTTGCCGAATAGCAAGTACGATGTGCGGAACACTCGCGCGTATTTCATGGTTTTGATTTTTAAAACTCAGCCGGTCAAAGCAGATTTTCCAGATTGTCGATACGTTGATCGCGCACTTTAAAAAGAATATAGGTCTTAAAACCTAAGCCTCAAATCCTAAGCCTGTCACAGAAGCAAAAAGCAGGCGACGCGTCCTACGCCTGAGTGAACATTGTTTTGTGGGACAATTATTCAAATTTGGATCACTGTTATGGTTTTAATGATCAAAGCATTAAAAACGTTTTAATCCAAGCGCTGTATTGTATTGTAGCACTGTTTGAAACCAGTTTAGAGCAACATGTAAAAGCGTGAGAGATACGAGCCCGGCTTTTACACATCACTATTGGATGGTAATTGTGATCGCTCAGTTAGAAATACCGACCCAAGCAATTGCTGCGGCATGTCCTATTGTTAACGGAGGCTTAGTTTTGAATACATTAAACTCTAGCGGGAATTTCAAAGCAAGCCCGAGCTATTGTCATGCAACTGCTGGGCAGCAACAAGCCGACGATGTCAGTAGGAAAGATTCAAAGTTGAGATTTCCAACCACTTTGAATCATTCTTTTCATCTGAAAATTAGCAGGGAGCTTCTTTAAGTAACAAGGAAACAAAGCCATATGCTAACTCTTAACAAGAGCGACTTGCTACGAAAAAATTCGGCTATGAATAATTTCCTCATACCGCAAAAGTCCCAAAATAGGCCGACTTCAAGTACAATTTCCAACCACTTCCATTGCTTGAAAAAACCCGAAAAAAGTCTGGATTCCTTCAGTGAGGTCTCATTTACAAAAGCCATATGCTAACTCATTGAAAGCGCGAAAAGGTAGCTCCAAAATGCGAATAAAATATGCGCTGGTAGTCGCCTCTGCGCCAATTTCTCTTTTGTGGGAGTGTCTAATCTCATTAGTGAATTTCAAATCTCGCGCGGCCCCCTTGAAAAAGTCCCGGATGAGTCGCGTCATTCTGGGCGATGGTCCCAGTCGGCATGAAATTATCCCTCAGTCGTGGTTTCCTTCCGAGGTTTGCCTCTACTCTCCATTCCAGCTTAATGATGCCAGCCTGGGAGCTTCTGCAGTGAAAAATGGCTCGCAAACACACTAATAAACCGAGTACCTACCGATTACAACTTGTTACGGTCACGAGCAAAACAACAATGGTTCAAATTGGTGATGTCACAATAAAACTTGAGTCCTTGGTATTCTAGAGCAGCGAACGCTTCAAGGCAGACTTTCATATAGGACAGTTAAATACCTTTTAATTACCTCCATCAAGAAAATTGCCCCAAGATTCTAAGAAATTTGCCAATTAAAGGTTTAATACCGCTTCAATTTGTGCCCTTGAAGCGATTTAGAAACTGTTTCAAACAAAGTAGTTGGCGACTATGATTTTGGTTTGAGTTTTACGTTTCGATGACCCTTTCGTTTAACGTTTACATGCTAGGAAAGTTAAATTCGTTCTCAGGACGTATCCGGGTGTTTTAACCATTTCATATCTCCAAGAAATCCTAGCATCCGCTTGCTTGTATTAAAGGTCTAAATGATAATTGGGGTGTAATTTGATTATACATACGCTCCAGACTTGCATTTTAATGACATATATAAGGCAAATCCTTTTTTTTAACTGTCTTCATAGGCGGGAATAGCAACTCCTGAAGATCCTGATCAGTTGATCCTCGCTCTGGAACCGGAAGCTGCCTCGTACTACTGCAGAAAGTTGCCGTTCAGCAGCTTCAAAGGAAACCGAGGGAAAGAGGTTGTGATGGAAACGTTGGACAATGAAAAGGTTCCATATATGGTGGTTGATAATGGAGGTATGCTTTTTTCTACGGTAAATAAACAGGTTTAAGAGAAAAAGAAAACAAACTGCCGATATAAACATGACAAACCAACGTATGTTTTAGGAACTTGAATTCATTGCAAACTTAACGTTTCGTAGGTTACAACATACATCTTCAGAAGTGACAGTTATAAAAATTTGGGCGAAATTTAAAAGTTAAAGCGAAGTACTGATATAGAGGTTAAAAATATACTACTAATATAAACAATAACATCCGGCCAATTTAATAAAGCCAGAGTTTTTCACTGCCAACGTTATCATTTAGGGCAGGTTTTAGGTCCCTTGTCAAAACTTCAAAGTGATCCCATTTGATGTTGTGACCAGTTGAGATTGTGTGATCAGCAACGGCGGAAGTCTGTCTGAGTCAGAGCTCTGAAATGTTCGGTCGTCCGGTCATGTAAACGACGCTTTGTTTTGCCAATGTAAAAGGCATCACTATGAGAGGTGATCTCCGCCAAAATTATGTTTCAAATTGTGTTATACAGAATCTCCAATTTTTCTTACTGGCAATCAAATTCTTTTCTAAAGAGTTGGAACAGAAATTGAGACACCACAAAAGAAATTGAAGCAACAGAACAGAAATTAAAACATGAGAAGTGAAATAAAGACACTAAAACTGAAATTGGAGCAACAGAACAGAAATTACGAAACAATTAACAACCGATCCAATTTCTGTTCTGTTGTATCAATTTCTATTCTGATAGGGGTGTGGCTCAAATAGGGAACCGAGCAGAACCTGGGTAAGAACTAGTTCTACATTGTAATTTATGAAAATACATGCGATGCCTAAGTCACCGCGTATAGAAAATTAATTCCTTGTTTGAAATGGTCGCTCGAGAGGAAACTACCTGTGGGGGAGGACTTTTAGCCCAATGTATCTCATTGTTAGAGGAGGTTAAAGAAATTATCGAGGGTCGGAGCAACACAACGACCAATACATCGCGCAGAATGCCTACTGTTTTGGGGACATTTACTTACTGTACGGCAAAAATTATAGATCTGTAATATTAGCGGTGAAGCGTAAACTGAGTGACTCTCATTGGTCCAAATATTCGCGCGCCGTGCTCCGCAGGGAATACTGCTTAGCTCATCAACTTGTCAGGGCGGAGGGCCACATAAGCTATTGTTCATTCTATTGTTACCTAATACCGCACCTTTGCAGTATGGCTGAATAAGTATAACAGATCCAATTTTTTAAAAGGCCGTTTGGCCTGCTTTATACTATTTGTGAATAGGGCAAGTTTTACCTTCCGCAAAACCCACGGCAACAAACGTGGCGCTTTCACAGGCATTCGAACCTACGAAAACTTAAATGTCGATTTTCAAATTAAGTGAATAGCCTTGTCGCGCCTGAATCTTGAGTAGCTTATGATCGAAAAAGCTAGCGCGCGCGTGCCTCTTCTTTGTTGCGAGAAAATGAGAATCGGCGGATGCTTTCGCCCAGTGCGTGGCCCACGCGCTCGCGTTCTCCTTCTCCGTTCAGTTGAAAATCGTAAGTAGAGTTTGTAACATTAACGTATGGTGGCACGATGTGAATTAACAACGAATGGATCGGGTTTTCGAAGAGCTCTGAAAAGAGCTACCATCACTTCTGTATTTATTGGTCGCGCACGCCGAAATCTTTGTTTTGTCCGTAGATCGTGAATAAAACAGCTGATGCTTATGGCGATTTTAAAATTCGCGGTAGTTATGAATATTTTTTTCATGCAGAGTGGTTTTCGACAATAGGCATTGTTTCATTTGACAGGCATTGTTATTCATGTTTGGGCTGAAAACAATAGCTCGCCAGCTCTGAACGAACCATTTTCAAACTGAAAAACCTAAAGGTTCCTCTCGACCAATTTTCGAATTAAAACGGATTCTTTTCAAGGAAAGACTCGTCTGCCATTTGCCGTGCGTGAAAGTCTCATTGGTATGTTACCTTTCACAAAATTGTTCTCCAAAATGACTGTCCACACGAAAATTTGCAAAATTTTCTGTATATTCAAGAGGAAAAACGTAAAACTTCTACTTTCTCGATTTCATTCTTTTTTAGTGAAAATTGTAGACTAATCCTTGAATTTCAAGAAGCCGTGCGTGAACCTTGAGATTATCATTTCTGAGACTCGGGAAAGTGAATTTTGCTAACCCTACACTCTTAGTTTCGGCGCATTCTCTAATTTATAGCTCTTTAAAGCGCGATCAAATTAGAATTTGCCGCTGCAGTGGCTATGAATTATTCATGATGTCCAGGCATTCTGCTCGATGACCGCAATGAATGGCAATGAGACATCAGCCCGCCGTCATGCAAGTGAAACAGAAGTTTCTCAGTTGGCTCCAGGCAGAGCCACGCGCTCAAAGAATAATTCAAAATTTAAGGTCGTTGTTTTCGACTTTATACTCAGCTAGATCTGTTCCCGGACCATCTTCGTCTGTAGGGAACAATTCTTATAGGCTGCTCAAGGTGTATACAGACGAAACACGATAGGAAATTCAAAGACCTTCAAAGTTTAGCTCTAACGAGGCACACAAAAACCTCCCTTTTCTGTATGAGGTCGGGGGAGTATTTTTAAAGGTTTTTCTCAGCAAGGGCTGGTTTTGTATTGGGTGCTATTTGTTCATTAGAATCTGTTTGAGATTCTAAAGGGACTGACGGGCGATATTCTGTAACAAACGGCAAAATTAGATTGCGTGTTTTTTGTTTATTTTGTAGAGACGACATTCTTTCACTATAATTAACTCCCGACAGGGTCATGTTAACAAGGTTATCTGGATAACATCTAAAATCACTTTTGTTTAAATAGAGCAGAGTTCCCTTTAAATTTTTCTTTTGAAGAGTTAGTTCTAACAGGAGCCCACCTGATTCTAAGAGCTTTCTTAGATAATTTGCTGACGCCCGAAGGGTGACAGGAGTTAAAATGCCGGCTGAAATGCGTGAATTGGATCTGTCGGTTTGAGGTGCGTGCGTACGTCAAGAATAGACTCCTTTTCAAATCTCTCGCCCTTGTATACCTCAGAATGTTCGATGATCGACATTTGGTCCTGAGACCGTAGAGTATGCCTTATCTCTAGGTTGTTTTACATCATTATTACTCGGGCTGCCCGCGTCTCGCGCGGCGCTCGGGTCTAAGATTACCGACGGTTCTTCTTTTTCGTCGTCAAGTATCATCCACAAAGCTCACTTCCGGCGTTTCTGCGCAAGCGCTAACTATTTTTAACAGAGTGATGCCTGTTGTCACGTATCGGAAAATGTCGATTCACCTTGTGTCTTTTGAAGTCTGAACAAACAGTATGTTAAGAGAAGTGTCTATGCGAATGTTTGCAAGTTCAACGGCGAGAAGAAAGCTTTTAACAAGACCAAAATTTAACTCCAGATGGACTGCCGTGTTCCCCGTATCCGCTCCATTGAGATGTACATTTTGTTGAATAACTCAAGTACGGGATATCACACACCCTTGAGACTTTGACAGGTAGTTTATTTACTATTTTCCCACAATATCTCAATTTCTGGACTTTAATTTTTGAATGATAAGCGATTAGTTTTTACAAATGTACTAGCGTCACTTGAAACTGTCCACAAACGTTCCTTTCTTGTGTTTCAAATGACCCTGGATTGACGTATTTGTAAACAGTTTCACTCTATTATTTTTGAACTTTTACACCAATATTTTGACTATATACAGAACATTAAGCTTGTAATTACACATACAGTATGTCTGGGCTGCCTGTGATATCACGGGCTTTATTTTTTCTGTTTCTCTTTTTCTTGTTCTTTTAGAAATATTTTTTACAAGTGTTATAATTATTGTTCTCAATGGTTGAGCTGTATTTTAGAGGAATATATGTTGATAGGGGTCTAAAGAAATAGACTCCAACACAAGCTAAACACAATGCGTCCGATGTAAGAAAGACAGACTTCCCTCTATTCTTTTGTTTAGCGCTAAGTTAGGGATACAATACTGTTTTTTGCAAGCCCGAGTTTAGATTCTAGCTGTTTGATCCTGGTGAGTTTGATTTTGTTCCGCTCTACTCGCCGAAAGTGAAACTCAATGAGAGCGTCGACATCTTTTTGCTCAGCGTTCTTTCTTATCATGGTAATGTCCCTTTTAAATTCATCATCTGGCGCGATGTGTACTCTTGCATTGTAATGCAGAGTTTCTGGACAAGTTACTTTTTCCTTTTCCCAGAGAGTGAACTGACGATCAATCAAAAACTGAAGCTATTCCTCTGTTATACGGTAACGCTGCCTGCCCCGTTGACCGCTTAAGACCATCTCGGCAGTTCGAGCTGAAGAAGAGCAGCTATGAGTGCGAACTTGATTCAGGTCTACGATCGTACCCAACGAATCTGCGTTTCTGTTTGCAACATCGAGTAACCAATCCAGGCGAAACAAAGCTCTTCAGTCATAGAAGCCTGTGGATCTCGCAATACGTCTCCCACAACATCTAGAATACGTCTCCGAAATACATTCTCATCAGTGACCATCTTGGGATCGGAATAAACTTTCATTTCGCGGGAAGATCATCGAATATATGTTCGTAAATTATACTGTAAAACTAGTTCTTACCCAGGTTCTGCTCGATTCTCCATTTGAGCCACACCCCTATCAGAATAGAAATTGAAGCAACAGAACAGAAATTGGATCGGTTGTTAATTGTTTCGTAATTTCTGTTCTGTTGCTCCAATTTCTGTTTTAGTGTCTTTATTTCACTTCTCATGTTTTAATTTCTGTTCTGTTGCTTCAATTTCTTTTGTGGTGTCTCAATTTCTGTTCCAACTCTTTAGAAAAGAATTTGATTGCCAGTAAGAAAAATTGGAGATTCTGTATAACACAATTTGAAACATAATTTTGGCGGAGATCACCCCTCATACATCACAATCCCAACAAGTAGCTTAAAATACAATCTTGGAGTGATTGAAGCGATCTTTGTAATTAACCATTATTGTCCCTGGGGAGCGCCGGACTGGCAGCATACTCAAGAGGCTCCGTAATTTTTGACGTTTTTGGGGACCTTTTATAGCTAAGTCTGTATTTTCCGATTGCCTGTTGTTTATCTAAGAGCCATACTATGGCGTGCGTTTATTCTCGATCCTCTCTGTTGGCCATACGCTCTGCTTGGGGATCAAGACCACTTGCTAGTTCTCTTTGGCGGAAAGTAACAAGTTTGGGGTTGTCTCGCGACAAACCAACTCGTCGTGGCTGCCGCGCTGGTTGCGGGAAACAGCGGTCAATCGCCGTCGTTATGGGATTCAGAGGACAAAACGTTGGGATGTTGTTTCCGGAATTTACTAGTACCTTTGAAAGTTCTACATATGAGCTGGCTGAGCTGGCTAACGGTACATTAAATATGCAATCTAACACTTCTACTGGATTAAATATTCAAATGACACCTTGGGCACTCGCAATCAAAACAACGTTATTGTTGTGGAACGAACTCCAATTCAACGTCGTTTAACGAATGATTCAAAGTTAAAGTTGTGCTTGGCTAATGTTAGATCTATCAAACCCAAGTCCGCTACTCTTCTCAGTTACATCACTTCCCGCAAAGCAGACTTGTTCGCCATTACTGAAACCTGGTTGACTCCTTTGGATGTTGCTGCAAAATTAGAAATTGTGCCTCCTGGGTATCGGTTCGTCCATCGGCCTCGCACTGATCGTACTGGTGGCGGAATCGGACTGCTGTACAAAGATGCTATTGCTGTAACAAAAGTAGATGATGATATACGGCCTGCCTGCTAAGCAGCTTGAAAAGATTCAGCGTGTGCAAAACACAGCGGCTCGTATAATTTTCAGACTCCCAAAGTTTTGCCATATCACTCCGTCACTTTTTAGTCTGCACCGGCTGCCTGTGCGATATCGAATCGACTTTAAGATCTGTCTCTTGACCTTCAAAGCAATACACGGGTCTGCACCCAGCTACCTTAGGGAGTTAGTAGTGGTCAAAGAGAATCGCTACTGCTTAAGATCTTCAAATCAACTTCTGCTTTGCATGCCGAATGGTATCACAAAAAAGACTCTAGGTGACAGGGCATTCGCAGTCGCAGCTCCCAGACTATGGAACTCCCTCCCAGAAGAGCCTCGAAGCAAGAGTGATATAAACGATTTTAAACGCCACCTTAAAGCACATTTTTTTACCAAGGCATTTTTAACACCTTAGTTGGACTGAACTGACTTAGCTTGCTTTTGCTTTCGCTTTTATTTTGTTCTTATTATTCAATACAATTGTATTTTATTGCACGTATCTTTTTTATTCTCTTAGGCTTTTTGTTAAATTTAGTGCTTAGTGTAGAGTTTTTAATATTTTTAATTATGTCAGGATTTTAGGTTTTAACTTTTTAAATTAGTCGGTAGTTTTACTTTGTTAACTGGAATGCGCTTTTGATTATTTTTATAGGAAAAGCGCAATATAAATATTAAATATTAAATATTATTATTATTTTGAACGGCGTGTGATAGATTCGCTTTAGATCCGCAAGGAGGAAATCAACCAATTTATAACCGCCGTTAATTCCTTTCATCCGGCTCTAAAATATACCTGGGAAATTTCGGAAACTTCCCTGACCTTTCTTGATATCAAAGTTTTTATCAGCGGCAACGGTTTATGTACCAGTGTGCACTACAAACCCACCGATTCTCACAGTTATTTGTTGTATTCATCTTCACATCCATCTCATGTCAAAAACGCCATTCCCTATTCTCAATTTCTTAGACTTCGACGTCTATGTAGTGATGACTCTGATTTTTCCAACAAATCAGAGGAAATGTGCCATTTTTTCGAAAAACGTGGCTATCCTGATTCTGTAGTTCAATCGGGCCATCACCGCGCTCAGCAGATTGATCAACAGTCAGCACTACAGACGTCACAAAAGGAAATTGAGAATAGGGAATGTTCTAATGTATGCATGCCGAGATGGCTGCAACGCTCGTGAGAGCTCTTGTATTTTTTATCGTTTCTATCAATGTATTAGCTTTTAAGGATCGTCACAATGCTCTTAACAGAAATCTTACATGTTACTCCAACTGCTGGACTGCAAAGCCTGCGATTTCACACAGTTTTGTGCTCAACCATCGACTTAAAAGGTGTGTGGTTCGCTGGGATTCTAGAGGCTTGGTTTATTTAGCGGCACCTGAAGATTCTGTGCTGCTTAGTACGCTGATGTAACCGAGTTAGGAATGGAAAAGAGTATCGGAGAACATTCAAGAACATTCATGAACAAACGTGAAAAAAAAAATGAAGTCAGAGTTCGGGTCAGAGGAAAGTCGGATTGATCTCAAAGTTCAAAAAATCGGAGCATAGTTTTCAAAGTCTAGTCTGCCAAAAGGAATCTGTATCTGTCGGAGACATCAATAAAGAGTATGGTCGTTACAACATTTTGGTGCCGAGACCCGGGAACGGGAACGGGAACAGAGCTGAAATTCAAGTCAACGGATTGAACGAGTTTTGAATCGAAGACGAAGCACAGGTGACAGCGCCCTTCGATCGCCATGTCAGAACTGAAAAAGAAAATATTGGAACGTTCAGGGTTCAGAGTGTACGTAAGGAAAGTGATGAACACGGTCAAAGAATTGCTAGACGATGGCGGAGTCGAAAACAACCGCGCAAAGTTGGAATCGCCCAAGATTAACCTTGAAAAACAACAACGAGAGCTGGAATCACTCGATCAAGAAATTGCGAAATTGTTGGAAGCCGATGCAATCGAGAAGGAAATATTGGAACGATGCGAGTTCGAAGCAGCTCTTCAGGAAATTATTTCCCTCGTTTGTTCACATTTGTCCGTCAAGGAATCCAAGAATTTAGAGGAACAGATGCTAACGCCAGCACCATTATCGCCAGCATCGATAATTCAACAAGAAGCTTCACAGAATTCCCCGAAAGCGAATAAAGCAAAGTTGCCGAAGCTCACTCTGCCAAAGTTTGCTGGAGACCCTACAAAGTGGACAACTTTCTGGGATAGTTTTAATTCTGGTATTCATTCGAATGAAGAGCTCAACGAAGTCGACAAATTTCAGTATCTGAAATCTTTGTTGGAAGGTTGCGCGGCCGAAACTATTTCAGGATTACCACTCACAAGCTCAAATTACAAGCATGCGGTCGATCTTCTCAGGAAGCGTTTTGGCAGTAAACAAATTATTATTTCGAAACACATAGAAATGCTGATGCAACTCCCAAAGATAACCGATTCAAGCGATCTGAAACAACTGCGACAACTTTTGGACAAAACGGAGTCGGCCGTTCGAAGTTTACAAGGAATAGACATTTCTATCGACACGTACGGAACATTCCTCACGCCAGTGATCATGGCGAAAATCCCACAAGAATTGCGTTTAATTATAAGTCGCGGCATGTCTGACGAATGGGACCTCGATACCTTGATAAAGTCGTTATCAGAAGAGTTGCAAATTCGAGAGAGATGTGCTCTGGGACCAGTGACTGAAAAAGGAAGATCGAAGGAAAAGCAAGAAGTTGGATATTTTCGATATGGTCAGAACAAAAGACCTTCCGCGGGCCCTGCGACGTCATCAACGCTGTTTTCACACAACGAGAGACCTCCGCCAAGCAAGGAAATGTGGTGCACTTTCTGCAATGGCCCTCATCCATCGAATAAATGTGCCGTAGTTACTGAACCAGAAGCTCGGAAGAGAATTCTTCGTCAAAAGGGACGATGTTTTGGCTGTCTGAAAAGTGGTCATGTGAGTCGAGATTGTCAAGCGAGATGTTATCGTTGTGGCGGGAAACATCATGTGTCGCTCTGCTGCACGCAAAACTGTTTTCTTCCTCGACAAAGTAGGGGCACAAGCCAGGAACAAACTGTGAGTACAAATTTGTATTTCACTCAAGATGTTAAGAACAAATGTGTCTTGTTGCAAACAGCTCGAGCATGGGTGAGAAATCCTAATGGAATCAATTCTTGTAATGTCAGAATCTTGCTCGATTCATGTTCTCAAAAGTCGTACGTTACCATGCGGTTGAGGAACAAATTGGGTCTACCTTCAATTGGAAATGAAACTGTTCTGATTAAAACGTTTGGGAACAATGAGGCCTCCTTGAAGAAATGTGACATTGTTCAGTTTGCATTAGAATGCCAAGATCAACTAACTGTGTTTGTCAATGCTTATGAGGTTGACTTGATTTGTGGACCCATAACTAATCAAACTGTAGCGGTTGCCCAGCAGAGTTATCCTCATTTACAAGGCTTGCCACTTGCTGATTGTTCTCATGGAGATGAGGAGCTTGAAGTAGACATAATGATTGGAGCTGATTATTACTGGTCTATCGTCCAAAACCATGTTGTACGGGGGAGCCCCATGGTCCTGTAGCTGTTCGCACAAGGCTGGGTTATGTTTTGAGTGGTCCAGTAAATGTACCAGGTGCAAGTCAACAAACAAGTGTTAATGTGTCTTATACCATGAAGACTGAATCTTGCATTGTTAAGGAACACTTAGACCCAGAAGATGTTTCACTGAAAGAGGAACTGGGCAGGTTTTGGGATTATGAAACTCTGGGAATTAAAGGTAAAGAAGAAGAAGACGAATTCTATGAAAATTATCTCAAGAAAGTGCGGTTCAATGGAAACCATTATGAAGTTTCTCTCCCATTCAGAGATGAACACCCTACCATTCCAGATAACTACTTATTGGCACGAAATCGTCTAAGCTCTTCTTTGAAACGATTGAGGTCTAAGCCAGAGTTGTTGCAGCAGTATGACAATGTCATCAAGGAACAGTTGAACTGTGGTGTTATTGAGTTGGTAGATAAGAGTAAGGAGGAGCAAGTTCATCCAGGGACTGTGCATTACATTCCCCACAAGGAAGTGGTAAAGGAAGACAGAACCACTACCAAACTTAGAATAGTTTATGATGCAAGTGCTAAGATCTGTGGTGAACCCAGTTTGAATGACTGTCTTCTGCCTGGACCTGTTTTAACTCTATTGATCTTTGACATTCTGTTGAGATTTCGTCTACACAAAGTTGCACTGATTGGGGATCTGGAGAAAGCTTTCTTGAACGTTGGAGTTACCCCAGAGCAAAGGGATTTCTTAAGGTTCTTATGGGTAGGTGATGTCAATTCCTCAAATCCAGAAGTCATTTCATTGAGATTTTCACGTCTTGTATTTGGCCTTGTCTGTTCTCCATTCATTCTGAATGTGACACTAAGGAATCACTTACTCAAGTATGAGAACATTGACCCAGAATTCGTACACAATGTCATCAGATCCTTGTACGTGGATGATTTTGCATCAGGAAAGAGTTCAGTGAAAGATTGTTTTGAACTCTATCGAAAGTTAAAGACACGATTCCAAGAAGGAGGCTTTAACATGAGAAAGTGGGCATCAAATGATCAAGAGCTGAACCAGCTAATCGAGAAAGAGGAGGCTATGCAATTGTCTAGACTTGAACAGTTCTCTGAGATCACCTCTGCGTCAACCAGTTTTGACAAGATTGAAGATCATGACTGTTCAAAGGTCACATCAAAGAATGCTACCTGTGAGGAAACCATAATCAAAGTGATGGGAGTTCCATGGGATCGGATAGAAGACAGCCTCAAGTATGACCTCAACAATTTTGCTAAGCAAACTCCGGATGATACTCTAACTAAGCGGAAGCTTTTGAGTACAACAGCGCGCTTCTATGACCCATTAGGTTTGCTCTCACCAGTGGTCTTGCCCTTCAAATGCATGTTTCAAGAGATTTGCCAGCTAAAGATTGGTTGGGACGAGGCTTTGCCAGAAAGCCTTTCTTCGAACTGGAAGGAGTTAACAGAAGACATGAAGAGAATCTCGAGCATTACAATCCCTCGATGCATTCTAGATGGCATAGAGGCTGAGGAAGTCACATCTATTCAGTTGCATGGATTTGCCGATGCAAGCAAGAGTGCGTATGGTGCAAATGTTTACATTCGGGTGTCAACCATTGATGTCTGCTCATCATCTCTGCTGACCTCCAAAACCCGAGTTGCTCCTTTGAAAGGAGATACAATCCCTCGTCTAGAACTGATGGCAGCTCTAACACTGGCGAACTTGATGACTGCAGTGTATGAAGCATTGGTCTGTACTGTCAAGATTGATGCAGTGTACAATTGGATTGATTCCCAAATTGTCTGGTGGTGGATTCAAGGAGAGTCGAAGCAATTCAAGCAGTTTGTGCAGAATCGAGTTAAGAAGATTCGCAGTCTTTGGAGTAAGGAACATTGGATGTACTGCCCCACAGAACTTAACCCAAGTGACATTGCTTCACGAGGTGCTACGAGTTCAGAAATTGTATCCAATGATCTGTGGTGGAAGGGACCACCATTTCTAGTGAAATTAGAAGATGAGTGGCCAAATGTACCGAACAATGGAATCAGTGTGGGCACAGTTCCAGAAGAGGCTACAAAGGAACTGAGAAAAGGAAACTCAAGTGAAATTTCAAGTGTATTGAATGTAACTGTTGAAGCCCATCAGTGCATTTCTGAAGTTATCCAGGCTGACAGGTTCAGCAGCATCAGCAAACTTATCAGAGTAACCGCCCTTGTCCTGAAGTTCATTAAAAGAATCAAAAGAAGTCCACGAATACTTCCTGACATCACTGTGGAGGAGACTAATGTTGTTAAAAACCTCTGGTACAAGCATGTCCAGACCAAACTGGAAGAAAGTGAGAAGTCTAGTTCAACCTGGGAACAGTTAGGAGTTTTCAAAGATGAAGATGGAG
>JAEMWC010000342.1:367500-380000 GCA_016490735.1 Pachyseris speciosa
TAAGGGGTCGAACCTCGGGGCGGAGCCTCTCCATATTAAATGTTTTTTAGTAGCCTTCCCCCCCCCCCCCCCCTCCCCACCGGGCTATTCTCCCTTGACTTAGCTGGATTATGGGATAACTTCTGAAATTTTGTTTCATCAGAAATCAGCTGTTTCATTTTGTTGAGGTAATCAAGCTTGTTCACGATAACCGAAACACCATTTCCTTTACCGGGCTTCGTGATCATCTCGTAGATCATTCAGAGCCTTCCATTCTTCTTTGCTGAGAATTCGCTTTTGTTTATTATGATCATATGAGTAAATGTAGCTGTAAGAAATGTTCAAGTTTGCAATGCCGAATTCAAGTTCCTAAAACATGCGTTGGTTTGTCATGTTTATATCCGCAGTTTGTTTTCTTTTTCTTTTAAAGCTAAAATGGCCAACGAAGAAAAGAAACAGGTATTGCCCAAGCTAAATGGACTCGGGCCTGTCGAAAACTGGGTTCGACTATCACGTGAGCTCTCACGAACATTGAACTCTTGCTGTTTTTTGAGAATGTCGTCTCGTGAAGATTGTGAGGTCATATTCTCGATTTAACCCTGAATACAGTCTAGAATTATCTCAAAGAAGTTGTCCTACGTGCATATGGTTTACACAGGGCCACAGACTTTGATGAAATTGTGCACCGTATATTTTTATTCCTCAATTTCCAGTTTCCTGTTCTAAATGATTTTCTGCTCTGATGAAATGTTGATCCGTTTTGCCCTGGCTCTAAGTTCATATTTGGCATCGGCACAGAAAAATCATCCAGCTGACAGGGCTATAATAAGTCATCAGCATTATCGTATATCACGTAACGACACGTTATCAACTTAAAAGAAACTATTATTTGTATGTTTTTTAGAAATACTTTGAAAATAGAACCGATGGAAACCTAAAATATTGTCCAGTTTTCATTGGAATTACAATCGATTGTTGTGTTAAAAGTTGGTTCAACTCTTATTTTCCTGCCATTATGCCAAGATAAAGGTTGCTCAGTTAAAAGTTAATATCGTTTCTTCTCCCTTCAAGCCGAAATAACCCCAGAATCTTGCGTAAGTGCTACAGGAGTATTCTGTTCTATGAGAGGAAGTTACACACCCAAATTACGACCAAGCTTTGACAAACCAACTACAACATGCTCGTCACATAATCTTCGGGTCATCCATGATTAATTCCGTAACAGTTTTTAAAATACTTTTGAAACAGTTCCTACCGAAGACGTTTGGTCTGTTTTAAGTCGATACTAGCTTCTTAGTCTTCTTCCAATGAACTCAGCAACTCTTCTTTATATTTCTTTTCGCAGGTGGGACCTTAGACATAACCATCCATGAAGTCAATGCAGAGGATGGAAACATTCTAGAAAACACTGTCCCTCCGGTGGCCTCTTTGGTGGAATTCATGTCGACGGGGAGTTTGAGATCTTGATGAATCAGGCATTTGGCACCTCCTTCGTAAGAAAATTTAAAGACGATTTCCCGAATGATTGGCAAGCAATCATGAATCGCTTTGAAACCCACAAACGGGCTGAAGAAGATGTCGATAATGACGAGATAAGTATTCCTCTCCCTTTAAACTTCATGAGGTCATGTAACCAAGACTTTGGAGATGACGAAGAAATCAATAACAGGATAAGGCGTTTCTATGGTGATAAAGTGAATGTTAGTAGTGACTACCTAAACATTTCCATGGAAACTCTTGGTGACCTGCACCGTCCAATCGTCACCAAGATTGCCAATCATGTGAGAGACCTGCTCTCCAAAGATAGTCTTCGGGATGTTAAGACACTGTTTCTTGTCGGAGGTTTTTCTGAAGCTCAATTTTTGCGACAAGAAATTTCTCGCAGGTTCTTTGACAAACGCATTCTCATTCCACACAACCCTGAACTCGCAATAATCCATGGTGCCGTGGAGTTTGCTCAAGATCCGAGTTTGCTCCGAGGAAGAGTCATGGGCAAGACGTACGGGGTAGATAGTTGGATCAGATTTGATCCCAGTAAACACCCTCCAGAGAAAAAAGAAATCCGGCCACATAAAATATACTGTCGCGACATTTTTGACACTTTGGCCAAGAAAAATGAACGGATCGATGTTGAAGAGAAGAGATCGTTCACGTTTTTGCCAATCAATCCCAACTCGACCCGAATCTCTTTCCGTTTCTACAGCACGAATCAGGATGACGCCGAATTCATCACGGACCCCGGAGTCGAAGATGAAAATGTTGAAATTGTGATCGACAGTCCTGACACCACCAAAGGACGTGACAGACAGATAAGGCTAGATGTTATGTTTGGTGGCACGGAGTTAAAAGTCAAAGCCACTGACGTTGAATCTGGAAATGTTGAAACGGCAACCATTAGACTTGTGTCTAAAGCAGCTCTGCATTCGCGTTTCCACTGAAAGGAACGTTCAGTAATGCAAAAACAGTATAATTTGTTGTAAATAGACTTCATTTTGAAGGAAAAAAGCGCCATACTGTTATTAATTTTTTAACTTTTATTCTTAAAAATTCTTAAAAATTCCAGGAGCAACTGATTCCATTCAAGTCTGAAACAGATCCTTTACTGTTTAGTTGCGGTTTTCATGTTATATTCAGTAAACTCAAGCAATCATATTTCATATTCCGGTTTTGAGTGTTTCTTTTTTTTTCCACATCGATGAAAACGTCAGTGGGCTACGAAGTAGTCGTATTCAGCCTTAAAAAGCTCATTAATAATTCATGCAGGAAATACAAAAGAAATTAAATTTTAATGGCTGTCTTTATATAATTTTACATTCGATTTTCTAGGCCAAAATAACCCAAAATCTAAATTTTAGTGTAAGAATGGATAGATGTACAGTAAAGGTTTTAAAGCCGTTCAGTAAATTCGTAATTCGTGTTTTATCAAGTCCTAAAACACTCGGCTGCGCCTCGTGCTTTAAACTTGATAAAACACTCCTGCTCATCACAAGGGTATTCAATATTGGCGGGTAATTCAAGCCTTAATAATCTTGGCAAAATTACTGGTGCTCTCAGGGACAATTCGTTTGCCTTATAAAGGAGAGTTAAAAAACTATGGTCACGGGATTTGCAATAAATCCTGACCTGCCTTACTACAAAAGACACAAAAATGGAACCGATACGAAACATGGCAGGTGCCAAGGTCTTATCGCCTTTAAAAAGTGGTGTTTATCAAGGCTCATGTGAGAAGTGAGATGTCATTTGATCTTTTTCTTCTAAATACCATTGTAACGTTCAGTAGAGGTTCCGAATCATTATTTGAAATGCTCACTTGTTTTCTACTCATACAACTAAAATCAGCTGTCACCAATTTAAGAAAATTTAGATTTTGATGACATGGCATGTATGCTTCAAAGCAAGAGAGGGGACCTCGAGATTTGCATTCGTAGCAAATATCAATGTTGAAATATGTTTATATATCAATCAGCGGTACTTGTATTTTATGTAAATACAAAGAACGATAAATTTGTGTGAAGTCAAAGTGCCTGAAAACGTTCTGAGCACCCAACAGCAGAAGAACCCACAACCTTCTGAGTTACCGGTATTGGCAGGGCCCGCGCAGCAAGTTTGCAATCGGGGGGGACTCACTTCGAACGCTTTAGCGTGAGTCAACTAGAGGAGTCCGGGGGCATGCTTCCCTGGAAAAATTTTAAATTAAAGTTCTAGCTCTGAAATGGCTAGAAATGCATTTAAAACTAAAATGGTGTGGGCAAACTTATGTGCTTTCATCAACTAACTGGCAATTAGTAACGTATCCACAAAGTTCAACTCAACATACGATTGCCCTCAAGAGTACTGTTGAAAAGTGGGGGTGGGGGGTTAAGCCTCCCTCCCCCTCCTGCGCGGTGCCTGTATTGGGTTGTCAGTGGAAGTAGTTTCCACTTTAAACTCATGGCTTCAATGTTACCGAGCGTTAGACATTTCAGAACTAAACTGTTTAGAGACTTCTTTCAAGGGAGCCTCCACTCTTACAACAAATTCACGCTAAATTGTTGGAAATAAATACTAGCTTCCAAATTTTGTTTTGAAGCGTGGATATAACATTTAAGTGTACAAAAAATTGATATCATTATCGCCTATTTTCGCTTTCAAATTTTCTGGGCGCGGTCATTTTGGATTTGATGACGTGTAATGGTTGCAGCTATTGTCAGGAAGCAAACAAAAGCAGAAAATCCTTAAACAATAGGGTAACCATCACGCGTCATCAAATCCAAAATGGCCTCGCCCGGGATATTTAAAAGCGAAAAAAGGCGATGATGATATCCATTTTGTGTACACTGTACAATTAAATGTTATATCCACGTTTTAAAACATTTTTTGAAATCTAGTAATTATTACCTACAATTTAGCGTCAATTTGCTTTTAGAGTGGAGGTCCCCTTTCAAACAGTTTCAGTTTCAGTTCAGTTTCAGTGTATTTTTTGCCACTTATTGTTATTTTAAATTACGAGATAAATGAAGTTAAAGATATTGTGCATCAAATGGGAACTCGGAGAAAAAAATCCGAGCCCCAGATGGGATTTGAACCCACGACCCTCCGTGATCTAGTCGGATGCTCTAACCACTGAGCTACTGGAGACTCTATGGTGAGCAAGGGTGAAATGTGGGTATTGACTAGAACTGCATCACGCAGTTACATAGTCAAATTTTAAACGACCATATATGACTCATAACTGCATCGCGCAGTCACATTAAGGCATATCGGCGATAGCACCTCGCTAACTGCATCACGCAGTCACATTAAGGCATATCAAAGATGCAACCAACCAACCACTAAAGCGAGTAAATATAAGAGAAGTTAAAGATATTGTGCATCAAATGGGAACTCGGAGAAAAAAATCCGAGCCCCAGATGGGATTTGAACCCACGACCCTCCGTGATCTAGTCGGATGCTCTAACCACTGAGCTACTGGAGACTCTGTGGCGAGCAAGGGTGAAATGTGGGTATTGACTAGAACTGCATCACGCAGTTACATAGTCAAATTTTAAACGACCATATATGACTCATAACTGCATCGCGCAGTCACATTAAGGCATATCGGCGATAGCACCTCGCTAACTGCATCACGCAGTCACATTAAGGCATATCAAAGATGCAACCAACCAACCACTAAAGCGAGTAAATATAAGAGAAGTTAAAGATATTGTGCATCAAATGGGAACTCGGAGAAAAAAATCCGAGCCCCAGATGGGATTTGAACCCACGACCCTCCGTGATCTAGTCGGATGCTCTAACCACTGAGCTACTGGAGACTCTGTGGCGAGCAAGGGTGAAATGTGGGTATTGACTAGAACTGCATCACGCAGTTACATAGTCAAATTTTAAACGACCATATATGACTCATAACTGCATCGCGCAGTCACATTAAGGCATATCGGCGATAGCACCTCGCTAACTGCATCACGCAGTCACATTAAGGCATATCATTGGTTGCATCTTTGATATGCCTTAATGTGACTGCGTGATGCAGTTAGCGAGGTGCTATCGCCGATATGCCTTAATGTGACTGCGCGATGCAGTTATGAGTCATATATGGTCGTTTAAAATTTGACTATGTAACTGCGTGATGCAGTTCTAGTCAATACCCACATTTCACCCTTGCTCGCCACAGAGTCTCCAGTAGCTCAGTGGTTAGAGCATCCGACTAGATCACGGAGGGTCGTGGGTTCAAATCCCATCTGGGACTCGGATTTTTTTCTCCGAGTTCCCATTTGATGCACAATATCTTTAACTTCTCTTATATTTACTCGCTTTGGTGGTTACAAGATAAATATGTATTTAACTACAAGAGATATCAAATAATCGATAAGAGAAAAGCATTAGGCGAGGATGCCCATATAGAAACCATTAGGGCTTATTCGGGCTACAGGCACCTCAAGAAAATACAATTATAAAAGGAGAATTTAGGCGTGTCTTTCCTTTAGAACTTTGAAACAGTTCTGAAATTTATATCTTACCTAATAATGTAATCCTATAAAGGCTCACTGTTGAACTGAAATTGTATTTTGACTGAATTGTTTTGAATAAAACGGCCCGGAAAAAAGTCGTAATTGCTGACGTTACCGTAGGAGTTGGTTGTTCAACATGAACGTAAAACAATCAAGCGAGGGAAGCTTGTCAGCCATGGGAGATTGATTTTTGGTCCCACTCAGGGGAAATTTACAGTAAAATTTAAGACAACCTTTAAGCATTGCACCATGAAATGCGAAATCTAAACCAAGGGGGTGTTTACATGATACCGGGACGACCTTCGCCCCGGCGCGAGTTCACTTCGGTTCCCTCTTGCAGCTCTGTATTCGTTTACATGATACCGTTGCGAGATTTAGCACCGGAACGAAATTCTCGGTCCGCTGCATGAAACGGGGTGAACTCGCGCCGGCATGACATTTTTCGGTGGTATCATGTAAACGAATACAGAGCTGCGAGAGGGAACCGGAGTGAACTTGAGCCGGGGCAAAAGTCGCCCGGTATGAACCTCGCGCCGGTGCTAGTTTTCTCATGTAAACAGCCCCAAAGATACTACCCACGTAACTCAGGAGCAGAACAAAACTGATTCACCAACCTACTGATCGAACGAGCGAAGGGACGCGCAAGCGGGCGAACGAACGAAAGAGAGAACATTCGAGTAAACGAGTGAGCGAACAGGCGAGCTAACGAAAGACCGAGCGAACGAATGAGCACGAAGAAACCAACGGACAAATAGACAAAGGAATTAATACGCTGTTGTAGCAATTGTCCCCGTGAAATTGTCTTTCACCACTCTTAGACTGCGAGTAGTCGCTAATTTCGGCGATGGATTGTGAAATGTCGCGTCTCCTCGCCATTTCGCGAGTTTGCCTTTTGGTCGAGGGTCGAGGGTCGAGGGTAAATGGTCGAGGGTCGAGGGTAAATGGTCGAGGGTCGAGGGTAAATGGTCGAGGGTCGAGGGTAACTAGTCGAGGGTTGAAAAATTCTTCAAAATTATTGGAAAATTATTTCTGGCCGTTGTCAAATCAAAATTTCATGTAGGCTTGTTTACACGAGTTTCCGGTGCCTGTTTTCGCCGCATACTCGTCATATTTGTGTTTGTGACCGTGACCTGTGTTGGCCAGAACTTATACATTCCCACGAACTATAAATCGTGTTGAGCGTCAGCATCTGGCGCTTCTATTTTTGGTTAAATTTTTCCTGACCTTAAGAGCACACAAAGGTTGGCAGATGCCAATTAATGCACATGTCATCGGCTTCCCCGTGGGGTCGACCCCCGGGCTAACCAGGGGGATTGTAAAACCAGTCAAGCAAACTTGAGGAATTTCCCCGGGGGGTCGGGGAATCTCTCAAGACAAAGTCCCCTGGGTGAGATGTCTCCCAGCTGAAAATTCCCGTGACATCCTTTTCAAACTTGTGAATTCCCCCACCCCTAATCTTTGATCGTAAAACAATGTCAAGATTTCCCCCTACCCTCGGGCAAAGAGTCCCATCCATTGTCCTTGTATTCCCCCACATATCTCCCTGGTAGGCCCGGGGGTCGACCCCACGGGGAAGCTGATGACATGTGCATAACTCCTCCCATCCTGCGTTGGTAAAGCCTACTGTTTATTTATTTATTTTTATCATTATATTTTCCCCATTAACGCTTATGCGGAAATTCGCCATTAAAATGTGAACGGCGAAATTCTGAAGAATTCGTATCCTGTTCTAAAATGCTGTAAAAAAAATATATGAAGAAAGCGCGTTTTGCAGGGCCTGCTACTGGAAAAGAACCCAGTAAATTCTTATTTAGCGCAAATGTTATCTTAACAATTAACAGGACATCGAGAAATCAATCTGGTTTGACAGTTTTTATTTGTTGTTGAGGTGCCCAGCGACGAAGCGACAGCGATTACAACATTTCGAATAATAAATTTTGCTTTCATAGGATTAGTCTGTTCGCGAATAATATTTGCAGCATATTTGTCGAAGCTATTCGCCAAAGAATCGTCGGGCGCGAGACAAGCGAGCTTTCGTCATCTTGTCAATTTCACAGTGTAGGTCAAACTCTTTTGGCAGTTTTAAAATGGATTAATTAAATGTTATTTTTTCCGGGGTCGAGTGTGAGCGATTTTCGCAGAGGCTTAGGCCCGGTTCAAGCGTCGAACTTAACGTAAAGTAACGACGTTTGAATCAATTAGGATCGACACTTTTGTATTTGGGTCGACCTTGCCGTTCTATTCGACTGTGCCAGTCGAATAGAACGGCAAAAGTTCGACTTCGATTCAGACATCGAACTTTACATGTGCCGAACGTAATGCATACATATAAAATATTTTTACCCACAATTCTACACGTTCAAGCAAGGTGTCATGCGCAAAAGGCATGATGGCGGTAAAAGCGGAGAGAGTTTGTGCTTCACGCTTGAAAAACACGAAATAACGTCAAACTTAGTGTTTCTGCCCAACCGACGATAGGATTGAGGAACAGTCATGATTGCATCTCGTTGGGATGAAATCAATAACAACTTGCTTTCTACGGTGGTGTAGTGCCATTTGTACGTTTAACCGCCTTCTTCTATTTTCACGGATGGCATTAGCGAACATAACAAGCTTCGAATTTTTACAGTGTTCGTTTCGCCGCGGCATGTTGATTCCATGAAGACTTCAAACAAGGGGTAAGACTAATCTGCGGAACTGCAGACGGTGGAAGCTGCGGAAGCTGCGTAGCCTGCGAGCAAGCTCTCTCGGGGGTGGGGGGTTGGGGGTGAAAGGAGGGGAAAATGGAAAGAGAGCTTGCAACGATCTCTCTGCGATTTGAATTCCGCCCCTAATGCTCCCTATGGCTTCCGGCTGCCTGAGCTGTCAAAATTCAGCGCAAACCGGAAATTTGTTCCTTCCGTCGAACAGGAAAGGACACGAAAGAACAACTTTGGCACACGCAATGCAAAAGACGGGAATCGTCGCGGAAAAAAAATTACTCCTCAGTTTCTGCCTACCGTGGGCTACAAAAATACGAAAAACCAGCGAAGGTTTCAGCTTTATTGCGGCCACATTGGACGTGGTAAACCCAAAGTTTGCTGAACCGGAGAATGAAGTTGAAGTCTCGGTTGTCGGACCAAGGATGAAGCGAACTTTGCCAACCTCGGCAACTACGCCAGATAGAAGCAGCCCTGGTCAAAAGAAAGATTGCAACAGACATCCCCATACTTTGGGCTTCGGCGACCTGGTCGTCGATAATGCTTTGAAGTGGGAAAACAACCAATACTGTCTGTGACCAATTATTTTAGATCGCAGCGGCGCGTACTGATAATTTTGCCAAATCATGTGGGCAAAACAGCGAGAACATCTTTGCTTTGAAGTAAGCTATCGACTGCTAGACGCAGTTCTGGTTTCAAATCTGACGGACAGTTCATATATTTGGAGAAATTTTCGCTTCGCGAATACAAATGTCTCGCCTTTTCGGGACAAAAACCAAACAAACTCAAATCACGTAGTCCACGCTCAATGATAGATCACGTCATCACCCGGTCAAATCAGCCAATCAGCATTTTGCGTCCAATTTTTGGACGCAGAAATTCAAATTTATGAGACACGAGTGCAAACTCTCCTTCTCTCCTTTCCTCACCCACCTCCTACCCCCGGGAGAGCTTGCTCGCAGGCTAGAAGCTGCGGAACCGCCGGAACCTATATTTTTTGTAATAAAATTAAAAAAAAAAATAAAAATAGTAATAATAAAAATGTCTACGAGTGGTTTAGTTCTTAAAAACAACAGAGAAAGAAAAAACAAAACAAAAGAAAAGAAAAATAAAAAGGGAGAAGGCAAACAAAAAAGATAGCGTGCAACAAGGGGTATTTTTTGTCGGTCACCCATCCAAGTTCTAACCCGGCCGGATTGGGCTTAACTTCGGTGATCGGACGACGAGCACGCTTTCCTTGTGGTATCACACGCAGACAATACAAAGTATAAATGGTTCGCGTAAGTTGAAAATAGCGAAATGATAAGCGAGAAATTACTTGAAATTCTAAAATTCACACAAACAAACGTTGAATCTTTGCACTAAAAGCTGCTTCATATCCGGCTCAGAATTAGAAGGTAACTAGCGAAATTGCTCAGAATGCAAAAAGTTGCTTGAAACGAAAAAAGTTGCTCGAGATACCAGAAGTTGCAATGTGTAAGTACATGTACCTTACAAAAACTAATAATTGCATTATCCAGAGAGAGTGATTTATGCAGTGGATAGCACTATCCACCTTTTGAATATCTGAGGCCAGATGTATTGTGTGGCATGCTATTTGCCACATATATCAGTCTGTTGCAGTTGTAAAACTCAGCAAACCATGAATGCCAGATATAATTCTGGATTGTTATTGTGTTGAGAGGAAGAAACCAATCAGGCAATTAATGAGAAAGCGAAACCCATCATCAGCAACAGTATTAGCTTGTAGTCTTCTTATGTGTCCTGGTGATCTTCAGTGTGATGGTCATGACACAATGAACATTGCCAAAATATTCAGGTATTTACGGTTCTCTGAGTTTGACAGTAAATACAAATGTTATTGTTACAGTTGGCATAGATTAGATAATGTAAACTGTCCATTGCAAGTCTTAAGTCCCTCAGAAAATAATTATTGGCAAGACAAAACATGAACTATAAGAGTAAAGATTAATGATGTACCAGGTTTGTCTCTTGTCAAAGCTGTAGAGGTTAATGTCAGTTTACATCATCGGTTCTCAACAGAAGCACACACTAAGTGATTGTGACAGCATTTTTTGAATTAAATATTATTTTGGTCCTTTGACAAGGACAAAATTGAATAGTTTCCTGATATTGCAGACAGAAACACTGCATCATTCTGCTGGATTTTAATCTTTTCACAAGACTTTCTTATCAGGTGTCCCAGCATCATGCTGATTCCCGAATTTGGAAAGCCTCTCCAAATCTCTCTAAGTAATTCATCTAATTCTGCATCTGAGATGGTGGTATAACGGTTGGAGAATGACTCCAGATTCTGAACTCTACGCCAAAGAGTGGTTCTAGAAACCAATAACATTCCCGTTATTTGAGACCAGGTAAATCGCATTGTATTCCGGAGAAACTCCAGCTGAGGTAAAGATATTTCATACCGAGGCCGGCCAACTCCTCGACTTCCATGACAAACTGTTGGCAATCCTCTGATAGGGCAAATAGACGTGCACGATGTAGCTATAATTGCCATCAACTCCCATCTACTTATTAAGGTCCGTAGCTGTATTACCAGGCTTTCAAGAACCGGGATTCTCGCCGTATTTCCTGCCTCACCTCGATCCAAGGAATCGAGCAATCTCCGAACTGAATCGATCGTAACCTGGAGTCGTACAATTAAGTTTTCTGCCATGTTTCGGTCAGCATTTGGGAAGTAACATTCACAGTCTCTCAAGAGACAATCCCGACAGATTCCAACAAATTCGTTGTTGGAGAGCCAACAACCACCACTACTATGAGGGCAATGAGTAAGAACCAAACCTTGCCCGAAATTAACGCGGCCATTATGGCCCAGCTTGATTCAGTCTGAAGTTACTTTTCACCTCCATGGTAAATGAAGTAGGTTTATTGCCGGCGGTATAATTCGATGCCTCTTATACGACGACCTGCTATGACCCCATATACACATACTTGTTTGTAACACATGTATATGGGCTCGTGTTGTGCGCAAATACATGCGTGTTTGTTTAACGTATGTTTGCGTGGAACGGATGTATGAGAAGAAAATGGACACATACTTGGGAAAAAAACCCACAGAGCAGGACCGATTGCAAGTATACGTGGCAAAAAACCACACGTATATCGTATCATAATTTTGAAACAAATGGCCGACCATAAGTTTTCGAGACATCCAGGGGTCTGAGTTTTTCGGGGGTCTGTGGTCTGAGTTTTCGAGACACCCGGGAAAAGGAATGCAATGAACACAAAAGGGAAGGACATGTATTAATACAAATACGAAGTTCGACCGCTTGAGTTGTCGAGGCCGATTAAATTATGTTCATATCACGAACAATTTCGTTACTTTCTTTAAAATTTCATAGGCCTTATAAATGATTTTAAACGTTGTGACAATTACTCATTCCGGAAAAGAAACACAAATGCCTAAAGATTTTAAAACAATTCATTGTGAATGAAAATAAACATAGGTAAGGAACAGTTTCAAAACTATAAATATCTGTCCAATCAGAAGTGCCCGTTCCCACGAGTGAAACTGGCTAGAAACGTAACTTACACACAATATCGGGAAAGCAAGCGAATCCACACCAAAGCTATCCTACCATTTTGATGCGTTTTCGCCTATCGTCCAGTCTAAAAGGCCCTAAAACGCTGATAAAAAGGAAGACTTTCGAAAACGATTTCAAAAGGGGAGTCCTGAAAACGTATGGTTTTGAAAACGCTTCGTTTCTGCTATCATTTGTTACTAGTTTCTTCCTCTGGCCGAACGGGGCACGGGGCAGGTGACGGACGAAACGATGAAAAAAAAAAGGGTAATTTAAGAAGCAGCTCT
>JAEMWC010000342.1:385000-402500 GCA_016490735.1 Pachyseris speciosa
AAGATGACTTGGCCCAGCGTAAATTTATGCCATCGATAGCGTGCCAAATGGTAATTTATTCAGTTTAAGGCGGGAAATAGTGAGTCGAGAAACTAATCATTATGGCGTCTCGGGAATCGTTTTCTAACGTTATTACTGAAGCTGTTTCTCGAGCAGTCAATGACGCCCTGAACAGCGCTTTATCTCGGCTAAGTTCTTCAACCATATTACAATTTAGTCCTCTGAAACAGTCAACGATACTGAATTACTGTTTCTCAAGTTAGATATGCGTTGTCTTTCTAGAGTTCGCATAACACTAGCGTTCAACAAGCAGCCCCTGCCATTACGACCAAACTAAGGGCCTGTTCACATGGAGGTGTGGGACCCTAAGAAGGTGATGTCCCCCACCTACCCGTGGTCAAAAAAAGCTAGCTAGGCTTCACATGCAACCCCGGGGCGCTGGGGTGAGGTTTAAAATGCTATCGTGTGGTCTCTAAGAACGTATATTGACAAAAGAATTCAGAGATAATTGCCCGGATGAGTATCACCCCACACCACGTCCAGCATTCACATGGAGAAAACTCAACCCAGTTGAGCTGAGCAGACAACCTGCGAGCTCATTAGGGCCTGTTGACATGGCGGTGGGGGACCTCAGGAAGGTGAGGTACCCCATCTAACCGTGGTCAAAAAAAGCTGACCTTCACATGCAGCCCCGGGGCGCTTGGGTGAGGTTTAAAATGCTATCGCATAGTCGCTAAGAACGTATATTGACAAAGGAATTCAGAGACAATTGCCCGGATGAACATCACCCCACACCACCTCCAGCATTCACATGGAGTAAACTCACAAAGCTGTCCTGTTGGCAGTTATTGCTGGAAACATTTTCATTTCTCTCTGAATGGCTGGAAAATATTCAGCTAAAGCCGCTGGTTCTGTGTTGAGTTAGCAAAATAATTAATGACTTGACGTATTTTTTGTACATGTATTTCGTGTACTTTTATACCGAGTTTTATGAACACTGCTTTCATAATTGTATTTTATTCTTAAGAACGGTATTCCGTTCTTAAGAATAAAATACAAGTTACACCCCAGCGCCCCGGGGTTGCATGTGAAGCCTAGCTAGCTTTTTTTGACCACGGGTAGGTGGGGGACATCACCTTCTTAGGGTCCCACACCTCCATGTGAACAGGCCCTTAGTTTGGTCGTAATGGCAGGGGCTGCTTGTTGAACGCTAGTGTTATGCGAACTCTAGAAAGACAACGCATATCTAACTTGAGAAACAGTAATTCAGTATCGTTGACTGTTTCAGAGGACTAAATTGTAATATGGTTGAAGAACTTAGCCGAGACAAAGCGCTGTTCAGGGCGTCATTGACTGCTCGAGAAACAGCTTCAGTAATAACGTTAGAAAACGATTCCCGAGACGCCATAATGATTAGTTTCTCGACTCACTATTTCCCGCCTTAAACTGAATAAATTACCATTTGGCACGCTATCGATGGCATAAATTTACGCTGGGCCAAGTCATCTTCCTTGCGATTTGTAAATGGCAAAGTTATGTTGCTGCGATTTAGAAATCGCAAAGTCACGCAAAGGTTGTACAGTGGAAATTTATATATAGGGAGCTTTAGCAACGAGAACGGTAACGGCAACGAGAATGCCACAAAACAATAACAAACAATGGCTCCGCACGTGCGTTTTGGTACATGTGTTTACCATCCTCTGCAAAATAAAAACAACGTGAAATGACCAAATTTTAGGTTTTCTCGAGAACGTGAGTGCGTTACGGCAAATGTCACTTTCTTTCTCTTACCGTAACGCCGTTTATAGTAATTTAGTCCCTGGTTTATATTGTTAACATCTTACAAGCTAAACAAATTGAAATAATCGCGAAAGAGTTACAAAAACGAGAATTTATATTTTGAAAACGGCTTTTTCGGCCGTCGTCGTTGCGAAAGCTCCCTTTTATGACCAAACGACTACATTTGCAATGTACGAAATACCAAAAATTGCACCAAACTGTTGAGTAAATAATATTTTTACACTTGGCGTACTTTTACACTTGGCGCCCAACCGCCACGTGATTATTTATAAACCATGAAGCTAAAGTCATGATTTATAAACCATGGAATTTGCCAAGCGCCGCTAAATTCATTATTTATAAACCATGGAATTTGCCAAACGCCGCTAAAATCATGATTTATAAACCATGGAATTTGCTAAGCGCCGCTAAATTCATTATTTATAAACCATGAAATTTTGCAAGCGCCGCTAAAGTCATGATTTATAAAT
This sequence comes from Pachyseris speciosa, assembly GCA_016490735.1. Taxonomy (NCBI): domain Eukaryota; kingdom Metazoa; phylum Cnidaria; class Anthozoa; order Scleractinia; family Pachyseridae; genus Pachyseris; species Pachyseris speciosa. Next base: position 387,271 of record JAEMWC010000342.1, read on the forward strand.
CATGGAATTTGCCAAGCGCCGCTAAATTCATTATTTATAAACCATGAAATTTTGCAAGCGCCGCTAAAGTCATGATTTATAAACCATGGAATTTGCTAGGCGCCGCTAAATTCATTATTTATAAACCATGAAATTTTGCAAGCGCCGCTAAAGTCATGATTTATAAACCATGGAATTTGCTAGGCGCCGCTAAATTCATTATTTATAAACCATGAAATTTTGCAAGCGCCGCTAAAGTCATGATTTATAAACCATGGAATTTGCCAAGCGCCGCTAAATTCATTATTTATAAACCATGAAATTTTGCAAGCGCCGCTAAAGTCATGATTTATAAATCATGGAATTTGCCAAGCGCCGCTAAATTCATTATTTATAAACCATGAAATTTTGCAAGCGCCGCTAAAGTCATGATTTATAAACCATGGAATTTGCTAGGCGCCGCTAAATCCATGATTTATAAACCATGAAATTTTGCAAGCGCTGCTAAAGTCATTATTTATAAATAATGACATTTGCCAAGCGCTTAAGTCATTATTTATAAATAATGACATTCATGCAGCACAGCAAAAGGCATTATATATAAATCATAGAATTATGCTCATGGCCTGAAATTTCATTATTTATAAATAATAAATTTGCACAATGGCAAACTTCATTATTTATAAATAACAGATTTACGACTGCTTTGCCTAACTTCATGATATATAAATAATTTTGTAAGACATAGCTTTATTTATAAATAAGGAAAAAAACGGCATGAATTTAGTCTAAATAATAAATTTACAAACGGCGCCCCATAGTCAGGGATTCGGATATATATACTTTGCTTCCCGCAGTGATGCCAAGATCGGGGAGGTCACTAGCTTTCTTGTCAATAAGCTTCCTTCGGTTTGTATAGAAGCTATTCCTTGTATCCCTCCTCGTAAACTTGACTATTATCTTTGGTGGTGCATCTGTTTTAAAAGTTGGCAATGGGTGAGAGGTCGATATATCTTCCTCCTTCACTTGTACGCCGATAGTCTGCCCGACCGCCAGTACAAGTTGATTACATGTATAGTTCTCACTCGGCGGGACGCCCGAAATTTCAAGGCAGTCTCTCCTTAGGTATTCCGCCAGGTTTTCAAATCCATTCATTGCGTCTGCTTTGTTTGCGTCGTCTAGATCTTTTCGCATCTGCTTCAGGCTTGTTCCCTGTCTTTGAATCTTCTCATTTGCTTGTTTCAACTGCACAAGTATATCATCGTATTTCTCATTTACAAAATCAACTAAACGTTTTAACTCTTGAAACCCGCTATTCAGATAGTCTATCTTCCGTTCTAAAGGTTCTATTGCTTCTTTTAAAAGATTCTTAATCTCTTCTCGTGTAATATCCATCTTTGCGCCGTTTTGGGCGGGAGGCCGTTCAGACACGACCGACCACCATCACGGCATATGCAAATCCCAGCTGGCAAAAATTTGGTTTTTTAATAAGGAAACGAAGAAACCGTCTGTGATTTGGTTTCGATAGGAGTTAAACACAACTCTCATCACTAATAAATACTTAAATCAAGGTGAAAACAAGTATCGGCTTTATTGGACTTTTATCATTACATGTAATACTCAAACAGTTAAAAATTTAATATATGCATGGCACATTTGAAGTACAGGCTATCGACAGTTAACGTTTGAAACTATTGGAACAAAGGGTTTTTTTTTTTACAATAATTCACAATTACATTACATTGGGGATAGGCTGCGAGTAAGCTCTCCCGGGGGAGAGCCCCCACCCCCCGAGAGAGCTTACTCGCAGGCTACATTGGGGAAGAAGCTAAAACAGTTTTTATACCCAGTTGTTGTCCTACTCGACAATATGCCTTTCTCATGGTTTGCTTTTACTCATCTGTATTCGTGACAGCCAAGACAAACAGAGCATGCAGGTATTCAAGTATTTGTACGGATCCTAAATTCAGTCGAAACCGATTCGTACGTAAGTTGTGTCTTACCGTTTCGGCTCTTTCTAACCGTTAGCGCACGGCTTCCTTAATCCTGTGTGAGCGACTTTCCTCTCATCGCGCGACAAGTAAGTGTGACTATTTCAAGGGGTGAGGTTCCAAAGAAACTGTTGTGCTGCTTCGAGACCACTGGGGGAGCGAAACAGCTAAATTTGATATCAACTAAATTAACAGGGTGAACTCACCACCATCAAAAGATTCAAGAGCTTAACGCTTCTAGTCCGCTTTAGGGCCTTGTATTTAGTTTACACAATTCCACGGAGATCGCAATTTGAAGACAATTAATGCTGACGAAACTACCCCCAGTTAATTTGTCAGAACTGAGCCTAGCCCCTTTACATTTTCTTTCTCTCGTGCCAAACGAAAACGTGAACTGAACTGGTTCTGTGAAGACACAATTTCCCTCCTTTTTGAGTGAACAGGAAGAGAATGACTGGGTACTAGCGAGAATGTTCACACTTAAGCATAAAGAAAACGATCGAAATGGAGCCAAAAGAGAAGGATCAGAGATACCAGAAGTCAAAACAGGTTGAGTTGTCAGGCTTCACTCTGATTACAGCTTATTTTCTAGAGAAAAGTTGAGATTGTTAACGAGTAAATTTGAAATCTTCAACTACAGATAGTAGGTACACATGGGGAAAATTGAGTTTTTTTTTTTTAACAAAATAACAATTTGAAATTTGAACAATGAGTTGCATCCAGGTAATGTTGGTATCTGAACACATGCGTGGCTGATAAACTTAAAATTAAACGAGTACTTGTCCAAATAATATTTCCATAAGTTATGAAGTTAAAAACGTTTGCTGAATTATTAACAAATGACAAATTTGCGAGTGGAAGCATGAAATCTCTCCAGTGTTTGCCACTTCAATGAAATATGTTAACAAGTCCATTCGTACGCTACTGTTTATTGTGCTGTACAGGGTAGCTGTAACGCTAGGCTATAGATAAAATCCTTGTCTATGATGTGTTATTTGTACTGAATAGACATTTTGGGAAAGCTGTTAGATTTCTATTACAGGTCTTAGCATCAGCAACCCACACACATTAGTTTCCAGGTATCTAATCTAAGAGAATTGGCAGTAAACAGATTTCAGGGCCTTATGTCTACCGGGGGTGACTTAGGGTCACTCAGAATTATTCAGTAAAGCAGGGTATCAAAATTATTAGAACAGTTAAAAATAAAAACAAACAGTAAAAAAAAAATGTTACATCTACAGGAGTTAAGTGCGGTCAACATTCTTTGAGAATTGAAAGAAAGGATGCTTTCCTTATTAATTACCCTGCGTCGCAGGAGTAATCTAACCCGGGTTAGTAACGTCTGCGAAGCAGCACCGAATTCCTTGTTCTGTGTACCAGAATTTGAACAAAACACGGGCCAATCATAGTGCGTACTCAAATTCTGGTACATAGAACAAGGACTTCGGTGCTGCTTCGCAGACGTTACTAACCGGGGTTAGATTAATTCTGCGACGCAGGCTACACTGTACTTGTTAACATGCCCAAAATGGTTACAGCTACACGAGTAGTAATACAAATTAAGCACATTATATCAGATCTCTCTTCCCTGCAGAGGCTCCTGCAGAGGCAAAACGGAGGGAAAATCGGAAGCAAAGAGAAAAAAATAAAGGCGAACAAGATAAATAGAGGGGAATGAGGGGATGATGCGAAGGGGGCCGAAAACCTTCCCAGCATTACCCGTGACACTTATTTTTCCCTCTTTTCTGTCTCCAGTCCACTCGATAGAGAAATAAGAAGCGTGATTTGAGGCCTCTGCGGCGGAGAACAAGTGGGCATGAACAATTCTTGTTGCAGAGTGATTTCCAATAGGCACGCTTAGGTATGAGAGTCGAGTCTGGGTGAGATGTAGCGAAGTGGTGTAACACTGTAAGATGCCAGTGAAGACCTCACATGACTTAGAAAAAACTTCAACTTGCAAAAGAAGAGATTAAAAAAAGCATCAAAGGTTCCGGACATCTAAAACGCACAGCTGTGAAAGACACGAAAAGAAAAGGAAAGCGTTAGAGAAGTTTATTAAAAAAGAAAATTACGTCTCAAAGAATATCATTAATAGATCCTTTTAACTGGGGCTTTTGGCGCCTTTCAATAACACCTCTGCATGTACAGTTGAGAAAAAGATAGTGAGTGACTCACCGTATAGTCTGAAAAACATGCAGCTACTTTATCACCTCTCGGACTCCACTGTACTTCAAATATCCCCCCATTGCCATGGAAACGATGAACTAAGGTACCAGTCTAACGGAGCAAGGATAACTATTGATTACAATTTAATGGCATCACTTACAACCACAAGGAAAAAGGAATGGAAGTATAGTGACATAAGGATGATCCACAAAAGAGTCCGAGACCCCAACGAAGCAGATCTCCTAAAGGTACACTGAATAATAATTCATCGTGATAATAAGGGTAACAAAAGTACATGACATGTCAAATTGAAACAAAGATAAATCTTTTGAAACTTCATCTAAAACTTTCTAATGTGCACAACCACACGGTCAAACAAAGAAACAGGGCAATAAAAGGGATAGAGTTGTTTCAAGCTGAGCAGCTGATGTGGTAAGGCTGCTGGCAAACAACAAGGAAGTTGATAGTTGAGTCAAATCTTTTGTCTCACGACTGAGTGTCATAGATGGATCTATGAGACTCACTCGTGAAACAAACGATTAACTCAACTACCATTTCATACCATGATGACCAACACCTTAAAGTTTATCACAGAAAGATCCTGGCAGTATGCCAGTCATGCTGGGAGTCATTTACACAGGGTTTTCATTAAGAATTGTAGTAACAGGAGAATAGCATAAAGTAACTGGAGAATTATTATGAAAGGGCAAAGCTCTTTCAGGGAGCAAGCGAAATTTAGCAGGAGAATTCTGTGTAGCAGCCGGAGAATTCTCCGATCTCTGATGCCTAATGCACACCCAGTTACATATGGATCTAGTGGGAGTCTGGCATAAAACAAGGGACTGAGAAAATGTGTTGCTCATAACAAAGATTTGATGGAAAAAAAAGTATAAATAAGGTTCCCTGCCAGGTGATTGGGTAATAATAATAATAATAATCACTTTAGTTAAGTCTCAAATCTATCTAGCCGAGCACAGATGCTCTACTAATGGGGGAGACTAAATCAAATCAACTCTAAATAAATCAAATCAAATGTTGGTTTTTGGGGAGAGGGGAAAACCGGAGTACCCGGAGAAAAACTCTCGCTCCGGTGCAGGAACCGGGGTGAACTCGCGCCGGTGCGACATGACATTTTTCGTTGGTATCATGTAAACGAATACAGAGCTGCGGGAGGGAACCTTCGTTGACTCGAGCCGGGGCAAAAGTCGCCCCGGTATGAAACTCGCGCCGGTGCGAGTTTTCTCATGTACCCTAAGGTACTACCCACGGAACTCAGGAGCAGAACAAAACTGATTCACCAACCTACTAACCGAACGAACGAAGGGACGAGCGAGCGGGCGAACGAACTAGCGAACGAAAAGCGCGTACGAACGAAGGAGAGAACAATCGAGCGAGCGGCGAACAGGCGAGCTAACGAAAGAGCGAGCGAACGAATGAGCACCAAGGAACGAACGAAGAAACGAACGGACAAAGAGACGAAGAAAAAATACGCTGTTGTAGCAATTGTCCCCGTGAAATCGTCTTTCACACTCTTTAGTATGGACCTTTTTTCCTGGTCACCATTTTGAAATACGACACTTTACTGGTACGTTGCGTACCTCGCAGTCAGCGATAATTTGGTTTTAAGGAAACGGAAAAAACGTCTGTGATTTGGTCTCGATAGGAGTTAAACACGACTCTCATCACTAATAAATACTTAAATCAAGTTGAAAACAAGTATCGGCTTTATTGGACTTTTATCATTAATACTCAAATAGTTAAAAATTAATATATGCATGGTACATTTGAATTTGAAAAGTACAGGCTATCGACAGTTAACGTTCTAAACTATTGGAGCAAAGGTTTTTTTTTTAAATAATAATTCACAATTACATTGGGGAAGAAGCTGAAACAGTTTTTTATACCCAGTTGTCCTACTCGACGACACGCCTTTCGCATGTTTTGCTTTTCCTCATCTGTATCCATGACAGCACAGACAAACAAAGCATACAGGTATTCAAGTATTTGTTTGGATCCTAAATTCAGCCGAAACCGATTCGCAAGTAAAGCTGCGGTAATTTGTAACTTGTGACTTGCCTTTTCGGCTCTGTCTAATGCTAGTGACAGCATCTGCAAACTGATGTGGCCGACCTTTCTCTCATCGCGCGACAAGCAAAGTGTAACTACTTCAAGGGGTGAGTTTCTAAAGAAACTGTTGTGCTGCTCCGTGACCACTGGGGGAGCGAAACACCTAAATTTAATATCAACTTAATTAACAGGGTGAATTCACCTCCTTGAAAAGACCGGATTCCAGAACTTAACGCTTCTAGTCGCCTTTATTTAGTTTACACAATTCCACGGAAATCGGAATTTGAAGACAACTATTGCTGAAAAAAATATCCCAGTTTATTTGTCACAACTCAGACTAGCCCCTTTGCTTTTTCTTTCTCTCGCACCAAACCAAAACATGTGAATTGAACTGGTTCTGTCAAGACACAACTTCCTCCAATTTGAGTGAACAGGAAGGGAAAGACTGGGAGCTAGAGTATTCACACTTTAGCAAGAAGAAGAAAACGATCGAAATACTAAAAGAGAAGCATCAGAAATACCAGAAGACAAAACAGGTTCAGTTGTCAAGCTTAACTCTGATTACGGCTTATTTTCTAGAGAAAAGTTGAGATTGTTTACTAGTAAATTTGAAATCTTCAACTACAGGCAGCATACTTTCTTCACCTGTGCCGTCAGTTAATGAACTTAGTGTCTTGGAAGTAAAAAGGAAAATAGTAGGTACACATGGGGAGAAAGTTTGCTTTACAACATAACGATTTGAAATTTGAACAATGAGTTGCATCTAGGTAATCTTGGTTTCGGAACACGCGTACTTGTTCAAATGATATTTCCATAAGTTATCAAGTTAAAAACGTTTGCTGAGTCTTATATTAACAAATAACCAATTTGAAAGTATTTGCGAGTGGAAGCAAGAAATCCCTCAAGTGTTTGCCACTTCAATAAAAAATGTTAAACAAGTCCATTCGTACGCTACTGTTTATTATGCTGTAGAGGGTAGCTGTAACGCTAGGCTATAGATAAAATCCTTGTCTCTGACATCTAATTTGTACTGGGAAAGCTGTTAAATTTCTATTACGGGTCTTCGCATCGGCAACCCTCACACATTAGTTTCCAGATATCTAATCTAAGAGAATTGGCAATAAACAGATTTCAGGGCTTTATGCTTGCCGGGGGTGACTCAGGGTCTACTCAGGATTATTCAATAAAGTAGGGTATCAAAATTATTAGAACGGTAAAAAGAAAAACAAAAAGTAAAAAAAAAAAATTTTTACATCTACCGGAGTCAAGTGTGGTCATCACTGTTTGAGAATTGAAAGAAAGGGTGCTTTCCTTATTAATTAGCCTGAGTCGCAGAAGTAATGTAACCCCGGTTAGTATCGCCGAAGTCCTTGTTCTGTGTACCAGAATTTGAGTACGCGCTATGATTGGTCAGTCAACGAAAGCCGGGCCAATCATTCAAATTCTGGTACAGAACAAGCAATTCGGCGCTGCTTCGCAGACGTTACTAACCAGGGTTAGATTACTTCTGCGACGCAGGCTACTTGTTAATATGCCCCAAGTGGTTACAGCTACACGAGTAGTAATACATATTAAGTACATTATATTTGATCTCTCTTCCCTGCAGAGGCTCCTTTCGCAAAAACGAGGGAAAATCGGAAGCAAAGAGAAAAAAAATAAAGGAAAACAAGATAAATAGAGGGGAATGAGGGGATGATGGGAAGGGGGCCGAAAACCTTCCAGCATTACCCGCGACCCTTAGTTTTCCCTCTTTTCTGTCTCCAGTCCACTCGATAGACAAACAAGGAGCGTGATTTGAGGCCTCTGCGACGGAGAACAAGTGGGCATGAACAATTCTTGTTGCAGATTGATTTCCAATAGGTACGCTTAGGTATGAGAGTGGAGTCTGGGTGAGATGTAGCGAAGTGGTGTAACACTGTAAGATTCCAGTGAAGATCTCCCATGACTTAGAAAAAACTTCAACTTGCAAAAGAAGAGATTAAAAAAAGCATCAAAGGTTCCGGACATCTAAAACGCACAGCTGTGAAAGACATGAAAAGAAAAGGAAAGCGTTAGAGAAGTTTATTAAAAAAGAAAATTACGTCTCAACCACAAGGAAAAAGGAATGGAAGTATAGTGACATAAGGATGATCCACAAAAGAGTCCGAGACCCCAACGAAGCAGATCTCCTAAAGGTACACTGAATAATAATTCATCGTGATAATAAGGGTAACAAAAGTACATGACATGTCAAATTGAAACAAAGATAAGTCTTTTGAAACTTCATCTAAAACTTTCTAATGTGCACAACCACACGGTCAAACAAAGAAACAGGGCAATAAAAGGGATAGAGTTGTTTCAAGCTGAGCAGCTGATGTGGTAAGGCTGCTGGCAAACAACAAGGAAGTTGATAGTTGAGTCAAATCTTTTGTCTCACGACTGAGTGTCATAGATGGATCTATGAGACTCACTCGTGAAACAAACGATTAACTCAACTACCATTTCATACCATGATGACCAACACCTTAAAGTTTATCACAGAAAGATCCTGGCAGTATGCCAGTCATGCTGGGAGTCATTTACACAGGGTTTTCATTAAGAATTGTAGTAACAGGAGAATAGCATAAAGTAACTGGAGAATTATTATGAAAGGGCAAAGCTCTTTCAGGGAGCAAGCGAAATTTAGCAGGAGAATTCTGTGTAGCAGCCGGAGAATTCTCCGATCTCTGATGCCTAATGCACACCCAGTTACATATGGATCTAGTGGGAGTCTGGCATAAAACAAGGGACTGAGAAAATGTGTTGCTCATAACAAAGATTTGATGGAAAAAAAAAGTATAAATAAGGTTCCCTGCCTGGTGATTGGGTAATAATAATAATAATAATAATAATCACTTTAGTTAAGTCTCAAATCTATCTAGCCGAGCACAGATGCTCTACTAATGGGGGAGACTAAATCAAATCAACTCTAAATAAATCAAATCAAATGTTGGTTTTTGGGGAGAGGGGAAAACCGGAGTACCCGGAGAAAAACTCTCGCTCCGGTGCAGGAACCGGGGTGAACTCGCGCCGGTGCGACATGACATTTTTCGTTGGTATCATGTAAACGAATACAGAGCTGCGGGAGGGAACCTTCGTTGACTCGAGCCGGGGCAAAAGTCGCCCCGGTATGAAACTCGCGCCGGTGCGAGTTTTCTCATGTACCCTAAGGTACTACCCACGGAACTCAGGAGCAGAACAAAACTGATTCACCAACCTACTAACCGAACGAACGAAGGGACGAGCGAGCGGGCGAACGAACTAGCGAACGAAAAGCGCGTACGAACGAAGGAGAGAACAATCGAGCGAGCGGCGAACAGGCGAGCTAACGAAAGAGCGAGCGAACGAATGAGCACCAAGGAACGAACGAAGAAACGAACGGACAAAGAGACGAAGAAAAAATACGCTGTTGTAGCAATTGTCCCCGTGAAATCGTCTTTCACACTCTTTAGTATGGACCTTTTTTCCTGGTCACCATTTTGAAATACGACACTTTACTGGTACGTTGCGTACCTCGCAGTCAGCGATAATTTGGTTTTAAGGAAACGGAAAAAACGTCTGTGATTTGGTCTCGATAGGAGTTAAACACGACTCTCATCACTAATAAATACTTAAATCAAGTTGAAAACAAGTATCGGCTTTATTGGACTTTTATCATTAATACTCAAATAGTTAAAAATTAATATATGCATGGTACATTTGAATTTGAAAAGTACAGGCTATCGACAGTTAACGTTCTAAACTATTGGAGCAAAGGTTTTTTTTTTAAATAATAATTCACAATTACATTGGGGAAGAAGCTGAAACAGTTTTTATACCCAGTTGTCCTACTCGACGACACGCCTTTCGCATGTTTTGCTTTTCCTCATCTGTATCCATGACAGCACAGACAAACAAAGCATACAGGTATTCAAGTATTTGTTTGGATCCTAAATTCAGCCGAAACCGATTCGCAAGTAAAGCTGCGGTAATTTGTAACTTGTGACTTGCCTTTTCGGCTCTGTCTAATGCTAGTGACAGCATCTGCAAACTGATGTGGCCGACCTTTCTCTCATCGCGCGACAAGCAAAGTGTAACTACTTCAAGGGGTGAGTTTCTAAAGAAACTGTTGTGCTGCTCCGTGACCACTGGGGGAGCGAAACACCTAAATTTAATATCAACTTAATTAACAGGGTGAATTCACCTCCTTGAAAAGACCGGATTCCAGAACTTAACGCTTCTAGTCGCCTTTATTTAGTTTACACAATTCCACGGAAATCGGAATTTGAAGACAACTATTGCTGAAAAAAATATCCCAGTTTATTTGTCACAACTCAGACTAGCCCCTTTGCTTTTTCTTTCTCTCGCACCAAACCAAAACATGTGAATTGAACTGGTTCTGTCAAGACACAACTTCCCTCCAATTTGAGTGAACAGGAAGGGAAAGACTGGGAGCTAGAGTATTCACACTTTAGCAAGAAGAAGAAAACGATCGAAATACTAAAAGAGAAGCATCAGAAATACCAGAAGACAAAACAGGTTCAGTTGTCAAGCTTAACTCTGATTACGGCTTATTTTCTAGAGAAAAGTTGAGATTGTTTACTAGTAAATTTGAAATCTTCAACTACAGGCAGCATACTTTCTTCACCTGTGCCGTCAGTTAATGAACTTAGTGTCTTGGAAGTAAAAAGGAAAATAGTAGGTACACATGGGGAGAAAGTTTGCTTTACAACATAACGATTTGAAATTTGAACAATGAGTTGCATCTAGGTAATCTTGGTTTCGGAACACGCGTACTTGTTCAAATGATATTTCCATAAGTTATCAAGTTAAAAACGTTTGCTGAGTCTTATATTAACAAATAACCAATTTGAAAGTATTTGCGAGTGGAAGCAAGAAATCCCTCAAGTGTTTGCCACTTCAATAAAAAATGTTAAACAAGTCCATTCGTACGCTACTGTTTATTATGCTGTAGAGGGTAGCTGTAACGCTAGGCTATAGATAAAATCCTTGTCTCTGACATCTAATTTGTACTGGGAAAGCTGTTAAATTTCTATTACGGGTCTTCGCATCGGCAACCCTCACACATTAGTTTCCAGATATCTAATCTAAGAGAATTGGCAATAAACAGATTTCAGGGCTTTATGCTTGCCGGGGGTGACTCAGGGTCTACTCAGGATTATTCAATAAAGTAGGGTATCAAAATTATTAGAACGGTAAAAAAGAAAAACAAAAAGTAAAAAAAAAAAAATTTTTACATCTACCGGAGTCAAGTGTGGTCATCACTGTTTGAGAATTGAAAGAAAGGGTGCTTTCCTTATTAATTAGCCTGAGTCGCAGAAGTAATGTAACCCCGGTTAGTATCGCCGAAGTCCTTGTTCTGTGTACCAGAATTTGAGTACGCGCTATGATTGGTCAGTCAACGAAAGCCGGGCCAATCATTCAAATTCTGGTACAGAACAAGCAATTCGGCGCTGCTTCGCAGACGTTACTAACCAGGGTTAGATTACTTCTGCGACGCAGGCTACTTGTTAATATGCCCCAAGTGGTTACAGCTACACGAGTAGTAATACATATTAAGTACATTATATTTGATCTCTCTTCCCTGCAGAGGCTCCTTTCGCAAAAACGAGGGAAAATCGGAAGCAAAGAGAAAAAAAATAAAGGAAAACAAGATAAATAGAGGGGAATGAGGGGATGATGGGAAGGGGGCCGAAAACCTTCCCAGCATTACCCGCGACCCTTAGTTTTCCCTCTTTTCTGTCTCCAGTCCACTCGATAGACAAACAAGGAGCGTGATTTGAGGCCTCTGCGACGGAGAACAAGTGGGCATGAACAATTCTTGTTGCAGATTGATTTCCAATAGGTACGCTTAGGTATGAGAGTGGAGTCTGGGTGAGATGTAGCGAAGTGGTGTAACACTGTAAGATTCCAGTGAAGATCTCCCATGACTTAGAAAAAACTTCAACTTGCAAAAGAAGAGATTAAAAAAAGCATCAAAGGTTCCGGACATCTAAAACGCACAGCTGTGAAAGACATGAAAAGAAAAGGAAAGCGTTAGAGAAGTTTATTAAAAAAGAAAATTACGTCTCAAAAAATATCATTAATAGATCCTTTTAACTGGGGCTTTTGGCGCCTTTCAATAACACCTCTGCATGTACAGTTGAGAAAAAGATAGTGTGTGACTCACCGTATTGTCTGAAAAACATGCAGCTACTTTATCACCTCTCGGACTCCACTGCACCTCAAATATCCCCCCATTGCCATGGAAACGATGAACTAAGGTACCAGTCTAACGGAGCAAGGATAACTATTGATTACAATTTAATGGCACCACCTACAACTACAAGGAAAAAGAAACGGAAGTATAGTGACATAAGGATGATCCACAAAAGAGTCCGAGATCCCATATGACGCAGATCTCCTAAAGATACACTGAATAATAATTCATCGTGATAATAAGGGTAACAAAAGTACATGACATGTCAAATTGAAACAAAGATAAGTCTTTTGAAAATTCATCTAAAACTTTCTAATGTGCACAACCACACGGTCAAACAAAGAAACAGGGCAATAAAAGGGATAGAGTTGTTTCAAGCTGAGCAGCTGATGTGGTAAGGCTGCTGGCAAACAAACAGAAAGTCGATAGTTGAGTTAATCTTTTGTCTCATGAACGAGTGTCATAGATGGATCTATGAGACTCAATCGTGAAAGAAACGATAAACTCAACTACCATTTCATACCATGACGACAAACACCTTAAAGTTTATCACAGAAAGATCCTGGCAGTATGCCAGTCATGCTGGGAGTCATTTACACAGGATTTTCATTAAGAATTGTAGTAACAGGAGAATAGTGTAAAGCAACAGGAAAATTATTATGAAAGGGCAAAGCTCTTTCAGGGAGCAAGCGAAATTTAGCAGGAGAATTCTGTGTAGTAGCCGGAGAATTCTCCGATCTCTGATGCCTAATGCACACCCAGTTACATATGGATCTAGTGGGAGTCTGGCATAAAACAAGGGACTGAGAAAATGTGTTGCTCATAACAAAGATTTGATGGGAAAAAAAGTATAAATAAGGTTCCCTGCCAGGTGATTTGGTAATAATAATATAATAATAATAATAATCACTTTATTTAAGTCTCAAATCTATCTAGCTGAGCACAGATGCTCTACTAATGGGGGAGACTAAATCAAATCAACTCTAAATAAATCAAATCAACTCTAAATTTATCAAATCAAATGTTGCTTTGGGGGAGAGGGAAAAACCGGAGAACCCGGAGAAAAACCTCTCGGAGCAGAGTAGAGAACCAACAAACTCAGCCCACTTATGACGCCGAGTTTGGGAACTGAACCCGGGACACATTGGTGGAAGGCGAGCGCTCTCACCACCGCGCCAACCCTGCTCCCCATAAGGGGTAAGATAGAAAAAATGCATTAAATATTGGACTAACCTGTATTGACCAGACATTTAACGTTCTATCAAAGGAACCAGAGGCCAGATATCTACCATCAGGACTAAATGCTATTGAATAAACTGGTTCTTGATGCTTGGAGAGTGACATGACACAGCTGCCACGTTCAAGCTCCCAAAGCTTCACTGTGGTGTCATAAGAGGCGCTGAAAGCAAGTGGTTAAGGAGTCAGGGCTAAGAATCTGTTCATACGTGCATTCTTGTAGTAGACAAGATAAAGTCAACAATTGACCAGTGCTTGACTATTCCCCCGACTTAAGCAGCATAAAGCAACTAAGAAATCATTAGTATAAATCTACAAGCATTCTATGACAAATGCCATACTCTGATTGGCTAGGCTACTTGCTATCTATTCTGTGATAGTGAGTAGTGGTTTTGTCTAGAAAATGGTGGTTGCTTCTTGGCATTTTTGAAGTGTCTGCGAGGAGGATTTTAGATTGAAAGACTAGTAGATTTCTACTAAAACAATATTACATTAGAATGAAAAATATTGTTTTCCTGCTCTGGAATAATGATTTTAAAACGTAAAAAAATATAAAAATTTTTTTCTGCACTCAGAGCACAATTAAAAGACTTAAAAAAGGGGAATATTTCGTTCGGATCAACCGAACTTCGTCAGCCACAATTTGTGGCTTTGTGGCTGACGAAGTTCAGTGGCTTTTGTGGCTTTGTGGCTGACGAAGTTCGGTTGATCCGAACGAAATATTCCACTTTTTTTAAGTCTTTTAATTGTGCTCTGAGTACAGGAAAAATTTTTTTATACTTTTTTTACGTTTTAAAAAAATATTACATTATTTGGCGCTCAATTTCTATGCATGATAGCTGATGAGGATGAAATCTTGAGCTCATAATCTAATTATTATTGTTAACTAGAATGATATCTTCATATACACCCACCCCCAACCCCAGGATATCAAGATGCATGCTCCTACAGTACCAGCAGTGTTGTCATAGCATGACTGCACCTTTTGCAGATTTTTTTGCACCATGTCAAGAGTGCAAAGGACACAATAGCACAGACCAAGTTGCTAATCACCAACTTTCAGATGACAACAAATTGACCAGCATATTTCCAACCCTTAAGTGCTCTAATAGGAAAAGCATACTTTGTATTTTAATTTCTTTTGCATCCTACCTAGCTAACAAAAGATTGCCATTGGGACAAGCTGTCGTAGGTCCTGTAGGGCTCCAAGCTATTGTATAAATTTCTTTCTTGTGACCTTGAAGATCAAACAACCATGTATCTTGTTTTGCACTCCAAATCTAGAGATAAAGCAAAGCAAAGCAAAAAAAAAAAGGGGAAAAATGTTTACAACTGTAACTTTAAATAATAGCTGCTGATTAGTATTCTCTCATCATTGATGTATGGCAGCATAAATAAGCAGGCAACTGCAGTAGATGTTTAGCAGTAACTCTATACTGAGTAGCTAGATTAATAATAACTGGGTATTAGTTACATAATATTGCAATATTCCAAGATGGAACTCTACTTGTAACATAAGATCTACCATAATGTACCAATCAATGTTAAACTTATAGGAAAAGGCTGGGGTAAAG
>JAEMWC010000342.1:417500-482500 GCA_016490735.1 Pachyseris speciosa
TGTTCAGACTTCAAAGACACAAGGTGAATCGACGTTTTCCGATACGTGACAACAGGCATCATTCTTGCTGTTGATATGAGATTTACACTTCCGAATCACTCGGCCGTGAAAGGTCAAACTCCCTTTGTCTGTAGTCTCTAATTTTTGGCGCTCCCCTCGCGTCGCGTCTCCTCGCAACTTCGCGCGCGCACGTGCCCCCAAAATCCGTCGCCAAAATTAGAGCCTACTCGCAATCTCCTGAAGCAGTCCATCTGCCGTTAAGTTTACTCATGTTAAAAGCTTTCTTCTCGCCGTTGAACTTGCAATCATTCGCATAGACACTTCTCTTAACATATTGTTTGTTCAGACTTCAAAAGACACAAGGTGAATCGACATTTTCCGATACGTGACAACAGGCATGACACTGTTAAAAATAGTTAGCGCTTGCGCAGAAACGCCGGAAGTGCCATTTGTGGATGATACTCGACGACAAAAAAAAATTCGAGAACCGTCGGTAGTTCTAGACCCGGGCGCCGCGCGAGACGCGCGCAGCCCGGGTAATTAATTTATTCCTGTTTTTCACGTTACCATGTTACCACCAATAGCGTAGCTCCATTTTCTGTATATAAACCATACACAACCCACAATTCCTCGATTCGCTCCGACGAAGGGCTAACGCTCGAAACGTCAGCTAATCGAATCCCTGTACGGTGGTCAATTTACATTATCAACTCCGTTGATAAACCAAATTTTCGTGTCTCACTTCCCCACCGACGCAGCACCACAGTTTCTTTAGAAACTAATCCCCTTTATTCATTTATAGAAATCGGTAGGCCCTTTGAGGAAATGTGTGACAATTTCCTTTTGTTTATCATCCCAGAACGAACAATAGCTGTAATTCTAATCATTTCCCCTCGCATTCTTTAACCCCACAACACTAGAGAAAGAGTGCCGAATTTGGAAAGCTTATCAAATATAAAACTGGTTCGCGCTCACTCGTTGCGTCGCTTTTACAGTAAAAACGCTTGTTATCTTTAATCTACTAGTATATTAGACAAATAATTTTATTGTAAAACAAAAACTGGAACTGAGCTCTGAATTAATAAAGAAGGCTCAGATGTGTTTACCTCAAACTGAGTGTTTTAAAAACAGTGGACGCGAGAGCCCGTGCGCGCTCGCCCGTCTGCGTCAAGGTTCCCGTCGGACAGGTATATTCAAAACGACATTCCTCGATATAGGATTCCTCCCAAACGTTCTGATTTTATTTAAAACTGAAGCGTTATCTTTTTGTCTGTAAATGAAAACTAAAGAAAACCAAAGGCATCTACATGTAATGCATCTCAGTTCGATTCACAAAAAAGTTTTCAACGCTGTCGGACTGTTTTCTTTGATAATCTCTTTAAACTTTATTTTATGCTTATGATCAAGCACGCGCTTATCGGAACGATCTCGAATATCAAACGTAAACACGGCTGTTAACTATCACGAACTCCGGATGCTCAGCGTTCGCAGTAATATTAAAAATTCAGGCTTCATTTGATTTGTTTCAAGAAGAAAGTGAAATTCATCAAACGACTTTTTTACTCTGTAGGGCATAACTTCAATAATTCAAAGCAGTCGGCTGCGAAACTGTCAGACGGCGCGACGCTGAGAAATCTCATTCAGACAACATTTTACAGCCGTCAAACCGACCTTCTCGTTAAAAAATAGAAATAAAAAAGCAATGTTTTCGGGATGAACTTCAATTTCATGCAGAAATCTCTGCTATAATACCTTCAGGTTTCACACACCCGTCCGAAGAAGACGGCTTCGCATAAATTAACTTTGCAGATCGAATTGCCGATCAACAAACAAACATCGAACTTCGGCCTACCTTGATCAAAAAACCTCGTTCAAGATCTCTTTTTGAAGCTCTCAAAATGCTCTACTTTCTTAAAAAAATATCGAACTTGGAAACGTTTTGCGAAAAAAATTAAATGCATGCAAAGTCCTAAGTCATTCTACGCAGTTCACTCACACATCAAAAACAAAAGGATACGATAATAAACTTTGCCGCTCATGGTCGCTTAATTGCGCTATTGTTCCATTCCTTTGAAGTTACTTCAGGTCCTCATCCAAAAGATCTCACCTTTTTCCAAACGAAAGAAACCGAACTTATTCAACACGCTTTCGGTGGCTCCCGAAGTCAATGCCCAAAGGACTAAAAACGAGCATTCAAGCTACAAAATCCAGCGGTTTTTCCCATTTCTGAATGACACACTTAAATCGGCGTGAAATGGAAACTACATTAATTTGCGACATTAATTTGCGACCCTTTAAATTATACATTTTTTTGTATAATAATAATAATAATAATAATAATAATAATAATAATAAATTATATTATTATTATAAAAAAGGCTTACTTCATTCAGTGTCACCTCAGCCTCGACATATTGAACACCTTTCTGAATGATTGACACCAAAGCTCCTGGCGGCACCACAGAACCATTGATATTTGATTGGTCTATGTGACTTTCTACTCCAAAAGTAAATGCTGAATGTTGAAATCCTAAAAATAACAGAGTATAATGTAATGTAGGTGTCAGCTTGGTCTACCTCACTTTGTTATGTCCAACCTATACAGTGTATGTTGAATAAGGGATCCAAATGAAGGGCTGAAAGCGAAACTATTGTACGTGATGATTTAGCCTCGAAATTTCAAATTGCTCAGAATTGGCTGAATTTTGATATGTAGAAAAAAAAAAAAAAAAAAACAGGCCTAAAGTACATTCACACAGACTGTCACATACGATAGTTTCGCTTTCAGCCCTTCAAAGAGACCATATTTGTATTCTCGGTATTGAACTGGATCTAGCACAAAGTGGAGGTTCTTGCGGGCATATATTTACTTATGAAAAGATTCCCCCATTTAAGCCTTGTGTGCATGGCTAGTTCCAGTTCATTACGGAGAATACGAATAAGTTCTATTAAAACACTTCCACTCTGTAGATTTGTTAGGCCTGATTCACACTAGCGACATATCAACATCATCATAATGACATAAAATGGATGTTATCTTGATGAATAAAGGCTGTTATGTTTCCAGAGTGAACATTCAGACAAAATGGCATACATGTAACAGCATGAACACTACGACATAAAGATAAAACTGATCTTTTCCTTGTGTCATTATGTCGTTATGCCACTAGTGTGAACCAGGCTTTAGAGGCGTGATCATAACTTTAACAGTAAACTGATTTTAAATAATTATTATTAAGATAATAATTATCAAACTTGAGGCTGACCCGTAGAATAGCTGGCAATAATTTGAATGTCACTGAATGATTTTTACTGTATCTGGACATTTTATTATGTAATGAATTTGGATTAATGTACATAAGGTCACATGTATTTAAAAATCACCCCTGACTGATTCTGGGTATGACAAAAACCTCATGGGATAAAATTGGTTATTTTTTTAATTTGATGTGCAGGGTTGCATGCACTGAAATTTGTTTTGGTTTAAAATCTTGTGAACCTTTATCTTCAGTTTCTATTGTTCCAGATTTAAGTAATTAATCTGAGAACAACAAAAACAAGGATAAACCTGCTTCAGAAAAATTTTAAACCATTAACAAATTTAAACCACAATGCATAAATTATCTTTTGATAAAAGATTTACACAGGGTGAGCTAATAAACATTCACCAATTTGGCAATTAATTGAAGGCCTCGGAGCATAACCATCCTATGTCGAATTTTGAGTCGTTTTTCGATTTTGCTTGGATTTGTCTGAATTTCTGCATGTGAACTGCAATTCGATGGAAACACATTGTATGGTATTTTTTTGACTGATTCATCCAGAATCCAGAAATGCATTTTTTCTTACGTACACCAAGAAACCAACCTTCCATGGGAGTGGTTTGCAAGTTGCATTACATCTTCTTTCAATCGAATTGCAGTTTACATGCAACAATTCGGGCAAATCCCGGCAAAATCGAAAAACAACCCAAAATTCGACATAGGATGGTTATGCACCGAGCCCTTCAATTAGGATCCAAAGCACAGCCAAATTTATGGATAATTTACTACAGCTACATGGCAATGAAACAGCTGGGCAACAAAATTGTGCCGGTTTGACTGGTTATGAATGATATGAAAATCATCAAAATTTTTAATAAAGAAATGTTACGTGTATGTGGTGTTTATAAAAGAAGGGACCGGTCATCCAAACACACGATATTACTGAATAATTCTTTCGAAAAAATTGTTCTTAAAATTGGCAACGCAAATCAGCAATCATTATAAATTTCATTTACAATCTCGGTACAAATTTGGTGAGTATGACCATACATGCTCAGTGAGAGGTCAAACAACAAATTAAAAAGTAGGCTTAATTAAGCTTTTTTAAAAACTAAATACTGTAGGATTTGATTCTCTGATTGGTTTATCTTACGATCTATAAACTTACCTGATTCCTGTAGGTATCTGTAAACTAGAAAGTTGACCTCATCGCTGCTCATAGACATGATAAATAAAACATAATCCAAACAGAGGTCGAGGTGTTTTACGTAGTAAACTCAGACATTGATGCTCAAAAGACACGCGGGAGATTCAATAAAATTGCGGTTACACAATACGCAAATGCAAAAAGAGAGCAATCAATTGATCCTTGAAGCATCCAAAGTTACAATAAGACTGCAAATATCAACATTTGGATCGTTGAACCTGTCCTATGCTATAAAATTGTATTAATATTGCCGTTTGTTTGCAGTCCTCAGCAGTTACTAGTCCGCCATGTTTGTTGAGCGCGAAATGTCACGTGACCAAATGGCAGCCATTTGAACTGAGGTGACGTCACGAAGTATAAGACAGTCTCTTTTTCTTCTCTCGTACCCTCCATCGAAGAAACACATTGTATCAGTGTTTTATATATTTTGCGTGATTGTTGACTTGGAATTCGAATAGAAAGATATATTAGCTCCAATTTTCATGTATCATAGCTGTTCAACAAAATCACAGCTGGGTTAGGAGTTTGTGAGAGGTATGGGCACGAATTGAAGCTATAACCTCGCTTCCACGCTTATTTTTGTCCTCTTATTTTCCGTGGCCATATTGGTAAGAAATAGCGAAGGTAGCGATAGGAATCGGGTTCAGAGTGGCCTTGATGAAAGCCATCGATTGTTGATTCTACTTCCTATTAAAAAATTAATACCTTCTATATCCTTTAGTCAAGTTATTTTTTAGCGATTGAGCTTTTCTCCGTATAAAAGCTCGAATAAAATGTACCGACGATCCGGACATTGCGTTTGTTCAAAGCAGTAGTCACTTTTATAGTTTGAAACTTAAATTCAATCGGTTTAATAGATGCATTATTTTTGCAGCCGTGAAGTCATCTAAAACGAGCTTTAAATGTATTTTTTGGCCATTTTCTGTCGTAGCTGTCCTACATATCTGTGCCATTTTATTGAATTCCCCAAATAAGTTTAATTTAAGAAACTTTCGTATTTTTTGAAACGAAAACTTTCAGGAAAATATTTATTAAAAATATGTTAGCTAACCGTAACTGAAAAAAAAAATTATTTGCAGTAAATATGGGTCGTGTTATCAGAGGCCAGCGTAAGGGAGCTGGGAGCATTTTCAAGTCTCACACCAAACACAGGAAAGGAGCTGCTAAGCTCAGGCCACTGGACTATTCAGAACGTAATGGTTACTTGAAGGGTGTTGTCAAAGAGATCATGCATGACCCTGGACGGGGTGCTCCTCTGGCCGTTGTAAGTTTCAGGGATCCATACCGGTACAAGCTCAGGAAGGAAATATTTATTGCCACAGAAGGCATGTACACAGGGCAGTTTGTGTACTGTGGAAAGAAAGGTGAGTTCTTGCTTCTTTTTATTGACAGCATTTGGAATTGTAGATGAGAAAATTATGTTTGGCTGATGTGGTTGACAAAAAGAAGGAACACTATTTTACTATCATTAGTTTTTTTCTGATTTTGGTCAATTTCTTCCATTCCATGCCAATGCTTTTCAAGAATAATGGCAGAAGCATGTCCATTATCCAGAGTTAATCCACTCATAAAGGTCTTATCTGTTCCTGGCTTTCCTAAAGAAATGGTTGTGATTAGAGAAGACAAGATAATAGACCATATTCATATCCTTGGTGTTGAGCTGGAACTACATGTAGCTTGCACACAAGTCTTAAATGGGGGAATCTTTTCATATGTAAATGTATTCCCCTTCAAGAGTTGCCATTTCATTCTAGATCCAGTTCTGTATCAATACTAAGAATTTGAATATGTTCTATTTGTTTACTGTTGATGTTGCAAGGATTGATTGCCAAAACTCTTAAGTCAAAGGGTCCAGTGAAAATATTTGACCATTAAAAATTCATGTTGCCGTGAAAAATGCTTTGCCTGGGCTTCTTACTTCCTTTAATAACCTGCATAAGGTGTTTGCATGCTTAGAAGGAATACCAGTTAACACTGGTAAAAACCATGTGGGATGGTCAGTTGCTTGTGTTGTCTCAAATGCCTTCAAGATCAAGGAAGTTTCCCTTGCCTTTTGTTGGGTCATCTAGTAACTAATGCTGCTCTTGTTCTTGTTTTTTTTTTCTCAGCTGCTCTTCAAATAGGCAACTGTTTGCCCATTGGCTGCATGCCAGAGGGTACCATTGTATGCAATGTTGAAGAGAAGTCGGGTGATAGAGGCAAGCTTGCTCGTACGTCGGGTAACTATGCCACGGTTGTATCACACAATCCTGAAACAAAGAGAACACGTGTAAAGCTGCCCTCTGGAATCAAGAAGGTATATCCATCTGCCAACCGTGCCATGGTTGGCATTGTCGCTGGTGGTGGTCGTATTGACAAGCCCATGCTTAAGGCTGGACGTGCCTACCATAAGTACAAGGCCAAGAGGAACTGCTGGCCACGTGTCCGTGGTGTAGCTATGAACGTGAGTTTCTTGATTGAAGTTTTCACTTAACAATATGGTACCCAGTTTGCTCATTTTGGACAGGTTACTCATTCAAATACCAGCGGTGTACAAGTTAAGTTCATAAGTCTTGTGCTTCATTAGTTTTTAATGTTTATACCAGATAGACTGAAGAAGAGTTAACTACAAGTTAATGGGTTTTTATGCCTTTGTAACAACACTGTATGCATGAAAAAATAGTTAGATAAAAAGTTACGGTGAATACTGTATTTCACGTCTTATTGACTTGAGATTGAAGCAGTTGAATGAAGTGCTGAAAAGTTCTGAAACTAATGACCCTGTAGACCCTGAGTAATTGAGCATGAAGGACAGAAACGAGACCTCTTTAAGAAGGTTTAAAGCAAATATAAGGAGAAAAGATCTGAGCAAATTGGTTAGTGATAACGCATGCAAAGGGTGCCACCTGTGTAACTCATAATACATAATCAGAAATTATAACTAGTAGAGTCGATGTATTATAAAATTGTATAAATTATATAGTTTTTTATTGCATGTGTATTTTCAAAGTATATTGAATATTGTGTATATTTGAAGTAGTTTTAGAATAGTTAAATTTTATCATCCTATGATATATATATGTATATATATATATATATATATATATATATATATATACTATACATCCTATATGTATATATACCTCTTACTAACCGAGTTCGAGATCTGTACTGTAAGTTACGGACCAAGTTTTTTCCTGTTGATTTATGGCCCAAGCGCGAAGCGCGCGGGCCATAAATTAATGGGAAAAAACGAGGATCCGTAACTTACAGTAGGGACCGAGAAAACGAGGTTAGTAAGATATTTATTATATCTCTGAGGTTAATTTCCAGCGCGCGGAAAAGGAAACTAGTTGAAGTCAAGCGGGCCGTACTGTAGAATACGGCCCGCAAAATTGACCAATCACAGTGCGCGTACTAAGTAAGAGATATAATAAATATATATATATATATATCATTAATAAGTAATTTAAGTAGTGTCCCCGATTAGTAGGCCTGAGGGCAAGCTGGAAGATTAGACACTCAAATAAAGTTGTTGATTGATTGATTTCTTGTGCATGTTATCCTACACATGTTTCTCTCACTTATTATCATCCTAACATTTGTGCCTTGGTTTGCAGCCTGTTGAACATCCCCATGGTGGTGGTAACCATCAGCATATCGGTACCCCTTCAACTGTCCGCAGAGACACATCTGCTGGACGAAAGGTTGGTCTGATTGCCGCTCGTCGGACTGGCCGAATCCGAGGAGGAAAGAAGAACATCAAGGGAGACAAAGAAACAGATTAAATTGTACTTTTCCCAGCTGCCCAATAAAATTAACTCTAAATGTGATTGTTTTTTCATCAATTGTAGTACTTTTTCTGCGACAGGAAAAGTGTGTTGAAGAAAAATACCCCATCCCTTGGGGCGACCTGCACCATTTGCAACACCTCACAAGATTGGTTCAAAACAACAATAAACAAAGAATTAAAACAATGGAACCTAGCCATAAAACAATAGAGGTGCAACTGATAAAGATCCAGTGAAATTAGAGGTTTCAAAGAGGTGCAGGCCTACCCCATCCCTTAAAAAGAAACCAATCCCCCCACACATTTTTGGGCAAAACTCTCAAGATGGTGTTGTTCAAAACCATTCAATAAGCTGATTTAGCAACGACGACGGCGACTTCTTGACAAAGGTGCGTGCAGATCTAAAAACTGACTTGACCAATGGCAGAGCAGCAAATTTAGCACCGGAAGTTGTATTCAGTCCTTTCTGCGTGCTCTCACATCCTCAAATGACGTTCCCGTTCTGTTGCTAAATTAGCCTAATATTGTGAGGAGATCAGTCAGCTGGGCCATCATGTAGAGTCAAAATACTAAGGAGCGGAGGATTCAAATGATGAAGGGCTATTGCTCAAAACACCAGTCCTCGTTTCCATTTGTAGACGGTTTAAGTTTATTCCCCTCTCCCACCATGGACCCTATTCCAAAATGGCCGCTGTTGAAATATTCTTTTGTGTATATTCAAATTAGCCCAACTAGCCTCGATTCAAAAGAATATCTCTAACGAAGTTAATTGGGTCAATTTGAATATACACAAAAGAATATTTAAACAGCGGCCATTTTGGAATAGGGTCTATTCTCCCGCCAGAAAAGCCATCTTGGAGCTGGTTGCCTCGTTTCTGAATAAAAAAAAGTCTCAAGAGCCCAAACGAGGCCTCAACACGAACTCGGCCCAGATCCCTGTCAGCTTTTCGGTAAACATGGCGGATCTGAAAGACTGTCTTGCGAACGTAAGTGTCTTCCTTTAATCCTTTAATGAGTTTACTCCTAAAACAGTAATCACTATACTAGGAGTTTAAAAGTAAAATATGCGTACAAATAAAATTGGATATAAAAAAAAATTATGAATAACAAGTATAAAAATGGTAAATAGGGAAATAATACAATTATGTATACATATAAATAGCATTATTCAAACGATTTAATGGCTGCAAGAGCAACATGCTTAAAATTATTTCTATTTACATCATCACTAATGGGTAGATTGTTCCATGTTACTATCGTCCTTGGATAAAAGGAATACTTATAAACATTATTTAAAACACTAATTTGCTGGAAAGGACGACTGTTCGGTAACCTAGTAGCTCTTTTAATTTCGTGTACCTCGGGAGGAAAGCTAATACCAACATGCCCCATTAGGATCTTATAGAACATGCTAGCTTGAAAGAAGAGTCGACGAGCTTCAAGAGAATCCCAACCAAGTTGTTCAATCATTGGAGTGATATGACTAAAGCGAGAGTAATCGCTAAGTACAAATCTTGCTGCACGATGTTGAACCATCTCAAGTTGGTAAATGTTGTGTTTGGTGAAAGGGTTCCACACACAACATGCATATTCAAGCTTAGGACGTACCAACGTGCGATATGCTGTTTCTTTTACTTTTGGGTCACATCCACTCAGGATACGACACAGCAGCCCAAGCGTAGAATTTGCCTTTTTGCAGATGTTATTAACATGCTCATTCCAGCAAAGATTTTCTGTCACTGTGATTCCGAGGTATTTTGCTGAGGGAACTCTGGAGATAAGCTGACCATTCACAGAATATTGAAACACAATCGGGGTTTATTGAAACACAATCTATATTGTGTTTCTATATTGAAACACAATCTATAAAAAGTGGGCTTTGCTGGACAATCCCTGCGCTCAATGTTGCAGAAAGTAACAGGAGAGGAGTTCCGCAAGTAAAATGCCCGGCGGTAAAGGGCTGCCTTGTCAGAAAGAAGCCTGTGCGATTCAAAAGTGCCTTCAAGGTAGGTCGTGGGACGATTTGTGTGCAATACTTCAATACGTCTTTTAGCTCACCGTTTATGAATTAAAACTTGATTTTACTTTTTTACTAGAATATAACTACCAAGAAGACAGATGCCGACAAGTAATCGAATCCATGAAGAAATGCTGTAACAGGGCGTCAGCAATAGACACTGAACTATGCTTGGGTTTTAAGAAAGAACTTGCAGAACAGAAGATGTCGAGGGAGAAATAAAAGAGGTTTTTCAGTTATTCCTACGGTTTGGTCATGTGGTAAAAGATGGGATCATTCATTCCCATTCCTTGTTTGCATGTGAAGAAACATTTGATGCAGAAGCATTCGTGATTTCCAAGAAGCCAACAATTTGTTGCCACACACATGATTTACAAATAGTGTGACCTTAAATACTGTAAATCCTCTATTGAGCTCAGTGTGGGGCTTTCTTATTTCAAGCACACTTGACTTGAAGGGTAGGGAGCTTAACTATTAAATTCAGCAAATTCCAGTACCACCAGGAACAAAAGAGTACTTTGTATCTGTCAAATGTTGTTGTTGCATTGTTGTTAATCCATGGTTTCAATGAATGAAGTAAAATAAGTTGTTAAAGTAGTGCATTGATTCTGCATAAGCAGCCAGAGGGCAGTATGGAAGAGTTGAAGCACGTGAAGTTAAAGGTCATGCAGCTTAACAGGGGCACCCAACGAGCCAAATCAACCAGAAGCCGTAGAAAGGCATTTTTGAGTACCCGAGTTGCTTGTCTGAATCCTGTGTCGCTTGTCTGAATTTTAAAATCTCATGCGTTGGTGTTTAAATCGCTAATTCTCAGCCTTGATGACAGTCACTGTTGGAATTTTGCCAGGAATGTTGTCTCTCGTTGGGATTTCATTGTATGTGCTGTCATTACTCTTTGGGCCATGTCGCTTGTCGGAATTTACCCTGGCAGGGCCTCATTTATTGTAATTTGGTTGTTAAGTAAAAGGTGGCAGGGGAGGGGAGTGGAGGGGGGAGGCTTAAGAACTTTCTCCCTCTAAAATAGGGGGGTTAACAGAGGATTTACAATGGTGAATTAGTGATGGAGTTACCTGGAAAGAATCTAAACTAAACTGCTATGAAACAGGCTGGGAAAAAAGAAGTAAAAGCAAGGGAAAAAATACTGCAGACCATCAGGGAAAAAAGGCGGATCTATTATTCTGTTTTAAAGTGTACCTAACTACAAAATATTTTTATCGCCACAAGACATCTTTGCACCTGTTTGAAATGCATTGTGCCTATTTTTTTCCATTTTTACCAAATCTTGACATTTTATAGACTTCAGAACGTAGGAAAAACGAAGCATCATTTGCTACGAGACCAAGTCAAAAGGGGCATGGGTCTATTCCTGATTTGACGACACAAACTACTTTGCATGCATGTTTACAAAGATTTAATGGGATGCAAATCAGTTTGTGATGTCAAATCAGGAAAAGACCCAACCCCCTTCTGACCCAGTTGTGAACCAAATAAGGCTCAGTTTTGAAGCCTATAAAAAGTCAACATTTGGTGGAAAACAGGAAAAAATTCTCAGTGCATATCAAACAGGTGCAAAGATTTATTTCAGTGAAAAAAATATTTTGGGGTTAGGTGCACTTTAAATACATGGTTGGGTACTTCTATGTTATGACTTGACAGGGGCATGTGGCACCATTCGTCACTTCCACGTCTCCCATAATACACTTTGCTTGCCCCCAAATTTTGCATAACCATTTTTTTCGATTTCTCTCGGGATGATTGTTAGTCCCAAGAGAAATTGAAAACAATGGTTATGCAAAATTTTGGGGGGCAAGCAAAGTGTATTATGAGAGATGTGGAAGTGGTGAATGGGAGGTTTTTATCTTGACCAAGATATCCATTTCACTTTGGGTTTTTCATAAGCTTGAAAGTAGTCCCTGTCAACATTTGCTTTGGTATCTGCACAATGTAACATTACAGAAACATTTTGCTATTGGAACAAATTAGGATGGCAATGCCATGCATTGATTCACATTCAATAATTTATTATAGTGACTTTTAGGTTATAAAATAATTTGACGCCATTACAAAACGTTACATCTTTTAGTTTAATTTGCACTTTAAAGAGAGCATCAATAGCTTAGGTTTTCTTAATGTTTTGGCTCATATTACGTAAGTATCTTACTGTTCAACCTCTATCAATTGGCCACTTTTGGAGAAATGGAGCCTGACCGAGCATTAGAGGCAAGAAAACTATAGAAGAACCCTCATCAGGATGTTGGTTACTGGTTGCCTAAAGGGGGTGGCCGTTTAATAGGTGGCCATGTAATAGGGGTTGGTGGTACGAAAACCCTTTAACTGCTCTCTTCCAGTGTAAATGTGAGTTGTTATATTTAGTAGTATTATTTTCCAATCGTGATGTTCATCGTGCTATACAAAGTGATTCTAACTTTGTGGAGCTTCAATGCTGGAAATTCAAATGAAAGCTGGTGAGTATAACTAACTGTGGTGCCAATTATTCAGTTTTATAAGAAGTGTGCTCTTGCTTCAATGGTGTCTATGGGTGAAATCCCACAGTGTGACCATTAAAATGGAAGCACATGAACAGCACTCTGACTCCAGTTTTTTTGTCATGGTACAAAAAATTAATGGTTTTAAGTTTAAGTCAATAGGGGACTTCAGATTTGAGCATGAGTATGAGATTGAGTACAAGTACGACTTTTCAGATTTCAAACCAGTCACCTCCGCAAACTCCTCACTCTTCCTTATTGCTTAATAGCAGATAAGAAGATTGAAGAAACAAAATTTATGTGCAAAGTGATCATGTAAAGCATGTGAACCAGATTTGAAAAGTTGTGCTCGTGCTCAATCTTGTACTCAAACTCAAATCTAAAGGTCCCTAATATTAATCCTAAAGTACCACAATATAAATGAATGCAGTTACTAGTCTAATTACACTGTTGGTTTTCACTTTTCTCATTCAAATGAAAATTCCTGGCATTAAGAAATTCAAAATAGTTTCAGTGAAGAAGAGTTAATCATAAATCAACTTGATTTCTTTCACAGCACTAAGCCAAGAAGAAATCCACCAGCAAATCCTGATGCAGCAGCCATATTACGCCTGGCATATTTGTAGCCCTGAAAAGGAAACAACTTGTTGCACTTAATTGGTCAATCGAGCCAAAGAGAAATGTTTTAACTACTGGTATTAAAGACGTTTTTTATCACTAAGAGTGAATTAAAGCGAATATGAGTAATACCAGACATTCAAGTTATTTTAACACAGGCCTCCATTTAAACCAGCCATAGCTGAATTGGACTAGCCTGTTTAAATATCACTTATAAATAAATAAATAAATAAATAAATAAATAAATAAATAAATAAATAAATAAATAAATAAATAAACTAAAAATAAAAACATTGTGATAGAGTACCATCCCAACCCTGATCACAACTTCAATTTGTGAATGAAAGTGAATATAGCAAATATCATACATTTGAACTACAGGGGCAAGATACTTTCATAGAGGAGCATCTCAGCTCAGTATGCAACTTCAGCAGTTGCAAAAAGAAGACCTAACCACCCAAAAAATTTACTCTCAAGAATGGTCCATTTATTGTACTCTCTTGTCCCAGATGTTGAACATAGCCTTATTATAGCCTTCTTTGTATCACAGCTGACATGTGTTCCCCATAAAGTACCATCTTAAAAGAACTCTAAAATTCAGGATGGCCGAGTGGTTTCAGGGACACTGGATTTCAATGCGGCCATCCCGGGTTCAAATCCTGCTCTAGCCACTAGCTGGTGTTGTTCTGGGTAGTCCCTGGTTCAACGCCTCGGTCATCCTTGTAAATAGCCAACTGGTTTGCCTGCGGCCAATTGGGATTCTTATCATGTTACGTTTATTTAGATTATTTGTTTCTGTATTTGCTCGGCCCCACTAGCCTTGCGCTATAAATACTACTGAGGGTAAAGAAAGGTTATTATTATTTTTATTTATTCCATGCCGATGTACTATTGTTACTTCACAACAAAAAAACAGGAAATAGCCACAAGTTATATTTCAACTGTTGTTGTGATGCTCACCCTGTTTGCCAATGCAATGATTCCTTTCTCAACATCATCATTTTTCCGTATCTTCTTCACTTGCTTTTCAACCTTTTTGGTGATCTTATCCATGTCTTTTTCCATTCTTTTCCAGTTGATATTTATATAGCCTGCCCTATAAGCTATCTGAATGATGCAAAAAAAAAAAAAAAATGTATAGCATTTGTAAAGGACCTTGCAACTTCACAAGATACATTTGTTATTATTAACATGGGAGGTTAACAGTAGAAACATCTGGTAAGGATTTAGCTAGAAGTGTATTCACACATGTTGTGGTTCAATTTTATCCTAGGTTCAATTTGTATTTTCCTTTGTTCTGAACTCATTACCATACATTACCGTACGCAACAACAAAAGAAAATAAAAATTGAACCAAGGATAAATTTGAACTACAATACACACAATAAACCTCTCATTTATCTCTAGTTCACATATTAAGCAAATTTCAAACCTGCAGTACAAGTATTCCTCCTCCAATAGCTGAAAGTGTGACCTTGCCAACTCTTTTACAAACATACCCAGCAAACCTTAAAACAAGTCGGAAAAAAATTGAATTAACCTTTCACTGAAGTAGCAAAAGAAGCTTCAGGTGCTGTAAATAAATTTTGGTGAAAAGAATTTTATGATTCTAAGAGGAAGAAAAACAATTCTGAGTTTTGATACATTTCTAGAAACACACCTAGTCTGATGCATAAATGTTTCTGCCAAAAAGAAAGAAGGAAAATGGACTATGGGTGAGCAGCAATGATGAATGATCTCAGAAACCTAACGAAAAAAATTAAAATAATAAAAAAATATACATATAAAAAGGAAAAACTACAAAAGGTATGCCCAAAGTCCTAAAAAATTTTTGGATTATTTGATCTACAAATAGTTTCTTTTATTTCAGTGGCTTCAAAGGTCTTGGTGGCATTTTCCAATTCCGTTTTCAGTGATCTGACAGTTATGAACATCACAATTAAAAACAATGTAAAATGCAATCATGAGTTGATACTTGTATCTTGAAACTCTTAGTTTGTAAGTTATGTTATGGACGAAACAGAATATACTCTCAATACTCTGAGCTGTCTGTACACATACCACCCTGATATTCCTCCGATAGTGATTTGTTGTACAGCTGGTCTCTCTGCTAAATCCATGCTTATCAGTTGCTCTACTAGATGTCTTGAACCTGGAGTCTCAATTATTTCATAACCATCAGTTCCGTCTTCTCCTTGATCACCTGAGAAAAGGCCGAATATCAGTTCAAAGGTAAGAAGCCGTGTTAAACGCACTGAGATGTGATAGAAAGTGGAAGAACGTCGACAATATATAACATGAACTTACAGCGCATAATGAAAGCTTACAGATAGATTTTAAACTAATTATTCTTGGATGCAGCAAGAATAATTTCTCTTAACATGTTAGATAATCTTTAAGTCAAAGAGAACTTAAGCGCACTAGAACAAATTTTTGGGAAAGCTAACAAAGCACAATTAAACAAGTCAC
This sequence comes from Pachyseris speciosa, assembly GCA_016490735.1. NCBI lineage: Eukaryota > Metazoa > Cnidaria > Anthozoa > Scleractinia > Pachyseridae > Pachyseris > Pachyseris speciosa. The sequence continues at coordinate 433,330 of JAEMWC010000342.1, forward strand.
GCAATGTAGTACTTAAGCTTAAATACTATTTAAAATTGCCGAACCTTTTGTGCACCTATAAATCTAGAAGAGCCAAAGGAGCTATTAATGCTAATTTGTTACCACTTTAAGATTAATTTCTACTTACTATGTGACATTGTGTTCGATGGCAAATGATGAAATATTCGGAAATATTTCTTTTCCGGAAAAATTTGTTGCTGGCTGTTAGTTTGTGCAGTTTTTACTGTACAGCGGAACATGTGCCCCAAAAGTGTAGGTGCTTTGCCTTGATTATCAGAACGGAGCCTATTGTATGCTCTATTTATACGGGGGACTCTTCCCCTCTTAAAGCATATTTTCCTTGTCTTAGACGCTTTTAAAATACTTTCAATACTCTTTCAATACAAATCCAGCTTACTTGACTTTGCTTTTTACTTTTCAGTACTTTTTGAATGGTGCTTTCCGAGATTTAGCCATTTGTACACGATTTGACTCCTGATTTGACACAGCTTACATGAAGCAGTGACGGCCATATTGTGTCAAGGGTATCCATGGTTTTCGACATTTTTAGTGTTTATTTATCATATTTCGAAGAAAGTTGCTGAATCTATCCTAATTCCTATTTTTGAAAAAAAAAGAAGTAACTTCGTCTTGCTGAAATGTAAATTTGTCCCCATCGTTGTTTTTCTGAGTGAACAAATTGGAGGAAACCTTGAAGCACATTCGTTCGTTTTGCTCCTTGCTTGGCCGCCATGAGTGAGCAACTAAAGTATATCGTCGACGAGCTGAATAAGGAGCCTTTCAAAAGGAATTATAATCTCATAAGGTACGCGTCATATTGTTTTTTATTTATGATGAGGGAATCGAGTGGCAAGGGAGCAAAGAAAATGTCAAAATGACACCTTTACGAAAAAACACAACAAAATGTGTCTGGAAGAGTAATTGAAATATTTGGTCAGGGAAATACAGTGAAAATGTTTTGTTTATCTCCTTAAGGTCATAGCTATAAAAAGCCAGATAAGTTTTCTCTTTGTTGATGTCAGCTTAAATACTTTTCTTCCAGTTTTGATTCCCTGCAACCATTACAGTTACTGCAAGTGCTAAATGATGTCTTTGCAGAGATCAACCCCCAGGTAATGTAAAGCTGCGTTTGTTGGTCATTGTAGACTTGTTTGTAGATTGTTTTTTTTTTTATCATTCTCACTATACATGCTATTACTTTTCAACAGCATAAAATTGATCTTCGAGATGAGGACCCTGAACAGATGGCAAAAAGAATGTTCACATTCTTGAGAATCCTTAAATTCAAGCCAAAAACGAATGCAGGAAGTTTGTAAGTTGAGCATAATAGTCATAGCGAACCCAAGAATACATGAGAGATTTCAATTATAACTTGGCTCACGCTTGGCAAGATTTGGTGTTTTGTGTTTAAAATCTGTCAACAAAGTACTTTTCCTAGTGTGACCCTACTCTCCTTTAAATGATAAGGTTCTATAATGTATGGATTAGGGACACACAGATTTCAGGAAAAGTTGAGAAATACAAAAGAAGCTTGTTCTGAAGCTGTCAGTGTCACTAGAATGCCTAGTAATAAATGTAACTTATATTCAATCTGGGATTGATGAAAATTTGAAAATATTAAACCTTTTTTTTAGCACTCAGTTTTTAGCATGAACCATGCAACTGTTGTTTGCCTTAAAGTTAATGAGTTATTAGCATTCTACTTCCCTCTGTACTCATCTTGTATCATTTACAATCACCAGTTTTAATTTTAAAAGACTTGTTTCAACAGTTCTTCTGCCATCTTCAGTTGAAATTTACACATTAACTACAAAGTTTGCAAAGCTGTCAAAATATGTCTTTCAAAATAAAAACCATCATCTTTTCGCAAAATTATAACATGTCTGCTACTTTCCAGACCTTTCAGTGCACGTTTCTAAATAATGTTATTTTCTAAATAATATTATTTTCTAAATATTTATTAGGAATAAGGCTAAATCAGAATGATCTATTTCTTTGTTGCTCAAACATATTAGGAGCACTTTTCGCAATGGGCTCATCCAAGGAGACAAGTTGGTAGTGTACCCTATTCTGCAATGGCTGTTTGAAAATTTGGCAGAGCTGAAGAAGAGAGCTTACCTGGCAAGATACCTGGTGAAGCTTGAGATACCTCCAGATCAGCTGGCTGACCAGGAGCTTTATGAACTCAATGAAAGCGTAAGTTTATACTTTTTACTGGAGTCAAAATAGAGGAATAGCAAATATGTTGGCAAATTAGCCCACTGGGCAAATATTATTCTGAGCCAGTTGGTAGGACAACCTTTTGGTGAGGTAGATGGAAAACGCTTGACTACAAACCCTGGTTTGTGAACACCTGCTACCCTTGTAAGACAACTAATATAGTGGAACGAAACTGTGATACAGGACAAAGCATTGATTGGGTGTGGACTACTATTACATTTGCTTCCATATTTGAGATGCTTGTTGCAGGAACTGAAAATATTCTGAAACTGGAAACACTCTGAACAAGGTGACAGGGTGGGAATGTTTTATGGTTGTGTGCACTTTTTATAGTAGTGATCAATTCACTGATTATGACAATGACAATGTTTTTATGATAATGATGTTGACCATGATGACAGTGATAATGATGATAATGGTAGTAAGTGTGTTTTGTTGTTCAGTATTTAGAACTGATGGAGCAGTTTAAAGAGCTGCACAAGACAGTAGAACAGCTTAGAACATCTGGATTGTCAACAGGAGAGATTAAAAAGGTCTGTCCAAGATTAACCTACCTGTCAGTGGTAGCTCATAACATAATTTTGTTCAGCTTCTCCTTGAAGATTTTAAGGTTATATCTTTAATTAGTATAAATCTACTGGCATACTATCACAAATGCCATTCTCTAATTGGCTGTACTACTTGCTATTTATTCTGTGATAGATAGTGAGTAGCAGATTTCAACAAAATGATGGCCACTGGTAGATTTATACCAAAACAATAATTGAAGGGCTCGGTGGAAGAGGCGCGTAAGTGCCGATTTTGGTCATTTTGCTGATCTTGTCCAAATGAGCTGAATTTTTGCATGTGTCCTTTGATACATTAGAAAAACATTGCCCTATATTCTTTTTCGCTTTTTTGTGCTCAGTTTTCGAGAAAACTTGGGCCAAAATATGCATTCAATGCGTCACTTAGCACAGTTTTTCCTGCTTGGATTACTGAAACTGGACATGAAATGATTGGCAGGGACTTATTGTTTGATAGTGTGACGTAGACTATAAGTTTGGCTGTTAAAACATCGATTCACTGATGCGAAACTTACGTGATTGAGGTCAGCTCGATTGGTACTGAGTTCCATTTAATTGCATTATGCCCGAGTGTTTGCCTGCTCACCTGGTGGTAGAAAAGACATCATGAAGTCTTGATACCTGCAAGCCACTAGCTTCTGTTAAAGAATCCAAAGAAGTTTTCTCTGTGCTTTCCAAATCATGAAATCCCTCTGTTTTGGAGTACAGATTACGGGGCCAGGCGATAAAAAGTTTGAAAGCAACTCTCGTCTAAAAAGCGGCGCTCTGTTGCTAGTCTCGGACCATCTGTCACAGGTTACCGTGCTAAAAGTTTGGATTTAACGAGAGGTGTTTTTGGACTTTAGGCTGAAAATCTCTGATGTTTGGAGAGAGTTGTCCGCGCTTGGAGGCCATAGTTTTCTCTCACAATTCATTGTGGCCACAGAGGGCGTTGTCACAGTGAAAAGTTCCCGTGGATGACGTGACTGGATTAATTCTGCTCAGACTACGCGTACGGTAGATTATTTTCACTTCAGAAACATTATGGAGAAATTATTTAAGACAGGGAAACCGGGAAGATGAAAAGTTTATCTATTTTTGATGAGTATCCTGAATAATAATGCAAGGAAAAGTTGACGTGTGTGGCAAATATTGAAATCGAAAATGCATTCGTTATTGTGTGGTGTTTTGTAAACCGGTTAAAACATGCTGGCAAATATCAACACATAAATCACTTTGCCGCGATGACCTTGGTTATTTTGCTTCCATGGAGGCTTGTATGTAAACATCAGCAAAAAGCATTTTCATGCGAGGTAAACGTCAGCAAGAAGTATTTTCATGTGAGATAAACAGCAAAATGTATTTTCAAGCAAGATATTTTAACACTTTGTTGTGTGGCGCATGACAGAATATTAACGATTCAATTTCACAACATGCAAATAACGCCGTTAAGTCTAACTTAATTAACGTTAGCGCTAACCCCTTGAATGCTGTTTTCAAGTCGGATAAACTCTTTGCGCCTGAATTAAGGTTAACCAAGGCTTCTGTGTGCTGTTTTAAGTCAACCAAGAATGTTGTGGACTGTTTCTGAGCCAAGCAAGCTTGTTGAGCACTACGATTAAGCAAAACATGGGTAGTAACACCTGTAGTAAGTGCTGCATTCAAGAAAAAAAGTAAACCCGGCATATTTCCAAGTCAGCTGGGAATCTTGTGTGCTGGTTATGAGTCAAAAAGTTATAATGGCACATTATGTCTTATTGAGCAGAGATGTTCGCATTTGGCGCTTAGTTTTCATATGAAGGGCTTGGTGGAAGACTGTGCTAAGTGACACATTGAATGCCTATTTTGGCCCGAGTTTTCTCGAAAACTGAGCGCATAAGAGCGAAAAAAGTATAGGGCAATGTTTTTCTAATGTATCAAAGGCTACATGCAAAAATTCAGCTCATTTGGACGAGATCAGCAAAATGACCAAAATTGTCACTTACGCCCTTCTTCCACTGAGCCCTTCAATTATTAGATCATTCACTTTTGATTTCTATGCATGATAGCTGATTCAGGCTGCGCCCTCATCAGCTTTCATTCAATTAGAACTCTTGTGCTCATAATCTAATTGTTAATGATTATTAACCAATGTTGAATTTATTTCTAGGACATAGTGAACATGGAGGATGAAAAGGAACAGCTTCACAAGAGAATTGACAGAATGCGAAAGAAGGTATGATCATTAATCAGTGCAATCTGTAAACTGTATTCACTTCTTGTTTTTAATTGACAAGGTGCTCATTCTCCAATTTTAGGTTGAGAATGTTCGTAACTATGAGAAGATGCTACAAGCAGCTCGTAACTTACGGGTGGAGAGAGAGAAGGAACAAACTCTTGCACAGCAGAAACTGGAACAGAAAAACCAGGTGATCAGTCCAGCTGAGTGTCTTTTGTTTGGATGGTCAATTGTTTTAACCATGTAGTAATAAATTGACAAAACCTTTTGTGATGTCTGTTTGACTGCAGTTTGTGCACTCAGACCAACGTTATCAACGCATGCAGCAACAGTTAAAGGACATGAGAACTCAAGGTGTTGGAACAACGGGTGCAGGTAATTATTGTGAAAAGCTATGATACTTTCACATCATGAATGTGTAATCTTTGTTCAGATTTTGTGTGGCTTTTTCAGTTTGCCCCAAAGGAAAGCTGCATTTGTAATGTTCCTATTTAGGATCCACTTAATGCAATATTCCTTTGTTAAAAAGTAGCCTCATTTTTCATGGTGCCTCTGCATCACAATGGCTGCACTGTGGATCAAATGAGTGTTTGCAAGCTGCTCAGGCATTCCAGCAATATGTTAGGGGCTATTAACCTACAATTGACTAATATCCTGGTATTTGGTGGGGGCAGGTAGTGTTATTATTGGTCCCAACTTTGTCTTATAAGACTTCAGTGGTATACTTTTCATAAGATTGACACCAATGCTGGAGAGAAAAGAGTCTTTTTGTAATTGCTTAAACTATATGTAGGGATATGTCAACTGTCATGCTGAATATTTTAACAATGAGCTTACATTTGATTTTATTCTTACTTACAGACCTTATAAAGAGGCTAGACGAGGAAAATAAAGTCAATATGTATCTTTGTCAAGAAAAACTACCTAAGGTATTTGCTACCTTAATGTAGCACATTTAAGATTATTTTGTTTTGGCTTGGAAAGCACAGTTTACTCACTGCTATTGCTGTTTCAATTCAAAGGAGTTGGAAGCAAAAAAGAAGTATGCACATGATCTGCAGAAGGTAGCTGATGAACCAGCCATGGGACAGAATGATATTGATGAGCTCAACAAACGAGTAAGATTCAGCTAGATTTTGTTTTTATAAATCAGCAGGGGCTGGTCTCCATCACCTGTATTGCTTTGCATGCACCTGGGAGTGATTAAAACTGGGCTCAATTTAAACAACTTCAATAAAGCTAAAACATCTTTCATTTCCCAGTGTTGAAGTCTTTGTTAGTTATCGGCGTCTTATTTTCCTGCATTAAGTCAAGTGTTCAGCAGTTCAGGTGAGGAGAACAAGAGGTTCAACATCCTTATTTGTGTACCTTCAGATCAAGCAGCTCTCGGCAGAGATCAACTCACTGATTGAAAAGAGAATGGTGAAGAATGACCCGATTGACGACAAGCTTTCACTCTTCAGACAGCAGGTTAGTGTCCTCTTCATTTTAAAGTTTTATGCTGGGAGCTAAATACAGGAAATGGTCGTGTATTTTGTGATTCAATTTTATCTGTGGTTTAATTTTTTTTTCTCCCTTTGTTTTAAACTAATTATCATACATTACCACCATTATCATACCCAAAAACAAAAGGAGAAAAAACATATACATTAGTTGCAAAAAATTTCGGATGGTTTTAATTTGGGACAAATAAAGTGTTCAGAAATAAAGCTGTCTGAAATTTTTAAGTGTCCGAAATTTTAAGAGTCTGAAATTTTTACAGCACAGAGTAAAACGTTTAAGTACTTTCTTGGGCGTCGCCATCACATGTATTCAAGGCCAATATACATGATTAGGATTAGGCTTTGCTCGTTCATTTTATCACTGGAAAACAAAATTTTGTTTCTTTTATAAAAAACATTGTAGATGAATCCATTTTGAGCTCCAAAGCTCTTAGTTACCTTTGTGAAGTGAGCTCCAGTGGAAACACTGTTTGAGACTGTTACGGCGTGATAGAATTTGTGTTATTTTCAGTCTCATCGATGTATCTGCAAACCTTGAGGGTGCACTAAAACTGCCATTTTCACGGATGTTGTTTCAGTCTAATCCCTGTTTTGTAGGCATAAATTTACTTCAGCTCTGTTTCAGCAAATTGTTTGAAATTTTTGTCCGAAATTTGTCCGAACTTAGATAAAAAAGTGTCCGAAAATTAAACGTCCGAAAATATAACGTAATGTACCCAAGGCTGTGCTCTAAGAACAATTTTTGGGGACCCAAAACTCTGAACCTTTGAAATCCATGGTGCCTAGCATAGTAATTTTGGGCAAAAACTAAGATTTCCTTGCCACCCAGACGCAAAAGTAAGTTACCAGGGGCCACTGGTCGCTGCTGGAGCACAGCCCTGTTTACCTCAATTTGCCCTTATGTGGTGAGGAAATCTACAAGTTACTGACCATGTCCTCGTGCAGTGAACTATTTCAGACTTGCTTTATTTTTTCCCTCTAGGCATCCATTATTGGTCGTAAGAAAGAGGCAGTTGCGGAGAAACTCCAGGAGGCCATGGATGAGGTATTGTGCTTGGACAGCTGAGTTAGTACACAAGTCTGAGCATTAAGGAGATTAAGTTTGATGATCAGAGTTTGAACAAGTCATTTTTTTTATTGTGTTTACCTTTCAGCTTGCCAATGCAGAGAGTGACTTTCAGAAAAAGAAGGAGCTATTGAAGGAAAGTGAAGGATCTGAAGTGTTGAAAGGAGATGAGGTATGACGATCATTAAGTGTTATGATAATATATACTGTTTAAATTGTTAAAGTAAACTCCATTTTTGTTATTGTGTAATCTGCAAATTCAAGGCCAAAGTGAACACAAAGAAACTGCTCTTTAAATGGTAAATTGAAGTATTCAAGCGACTTGGACTTCAGAAAATGGTTTAATTTTCTCACAACTACTGATACCAAACTATCACTAATTAGTAACACAGGTAATTGGCCGATTATCATCTAGACAGTAGTGAGAAATGTTGGTTACCATCATCGCCTTTACTGCGTTTGTTTTCAGTTCAAAAGATACGTGAACAAGTTGAGGGGAAAAAGCACTGTGTACAAAAAGAAACGACAAGAGGTAGGAAGACTGATCGTGTTGGAACGAGTCTCGCGATAAACTTTTCTCGTATCTTCGGATTTCTAACTTGCTCTTTCTATAGCTGGCAGAGCTTCGTGCAGAGTATGGCGTGCTGGCCAGAACGGAGGAAATCTTGAAAGGAAAGGATGAGACATTTCAACAACAGCTGGTTAGTGCTTTGAAATTTCTATGGATATTTTATTTCAAACTTCTGCCGTTTTTGCTTTGTGCGTTCATCGAGATATCAAGAACGCGGGAAGTTCGGAAAGCACGAAAGATGCTTAAGAGTTGAGAGAGCAACTTAAGCTTCTTAAGAGCTCTCCACGTTTCTCGCGTGCTTTATATCTCGACTAACGCGCCGCTGACGCATGAACCAATTGTTTTATAACATTTTCAATACGGTAGTTAACACCGACGTCATCAGCGTGAATCGCGCAAATTGAATTTGATTACAGTTTGCACGAATTTACTAGATAAGTTCCGCTATGTTATGAAAGCTTTTGAATCTCTTTACCTCGGTCAATTTACGTTATCAGCTTAGTTTGTTTAAACCAAAATATTTGTTTTCACTCCTTCACCAACGCAACACTTCATTTTCGTTAATTACAGTGTTGCTCTTTACTTCTCCCATGTAGTCAAGTTTGGAGGCAAAGAAGGGTGTGTCAGGTTACCATGAAACACAAGAGGAACTGGAGAAGGTGTCTGCAATAAAGAGCGAACTGGATGAGCAGAAGGGAAAAACATTGGAGGACATCTCTGAACTGGTAGGGACACGGATTGACCGATAATGAGATTCATTCTCCTTATGATAGACATCACAAAGTGTCCTCTACCCTTAATTCTCACCCAAACACAAGTAATTCCATCTAATATGAAGTATATGGATATTTGGGGTAACATGAAGTACCTGGACATAAGTTAGGGAGGGGATGGACAGTGTCATATATCCACTGCTGCATCACATTAGGATAGTAACACTTGATTCCTCTTATTGTTTCCCTCAGGTTCGACAACTAAATGCCACAATTGCAGATAAAAAGAGCGCTCTAGCACCGGTCATCAAAGAACTGAGACCAATGAGGCAAAGATGCCAGGTACAGCTATCAACATCCAGTTTCTCCATAAATTATCACTGTATCACGAAGGCCTACATGTGACGAGAAGAACAAGAATCATCAGCTAGAGAGCACCATCGAGATGTACCTCCACTTTCTTGTATGAAATTTGTAATGGACTCCTACTTGATCCAAGAGCAGAAGCGATAAATTCGTTATGTGTACTTTTATTCTCTTCATGTTGTACATATTCATTAGATATAGAAGCCGCAGTTGCATTAACTACTGAAATTGCAGCCCATGCGCGGTTTAACATTTACCTCTTTGCCTTTTATTTATAAGGGAACGCTTACTATACATACACTTCATAATATTGTCTACTCTACAGGAAATGACTGGAGAATACGAAGAAAAGAAAGCAGCTTACGAGCATTTAGCCGCAGGACTTGAGAGCAAAATGTCTAAACTTGAACAGGTAAAGGATTTCTTCGCCGCAAATTATATTTTGCCAGCATTTTTGTAAGTACATTTTTGACAATTTGCCGCGACTTTTTGTGTTTGTAGGAAGTGCGAGGTTTCCGCGATGAGCTGACACATGAGGAGGGGCGTTACCATTACCTGCATTGCATGCTGAAGGTATAATTTAGCCTGTATACCTGGCGGTATTGTAGGCGCGCGGACTGGGTAAAGTTTTGGCGGCGGCGGAGCAGAGCCGCGAGAAATGCCTCCTCCCCATTCCCCTCGCGGCTTCTCCGCTCGCAACTTATTAAACTCCACGCGCCTACCATGCAGCGCCAGCTACGCAGGCTGGGTATAATTGTGTGGCCTTATTTCAGGTTTTATTTATACAACTGTCCTTTCTTCCACAAAAACTGATTGAAAACCATTTGGGGTCACTATAACTGAAAACGTTACGATTTCACTTCCACATAGTCGCCAAGTGGGTTTGGGGGCTAGGTCAGGAGATTTTCAGAAGTATTTCCTGACGTGTATTAGATCATCAGAGTCCCTCAAAAAAACCCTGCATGTTTAGCCTGGTCTCAGAGCTTTTATTTCTTGTTGCGGCCCAAACAAAATCGAGCTACGTTTTTTTTTTATCACTCTGCAAGTCAACTTTGTTTTAGGGGAAAGAAGAAAGAGAACATGTCATGGGCTCCTGGTTGGACCAGGCTTGGGTAAACCTATATGTACCATCATGCCGCCTTTTTCCCACGACTGATAGAAAAAAGGGCGTGGCGCTGGTAGTTACATTCTAGTTTAAGAACGTTTTAACTGAATGCTTTATTTTTCACGGATTGTTCCGTAAATTAAGGTACTTGAAGTGCAACAGAAGCGAATCGATGATGAACTGAAGGCTTACCGCTCCGCTGATACCGCTGATCGGAAAAAGGCCTTCAGGTATGATGTCATTTTGCCACCTGTAACGTGACTCTTCCGCCAGATAAAACCCTCGTATTTTGTGAGACGCGTCTGGTGTGGACTTTGGTACTCCTGTATGCAGTTAATTTTTAACTAAGACGAAGGTTTGTTTTTGTTTTTTAGGGAGCAGTTCACCAAAAAGATTCAGGAGCAGGAAAACTTGGGAAAGGTAAAGCGTGATCGCTAACTAAAATGGTTTTTATTTTCTAGGTTACCTCGAAAAAAAAACTTTCCCTTCGGGTGTTGTTATTATCCACTGGGATATTTCGAGTATCCGTGGATTGAAATCAACTTTCCTAAAAATGTTCTTCTATAATACTTGCAGGGGTTTCAAAAAGTTTTGAAATAGCCATCTGAGTGAAAACACGGACAAACTAGGCGGTGATTTTCGCCGGTTGCCGGGTTCTAATGAAACCCCTGTACTTGGAACAGTAATTTGATGGGTATTTAAATCTGTCTAAATTGCATGTATCTTTTAAAATATCTTTTGGGTTTATTTTCACTTTTGTTACCCTTATTATCATGTTGAATTATCATTTAGTGTATCTTTAGGAGATCTGCCTCGTTTGGGGTCTCGGACTCTTTTGTGGATCATCCTTATGTCACTATGCTTCCATTGCTTTTTGCTTGTAGTTGTAGGTGCTGCCATTAAATTGTAATAAATAAAATTGCATGTCGTGAGCAAATTGTGGTTCTAATCATTTTCTTTCCTCGTCTCTTTTAGAGTTTGCGTGACAAACAAAAGGCCGTGCGAGAAAGTCAGGGACCCAACATGAAACAGATGAAGATGTGGAGCGTAAGTACAGTAGTCTTACTGCAAGGTCTGACAGGTGAAAGCTCTAAAGTTTTGTTTGTGTAGCCGTTATAACGAAAACTTTGAGAAACAAGAAACTTCAGAGGTAAATTGACGGTTTCTTCCGATACCTTAATCTTTAATCTTATTTCAAAACACGTATTTAGGTTTTAAGTGTGAAATCTGTCATTGCAGGACCTTGCCAAATTGTTGGAGTGCAAGCGAAACTGTATGTTGAAACAGCAGCAGGAAACCATGAGCGGGGCGCAGCACCAAGGGCAGGATGGAGAAAACGTATTAGTTCTATAAGAACAAACAAGCTGACTTCTCATTTGCTGCTCGAGGCTTGCAGTACTGTTGCTTTGAGGCTAATTGTAAATGTTTTGGTGTAAACTTCTCTTTTTGAGAATACAGGTCATGTTCTATACAAATCAAACAAGCTGACTTCTCATTAACTGCAATGACACAAGTAAACTCATTCGCAACGTCAGCTTTCAGCACTTTTGCTTTGCGGCAAATTGTAAATGTTTTGGTGTAAACTTATCTTGTTATGTATGTTGGTCATGGTGTTGAATAAAGTCACTTAAACTTGTGACCGTCCGTAGACCTTCAACAGCGTCTTTTGGCTGATCGTGTTCTCGCGGAGTCGCAAAATGCGGTGACTTTCAGGTTGACCACATTTCGCTCTGATCCCGTTATCTTTCTTGAACAAACAGTTTTCTTGAGGAAAAAGGCCCGCAGCCATTAGGGTCGTTTCGAAAAGGCACTAACTTGTCACCTTTAGTAAATCAGTCTTTTATCCTTTCATCCGTGACCTTTTCACGGTGGTATTGCTAACAAAGGACGGAAATTTCAAATTCTTTAGTCTTCAACATATCAAGCTATGTATGCAAGCCATGTACTCTTAAAACATGACACTGTAAAATCTCCACTGTATTTACACTACCAGTAATCTCGAGCAACATCATGACAAAATATTTTATTCTCTTTCTTATTTTTCTCTCTCATTTCTACATTCATGAAAACAAAACTCTTGGTAGTCGTTATGATGTGAAGATATCTTTTGACGACTGGGGGCGCTCGGCAATTTCTCGAAAGCGTCCATAAAATCCCCGGCAGCGTCCGTAGACCTTCGACAGCGTCTTTTGGCTTATCGTGTTCTCGCAAAATGCGGTGACTTTCAGGTTGACCACATTTCGCTCTGATCCCGTTATCTTTCTTGAACAAACACAGTTTCTTGAGGAAAAAGTCCCGCAGCCTTTAGGGTCGTCCCGAAATTCAACGAAGTAAGTCTTCTGCGGGGAAAGTTGGTAACGAGTTCGAAGCGTTCGTTGGGATAACCTGCCTTTTGAACCCTCAATACAAGATCCTGGCAAACGGAAATAAAAGTGCAAGAGTTAGAGTGCTAAAACCAAAACCAAAGCAATCACTCTAACAAACAAAGCAGACAAACAGCGCAACAAGCCAATCAGAATACGAAACAAATTAGTAGCCGGCACAAAGCGCGGGAAAATGCGCACGTGTAAGTGACGATTGGCTTTGGTTTTGCTTCTCATTGGTTGAGAAAGTGGCGCGAGTTTTGCTGGCCAATCACAGAGCGAAGCAATGCAAACCCAAAGCAAACGTGACTTACTTTCAAACCACTCTAGGACAACGAATACTTTTACTGCCGCCACGCTGTGCATATAAATGTCTGCAGGATCATATAAATGTCTGCAGGATGTCAATTGTGAGCTCACCTTTAGCGATGCTTCCGCGCTCAGAGACAAGTGAGTTCGAGATCCATTGGGAAAACGCACCATGATTTTACACATCGGACCTTAAAGGAATTTTAGTTAACATAGAGTATCAGTATCAGAACACAGCATGGTTCGGCATTCTTACGGTTAGCGTGCAATACTTACATGGTAGATACTCTTTTCATGTCAGAGAAACTGTGTAGAAAAAAATAACAATAATCGCCTCCGGCTATAGCCTGCGAAGCAGTCGATTTCTTGCCAAACGCTGCGCGGAGAGATCGAGCAAGCAAGCGGGCGAACGAGCGTGACACTGGGGTGAGCAAAAATCACCGCAGTGTCACGCTTGTTCGCCCGCTTGCTTCGATCTCCCCGCGCAGCGTTTGGCAAGGAATCGACTGCTTCGCAGGCTACTCAGGCTATTATTCGAGGAAATACGGTAAGCTCTACCGTGTGGTGTTGCAATGGGGATGAAAAACTCAAAGACCAAAGAGAAATTATTTCAAGTCCAAGAGGAAGTTGGCTGTCTTTCCCTTGCGAGTAGCAGTAGTTCTCTATTCTCTTTCCCCGTCGTAACAATTTTTCCATCGCGCGCTATCATAACCTGTTCATCTGATTATACCACCCACCTGCCTGTTCTTGCGTTCTTTGATCCGATGATTCAGCTTTATCCTCCGCTTTAGAATCGGCTTCACTGATCTGTGCCACGCTGTTTTTTATTTTACTTTTCTTTGCCGGAGATCCTTTACTGTCAGGATTCGTCGCAGAATTATTAGCGTTCAAATGTTCATTTTGCGCTTCCTTACTTTCTTTGTTACAGGTCTCTCGAGTCGTATCTGCAGACTCGTCAAAGTTCATGCCTTTCTTTACCTCCGCTGTAACGCTCGTTTTGCTGTTGTTCTTTCGCGGCGATGAATGCTCCGGATCAGAATCAGATTCACTAAATTCCAACTCCGCAAAATCTTCATCATCATCATCGCTGCTCGAATCAGTTTGCTTTGCAGACGTTGTGCAAGCTAAGGACGCAGCGATGGCCGCACGAAGCTGAGAATCTTCTGACGCGTCCACGATAGATTCCTAATGAAACAGAACTGGACGTAAGGTTCTGGAACTATGGTTGTTTATTTTACTGGACTTTTGCGATGGGTTTAACGCGTCTACCGAATATAACATAACCAACACTGCAAAGAGAAAGGAGAGTTTTCCGTGTCCCAAGCATGGAGCAAAGAAAAGAGAGTTTAAGCAACGACTAACTTCACTTCACTAAGGCAAAGCCAACGAAAACTTCATTTTAAAAATAAAATGCGACGTTTAAATTAGTTAAATTCGGCAGATTTGAATTAAATGCGAGTTCAGTCGAATATTCGACCCAGGCAGTTGAATATGCGCCTCAACTTCGACAGCTGATTGAAACACCGCATTTTACACTTGCCGTATCTACTCATATATTTTGTTAAATTATATTTCGACTACAACTCCACATTTTTATGCTACCTGACATGTCACTAGCGCAACATAAATGCGACGTTTAAATTGAATTTGGAACTCTTTTAATTCGAGTCGACTCAAATTGGCATTAGTTTTGACGCACGTGATATGGGATGTTTAAACCGGACCTAAGCTACGTCCGCTCGTTAGAGCATCTTACCGTTAAATGGAAGGCAGCCTAAGTTCAATTCCCACCAAGCTAGGAACACAAATTGTCTTGTATGTGTGTGTAACATCCTTTACATGGGATATGGGTTAAGAGTTAAACTGCGAATACTGTGAAATATGTGAGGTGACTTACTTATTACAGATGACAAAATGGATAACTTAGTTTAAGTAACTCACACTCCTTCTTTTCTTCGCTGGTGGTGTTCGCCTTCTAGGGATGGATGTTCCAACACAAATGCAGTGGCTACGGGGAAAATTAAAAGCAATAAAAACAAATAGCACATTCACAACATGTGTAACAGTTAAAATACTGTACTGAAAGCCCTGGTTCACAAATACACTGTAGATCACAGTGTGAGTGTTGTGGAGATCTCTTTCAAACCCAAGGAAACAGAAAACTTCGAATGTCACAATATTAACGATAAGAAATAACTCATGGTTCGTATAACTCCCTGCAACCCATACATTTCTTTGTAAAAATTACAAAAAAAAATCAATTTTGAAATTTTTTTCTTTCACAGTTTGAATCATACCTCTAGGGAAGTACGTAATTAAATGCTAACTTGTGTATGCCAAGTACATTTCCAACCCTCTTTTTCATTTAACCTTGATCAAATCAGTAAAAAAAGGGCATGCTAAATATGAATTGTGCTAAAACATCTTGGCAAACAAAGAGGCCCTGTTAGGGGGGATCTTTATGTCCCCCGTTTGAGTTCGAAACCCTTTCACGTCACAATTTCGGAAGGCTTGCATGTCGCTGTCGGAATTTCAACCAAAGTCACTGATATCGACATCACTGTTTTCGTAATTCTGTCACCAAAACATTCAATCCAAATTGAATAGCCTTACAAAGTGTGAGATGGGAATTAAAAGAAAAGACCCAGAAAAGAGTAGATCTGCCTTCACGGCTGTTTCATTCTGTACAATATAACTTTTGTTGCCCGAATGCCTGCAAGTCACTGTCTAATCTAAAAAACGCTTATGTCGTTGTCCATTTTGCTTTTTTCTTTGTCACTGTCGTAATTTTATGTGACTGTCTCGTCGTTCATCATCATTTCAGCTCCTTCATGCCGCCGTTTGAGAGCCATGTCACCTGTTGGATTTTACCCTAACAAGGCCTCAACAAACAACAAAATATGTCAAAACATAAATAAATATAAAAGACCATCATACCACATTCACAAAAAGCTTGAGCATCCATAAAACCCCATTCAACCATTTTCTCTCCTGGAAAGACATTGATTTGAGAAAAAGGAAATAATTAGATTCAGGCAATTTATAAACTGAAGTTCAAACTCACTGGAAATATCATACAAACATTGTCTTGTAAAGTTCAACTGTCAGCTTTATACCTCTACACTAAACTTGAGCCATTGATATTAATCAGTTTTGAAACATAGTACCTTAAAATCTCTATAAATTAATTTCAGGCCTCATTAATGGGGGACTTATTAGAGAGGGGTGCTTAATAGAGAGGAGGGGGTTCTTATTACAAATCTTAAACACACCGTTTTCGTCTTAAAATAGTTTTGTACAAAACTCAAACAACTTCAGTGAAACTATATTATTTAATAAAGAGCAGCAAACAGTATATGTGTTTGAATGTATATTTGTTTAAAAACAAACCAACTGGGCTGCATGAAGTGGATTTCGTAAGAAGGAATAGGAGGGACTAATTACAAAATCTCATGTCCCAAGGGGAGGGGGGGGGGGGGGGAGATGGCTTATTACAAAAACTCAATTCCAAATAGGGAGCTTGCTGGAGAGGGGTCAATAGAGATGGGGGGCTTAATAGAGCTTTTACAGTACCTGGGAACATAGCTTGCAGAGTAGGTGTCTTTTGGTGCTGAGTACTTTTGCAAAACTTATCCTGGGTTGGAGGTTTGGGAGAGAAGCAAATGTGACTGAGGAGCGGGTGTAGGGTAAAAAGGCAAAGGAGCAACTGACCATGGTTTGAAAATCTTAGATGGTGGTCAAATACACCACTGAGTACCTTAAAGACTTTAAATGGCACTTGGCTGCCAAATAAATGCCTGCACTGCAGGCTACTGGGAACAACACAAAATATCTTCCCAGGAATAAAAGGTCTAGCAGAAGTCATAAGTTTTTTTACTGGATGAACAGCTTATTATTAACTTTGGTGCACCTGTTCTGGGGTCAAGTACTGCCAAAAATGGATAAGATGTCACATGATAAAACTGGATAAACCGCTCTCCTTCGTTGCTGTCTCTGTAAACCTGCCACAAGTCAAATAACACTACAAGTTAACTTTTTAGAAATATTATCACAAGTTGAAGGGGGATTGGGGGACTCTCTCCAGTCTCTTCTCATTTTTCTCCTCGCTGCAGTCTCACTGCACTGCTGTTGCTTACCATGCTGTTGATGGCTTGCACTCTCTACTCTCAACTACCCAAAAAGAGACTGCCAGCAGTGTAATGGTTAGGTGATATAAAGTAATGTAGGTTTAGAGGTTTGATACATTGGTGGTGTACCCCTCTCTGATCTGTGATGTTCCTTTTGGGTCAAAAGACTGCCAATGTACACACACAATCCTAAGTCTTATTAGATAGCTGTATTCCCCAGTGTTCCAGATAAGAGGGGGTCTCCGGTCAAAAACCCTACAAGAACAGCTACTAACCCTACAACTTAGAAAAATTATTATGGTTTGGTGGGAGAAGTGGGACTCAATTTGACCTGTTGAAATTCCTTGTTGATGCCCTGCCTTAAAATCTTATCTGGAATCCTGGTTCCCACCAGAAGAGGAGTTCTGATATGCTGGATATACTGTCCAGGGCCTTGACATGCAGTCGCAACATCACATTACCAATATTCTCCTCACCTGCCAGAGAACAAAGTATTCCTTGATGATGTTACGGACAGATTCATTACTCCACACATCTCTGTTCAACTGTTGGCATGGAAATTCTCTGACGTCTTGAACATTTACTAAAAGCCATTTGTTGTGTTCCTGACCATCAACCTTAGCCTACAAAAAAAGAAAATCAATCTAAGTTTCTAACACACCTGAATCAAGTTAACTAAAGAGTAAATGCCCTTTAACAAATTATGCTCCATGAGTGATTAAAAACTATTTCCTTAGAGCGCTTTTCAATTGAGTGTCATAAAACCAAAACCAAAGCAATTACTTTGACCAATCACAACAGACCGAAACAGTGCAATGAACCAATCAGAATAAAAAGCAATTACATGTAGCCAGCATAAAGCGTGGGAAAATACGCGCATGCAAGATGCAATTGGTTTTGGTTTTGCTTCTCACTGGTTGAGAAATTGTTGCAAGTTTTCCTGGCCAATCACAGAGCGAAGCAATGCAAAACCAAAGCAAAACCATAATTACTTTCGACACTCAATTGAAAACCCTTCTATTACAGTGAAAGTTAGAGTAAAAAAGAAAAGATTAACAGACTAATGAAGATCTTATGTGTTGATATGGCAAAAAATTCCCAAAATATTCATTAAAAATGGTGACAATCCCCACTAATGAGAATTAATATTTTAATACTGGGACTAAAATACAGTGAATTCTGTCTAAGGTGTACACTTTTGCAGGGTTAAACACTAGCCACCGGGCTAGTGGCCTTTAGAAATCCACCAGCCCACAGCACATCTCCATAGCCTAAGCCCCTTACCAGGATCTTTCTTCATCCCACCTTACCTTGTTCATACCTCTTGCATATTGAACAGAACATTTTTCCCTCGTCGTTCATGACATGATATTCAAGCCATCTGAACATTACTTTTCACAATTGATTGAATGCTCTTTTTATGTTTATCATTTTCGTATTTTCTTTGTTTCTTTCAAATTCATTTTCAATTGCCTTAGCCTTTTTGGGTGGTCGGCGGTTTACAGTCTGACACAAATCTCTCCATTTGTGATCAAAGTTTCTCTTAAATATCTTCAAGTGCAAGGTGGTGCAAAGCATAGAGGGAGAGAGGTCTGGGGAGTACATTAACTAATAAGGTTGATTGACACGAAATGAGACACCTGCAATCATGGACAAAAGTAGTAGAGACACCCCTAAAAAACCTTGTTCGTTAAGCATGAGTTTTGCAATCTCCAATTCTTACATTGTGACCCCCTCTCCCCTTTTCAATGTTGTAACCACATGCCAGTGTCTACGGAGCATATGTCAACATTGAAAAGGGGGAGAGGGGAGTTTGGCTGTTAACAAAAACAAGGTTCTTTCAATTATGGAGGGAAGTTGACGGAAAGCGTTTATTTTGCTCATACGTGTCAACACTTTTGTCCATGATTGTGGAATGGTAGTTTTTAATACCGTCTTTATTGTCATTCTAATTAAAACTTAACTTAATTTGTCTTCTTACTAGTTGTCAAGTGAAGATAATCAAATAAAATGTATTTAATTTATTTCTTGAATTCTACTAACCCACAGACTACTGAACATGTGTCTGATTTTTAGTAGCCTGAGTCCATTTTTGCTAGCCTCAGGCTACCAGGCTAGTGGATTTTGGGACCAGCTTTTAAGTGTCTGTCTTAGAGAAGCGTCTGCCATTAAGGGAGTTTTGTTACAGTGAATACAGTATGGGGCAATTCAGCCAGGGCCAGGTGAAGGTGCCTGCCTTAGAGTGGTGTCCACCTTAGAGGGAGTTTTGTTACAGAGAATACAGTATGGTGCAATTCAGCCAGGGCCAGGTGAAGGTGTCTGCCTTAGAGTGGTGTCCACCTTAGAGGGAGTTTTGTTACAGAGAATACAGTATGGGGCAATTCAGCCAGGGCCAGGTGAAGGTGCCTGCCTTAGAGTGGTGTCCACCTTAGAGGGAGTTTTGTTACAGAGAATACAGTATGGCGCAATTCAGCCAGGGCCAGGTGAAGGTGTCTGCCTTAGAGTGTGTCCACCTTAGAGGGAGTTTTGTTACAGAGAATACAGTATGGGGCAATTCAGCCAGGGCCTGGCAAAGGTGTCCACCTTACATGGGTGTTCACTATAGCTGAAAATGCAGAAGGGCTAGGAACACAGCCCGAGTCTGAAAATGAGCTCCATTTTTCTTTTTCTTTTTTGTCGTTGTGTTTCATCTACAAAGCTCACTTCTGGCATTTCTTTGCAAGTGCTAACTAAAAATAGTCATTATGGAATAAGTACGTGGCCTAGTGGACATCGTCACCGCTTGTGATGCAGATGTTTCAGGTTAGACTCCTGCTATTGGCATCTTTTTTTTTTTGCGTTTCTCTTTTTCTTCTTCTTTTTTTAAAATATTTTTTGACAAGTGTTATAATTATTGTTATCAATGGTTGCGCTGTAAAGGAACTTTGCCAAGGGATATAAGACACGAACACAAGCACAATGTGTCCGATGTAAGAAGGAGAGACTTCCCTCTTTTCTTTTGTTTAGCGCTAAATTAGGTATTTTTGCAGGCCTGAGTTTAGGCTAATTGTAGTCCTTTATTACTAGCTTTTTGGCAACTTTTATATATTAACCAAACTATCTCAATGTACTAACGACCAAGAAATGTTAATAAAATCAACTTTTTTTCTCTTGACATTTCTTAATTCAGGGGGGAGGGGAAGGTCAATGATATCAACATTGCTTACTGTGTCAAATGTTCCTTTATGCAGCAGATCAATGGGAGGTCGGAATAAGTCATGCAGTGTCTTTTTCTTTCCTCTTGAAATTGTTTGACTGCTCCCAGCTTCTTGGTGTTCTGAAAAGTAAAATAATGGTTTTAGGCAATCAACAAGGGTAAGATCACTGATCTCTCTATGTAACAGTTCCAGCTAACCTGCCAATCAAGCAGACAGTCAGACAGTCAGTCAGTCATACAATAGGAACACACTCTCACTTGTAGCTTCTGTTATTTGTACTAATTTGGATCTGCCACTGCTTTGTATTACTGGGCGCAAATGGTGATAGCACTTGTAAACAGGTGCCAGATCAACTGACAAGAAACTGCATAAAATGTCCCAAGGTCCTGGGATCCTACCCCACTTACTTGCTTCTGCTTGAAAATCTCTGAAAGCATCAAAAACTGATTTTGCTTGTCGTCTTCGAGTTGGGTATGCTGAAAAATTAATATTTGCCAAGAACGTTGGTTTTTAACTTAATAGGTTTTAAGACTGCACGTATTAGCAAGTATTATGTATCAGTCAATTCCAAAAGTGCCCCTCCCCCCCCTCCCCCCTCTATTTGACCAGAGGGTAGCCCCGAACAGCAGGGAATTTGACCCGACATGAGTCCCTGCCCGGTAGGGCATTTGACTTTCGGCTAAACACTGGTCAGCGGTCACCATGTAAAGGATTTCACGCGTCTTGCGCGAAAATGCATTCATTCACCACGGGAGCCACTTCGCTCCCTTCACCCGTCGCTCTGCTTCTGTTATAATAATTCAATATGCCTTTATTCAAAGTGTGGAGTGAGGACAAAACAGTCAGAAAAGGGGTTTTAGCGAGCAATTTTTTAGATTTCATTTGGAAAGGTAAGTAAGCGATTTTTTTTGGAATAGATCAAAATATTTATTATGAGCGGGAAGCGTGACTTTTATGAACATTATTTACTATTGCTACTATTTTATATAGGAAATATGATTCAGTGTTGTTGCTGGGACATGCGAGTGCCTCTGAAGAATGCGGTTAAGTGTTTAGTTGGCTTTCTGAAACGGATCAATTTTCTGTATTAAAAAGATAACCTTTACCTCTAATTAAATGGAGCTGTTAAATTTAAAGAGATTTTGGATATCCACGTTCACGTATTGAGTCAATCCTTTTTGGCAACAAACTGTATAGAAATTTTCTTCTTTTGAATAAGCGTTCCATTATACACGTGCAGGGGTTTCATTAGAAGCTGGCAACCAGCGAAAATCGCCGCCTATTTTGTCAGAATTTACACTTACCGCCGCCTAATTGGTCTGTACTTTCACTCAAATTATTTTAAAAAATTATCAGGTCCCTGCCTACTTTAGTCACTCAGATGGTTATTTCAAAACTTATTGAAACCCCTGCACGTGGGAAATGGTTTGGGTATGCCCCCAACAGTGGGGATTTGACCCCTTTTGAGGCCCTAATGGTGGGGCATTTGACCGTCTAAACTGGAAACACAGTGGGGCATTTGACCAAAATTTTTCAAAAAAGTCAAATGCCCAGGTTGTTTTCTGTCACAGAAAACATGAATATGACCCCCACCCCAAGGAAGGATTTCTGGTTTGGATTTCCCATCCTTCCAGAAATTATATTTTAGGTTCAGACTTTTCTTTAAAAAAAAAAAAATGGATTTTGACCCTTCCCCCGTCCCTTAAATTTTCCATTCACCTTCTATGGGGAGGGTATCATGTCAACATTTCAGGTAATACACATTGCAGAAAGCAGAGATGCCAACCAAGAAATCTAGAACTCCAGCATTTATTGCAAACTTACCTTGATAAGGTTCAACTAAAATCCCCCGTGTCTGAGGAATAGGGGCTCTCACATCATCGTCAGCACTGTGAATAATAATAATAATAATAATAATAATAATAATAATAATAATAATTATTATAATAATAATAAAACTCTTTATCGATGACAACAAAGATAATACCTTATTATTTACATGTCGATAATAATAATAATAATAATAATAATATTATTATTAATTATTATTATTATTATTATTATTATTATTATTATCATCCCATTATCTGAACAAAACAACTCAAAAACTGTACCCTTTGGGGTGACACATACCAGTATAGCTTACATTGGGGAGCAAACACCAACACATAAACAAATCGAACTATAAGCTTAAGCTTATATATCCTATTTCAATATATAAAAGTTCTTAATTGTCAAATGAACTGTACTGAAAGAAAGTAAACTCAACCCAAAAGGTCAATTTCATACATCTTTCACTTTTTCAGGAGGAGAGCTCTAGTTATGTAGGACTCTGTGAGTATTTCTAGATATTTCAAATTAACACAATAAACAAAAAATAGTCGCAGCGAAACGATAACTACTACTTACCGACTGGCATAACCAGGTGCAGTTGATCCGTGTGTCGGAGGGTTGGAGCTCGTTGCTTGTGACTGGGACTCTTCGCAAGAATCTAAGTGCATTTCCACAGCCATTTCCAAGTTTCCATTACAAGCTTCTAGTAAGGACTTGGCGATCGCTTTTGTAGCGCCTGTAACACTCACAAATTGATCAACAAGATTTGCGGATATTTTCTTCTTCGTCGCCATTTTGAAAATCTCAGACAGATGAGCGCGGGAAATATCTTTGACGAGGGTAGGGGGAAGTAAGAAATGCTCTCCACCACTCGTGTCAAGAAATATCCTTCGAAAATGGACAAAAAGCTTCTAAAAGAAGAAAATCGGAAGCTTAGAGTTCGTTTAAGGTACATGAAGCGTTCTAAAATAATTTTAGAATTTTTACGTCATAAAATAATTGATTTATTTAATTTCATCCCCACCCCGACAGGAAATTTGTGACACAGTGACCGAGGAGATCTGAGGAGAGGGGGTTGGCGTCCTTACCTGTTGTCACTGTTTTCGATACTTGACGTCTACTACTTGACGCATTCTTTCAGGGACAAAACATCACCGCTAGAGACGTTATATTTCAGGGAATATTTGGCAACTGTTATAACTGGACTACTTTATCCAAAAGGAAATGTGAGCCTTCTCACGTTGATTTATCGTAGGGCAAGGATTTGTTGTCATAATATGATTACCATGGTTAGGCTCGCGGGGAATTTGAAAATTGCCAATTTCTCTGCTCTTGTTGACGATCAAACGGTGATGTGGATAAATGAGCCCTTGTTTTATTGCTCTTTGCGTTAATGAACTTCTGTCTTGAACGTAATTTCTGAAATTTCCATGAAACATGAGCGAAGGTAAGGTCATATTTGCCAAATATTGTAAGCTTAAGTTTATGTGTTTGAAACGTTGGTGTGTAAACGCTGTTAGTTGACGTAAACCGTAAACTTGAGCTTATGGACCTAGTGAAAATGGCTCACTAAGCTCATTATTTTATTGTATTAAAAGTTCAGAGCCAGAATTTATCTTCAGAAACAGGATGGACACCTTAATGTGTTCCAAAGATTCTTGAACAAACACTCGAGTTGATACCTTCATGCATGAATGCGTAGCACTTTCAACATGCACCGCGGACACTAAAAGACCCATACGCAATCATTAAACATTTCGTAATATTGATATTCTCTTAATTATGATTCCTCTGATACTGATAATCTGTTAAGAGGCAAGACTCAAAAGTGAGCGAGTCACGCATGGAGACTATTAAAATGCGAGAGCCATGTCAACCAAGGCAGGCAATAGAGCAATCACGTGTTACCCATCTGGAAAATCCCCAGGGTCCCACATATTCCCAGGATGAATTAGAATATAACCCTTAGGTTCTCCTGAAACAGTAATTTATTTTGTTTTGTAGAATGCCCACCTGGGCCTTCAAAAAGGCTTTTTATTGGGGTTTTAACCTTGATGGATCTTTTTTGTTTCAATAAGATAAAGTACAAATATTATATACAACAATCTGAGGAGTTCTTGTCATTAAATATTCCACCATGAACTTGAAAGCAGCTAATTTATATGTTAACTAGGTCATTACCATAGATGGGTTAGACAAATTGGTGCCAACAAGCATATCTGTTGTTATACTAAGACATATTTTTTAAATGCTAGGCATGAATTTTTCCTTTGGACGACGTCAAGAAAAAGTTGACTGGCGTATGCTAGGTGAGGAATAACATTAAAATATTAAAAATTTAATGTTAAACTTACCTCTTTTTGTGGTAATGCTAATAATTATTTATCTGGTTGACTTAAAGATCCCAAACAGCTGTGCATGCTACATTTCATGTAATTTAGGGCTTTTTTATCTTAAGTTCAAAAAGACTTCTTAATCATGGATGAAAGAGGTAAGAAAGTCTTCAGATTTTCTTCACAATGAGTATGAAAACAAAATAATGAACTCTCATGAATCATTATTATAATGGTATAATATTTATCTTTTCATGAAGAACAAAATTTATCCATCCTTTAAGTGGTTGTTGTTTCACATTGTTTTGGTAACATTAAGGTGATGTTTTTCAAGAAGAATGCTTTTGATCAGAGTAAAGATTGTCAGGAGTGAAATGTACTGTATCTGTTTTGGTATATATGATTCTCAGCAGTGAAAGGCTAACAGGTTCAACAAGTGCAGTGCATGTCATTCTGCAAATTGACTTTACACTATTATGTGTTATTTTTTAACATAGCAACATTTTTTTCTTGTGTTTTCATGGGGCATTATAGTCTGATATTTGTGTTTTTAAAATGTTTGGTGTGTAGCCAGGCATGTCAAAAATAAAAATATGTTTAAAAGGTTGACACTGGCTAGAATGTTGTGTTGGACGTTTCGGCAACTGCTGTTGCCTTCTTCAGCAAAAGATAAAAATGCAAATGTCTAACGGCGTCCTGATGGTATATGATGTATGTTAATATTAAATCGCACCTCGAAAGAATATTTTAAAGGTTAAACCAAGTCTCTAGAGCATTCTTAATTACTTCTACAAATTCTTTATGCTATTGTAAACGTTTGGAAGCGCTATATGTTCGTTTATAGCGTTCATATCTCGCACGGAATGCCAAGCCTCAAGAATAAGTCCTTGTCGCCATGTCGATGACCTGTCAACAATTTCGACGTTCGCCAAATCTATTTGGTGACTGTGATGCACGTGGTGTTTGGCCAACAAGGAATTTTCGTCTAATGTTGCTATGGCCTTTGCGTGCTCTTTGACGTGTGTTTTTAGCGTGCGCGATGTCTGACCGATGTAAACACAATCACAATCTTTGCATTTGATCTTGTACACGATTCCTCTAGAAGCCTCTTTCTCGATCTTGTCTTTTGGTTTTTAAGTATGTTTGCAATTGTCCGAATAGGCTTATGAGCGACCTTGATGTTGAAGCCTTGAAGAACTTTTGCGATTCTCACGGAGAATCCTTTGGCGTAGGGCAAAATAACCATGCCGCGATGGTCGGTATCATTAACTTCTTGTGGTCTATTTAGTTGGCGGCCATTATAAATGAAATTGGCAGGGTAATTATTAGCGGTAAGGGCTTCCGTTACTCGCTTAGTTTCTCAAAATGCTTCCTCCTCGGTGGATGGAATATTTTTTGCGCGATCCATGAGGGTGCGTACGACAGAGTGTTTGTGCTGGGGATGGTGATGTGATTTGAAATCAAGGTAGCGGTCGGTGTGGGTAGCTTTCCTGTAGACAGACACGGTGATCGAGCCATCATCTTGTCTGGTTGTTTTTGTGTCAAGAAAGGCAATGGAACCTTCTGACTCTATCTCGATGGTAAATTTGATGTTGACGTTGATAGAGTTGAGATGTGAGTGGAATTCATCCACGTGCTCCCTTTTTACACACACATGGCTGTCATCTACGTATCTGAACCACCATTTGGGAGGGTTTAGGGCCGAAAAGAGGGCCTTTTCTTCGACATATTCCATGACAAGATTGGCTAAGATGGCGCTGACTGGAGATCCCATCAGAAGGTTCGAACGTCGAAATTGTTGACAGGTCATCGACATGGTGACAAAGACTTATTCTTGAGGCTTGGCATTCCGTGCGAGATATGAACGCTATAAACGAACATATAGCGCTTCCAAATGTTTACAATAGCATAAAGAATTTGTAGAAGTAATTAAGAATGTTCTAGAGACTTGGATTAACCTTTAAAATATTCTTTCGAGGTGCGATTTAATATTAACATACATCATATACCATCAGGACGCCGTTAGACATTTGCATTTTTATCTTTTTCTGAAGAAGGCAACAGCAGTTGCCGAAACGTCCAACACAACATTCTAGCCAGTGTCAACTTTTTAAACATATTTTTATTCGTGTTTTTGTTTGTTTGTTTTTCAGCATCTGTGGATGTTGATAGAATCCAAAGAGAAATGGATGTAAAGACATTACAAGACAACATCATGCATGTAACATTCTGTAACATAGAGGCTGAGTTGGTGAGTGCATTTGTAGCTAAGTAAACTTTGCAATCTCATGAAGGTAACATAATGGAAGTTAAATGCATAAACCTTCTGGCATTGTCAGTCAGGGCTGAGTTGCTTGAAGCATGGTTAGCACTTTAGAACCATTGGTTAAGATGTATTAAAACCTATGGGTTGTCAATATTTAACCCCAATTAGTACATGTACTAACCATGCTTTGAGCAACTTGGCCTGAATACGTGCCTTAATGTACTGCAGTTTCAGTTTTGACCAGCGATCAGTTGTGCATATAAGTAGCTTGATTTGTCCTCCAGGATTACCTAATTCTCAGAGGCTTTTTGTTGAATGCAAATTATTAGACCTCTTGAAATTTAAAGCTGAGCCAGGGTACTCAATTTCATTAATCACACCATAAGAGCCATGGTTAGGGCTGTCTCTTATGTTGCTTACCTTTTGTCGACGAAAAACCGAAAATTCCGGTTGCAAATTCAAATGGTACAGCTCATTCCAATGAAAAGTTTCCAGAACAGATGGAAATCCTCAGAAATATTCCTCTTTTTATATTCCAACTGAAATGACTGGAAAATCCTGTACCATTTGTCAAACCATACTCACCCCAGTTTGTCTTTGTGCACTTTTCTGTCGCTTTGATGGAAAAAAGCCAGTACCATTGGGAGCATTCCATTCCGACCAGTTTTTGTGCAAATGGTAAAGGCTTTCGGAATAGCCAAACTGCTTTGTCAGAAAAAGCCAGTACCATACCGAACGTTCCATTCCAACCGGTTTTTTCATGCAAATGGTAAACACTCTTAGTTTTGAGCCACACTATGCAATAATCTTGCTGTTTTGTGTATCAAAGTTGAGCCTTCAGTAATAGATCACCCATGTCTTCACCTTAAGATTCTACGAGTGGTATCCAGCTGTGACATGTGTTATGGATTGACTGTGTGTTGCAGAAGCACACATCATTAATGAGCAATTAATTTGTACTGACTCTACTTTGTAATGCATTATCACAGGGAATGCAGAGTGTTGGATATGACCCAAATTATATCAAGATGTTTAAACTGGCACAGCTTATTATTGAATACCTTCTGGTAAGGCATTGCATGTTTAAAAAAAGGTACAGAGCATGTTTCAAACAAAATTTCATGTGGATGTCAAATTTATGGCTATGCCAACATTGATATCCAGTTTTCATGGTTGTAGTGAATTGAAAGATGTCTGTCATGCTTGGCTTCTAACAGATGATTGTTATCAAATTTACTCCAGTTTGTTTAGTGCTAATAAATACATGTAAGCTAACAAACTTTGTAAGAAAACATCATGGTTTCATTCTGTATCTAACAAAATTGTCCACAACTATTTTTTCTTTGTTGAGTGAATTATATGCAGTTATGAAAAGCTAAATGCTATACCATTAATTTTATTTAAATTATCTGTGTATAATCTCTCTTGTTTAGCACTCTCAGCAGTTCCTCTCAGCAAGTCTTGATGTTGAAAACAAGACACTGAAAGATTCACTGGAGGTAAAAAATAATATTAAATATTATTTTAAATATTAAACTTTTTCCAATTGAAGGGTTTCCCACAAAAGGGGTGTACCGTATATCGATTTTTGGCCTCAAAATTCAAGTCTCTTAATTCACTCTACTTTGGCATACAGACAACAACAACAAGTTTATTAATTTTATACCTAACACTAAACAGACTGGTAATAGTTTCAGAAATGAAGTTCTGCACTTATCTAATTAGTGTATGACTTTTGCCTAAAACTGAACCAACTCAAAACACAAAAAATAAACCATGCATCAAATCCTTTAGTTTTTGTTTCTTGAGTTTCTGGCAAAAGTCATAAGCTAATTCTTCGGATCTAAGTGCAGAACGTCATTTCTGACACCATTTCCAGTGTAATTATGCCAAAGTAGAACTAAAGTGAGTTTAGAGATATTCTGGATTTTAAGGCAAAAAAGCAATAATTTTTATATGCCCCTTTTGAGGAATACCCTCCAATTAACTAACTAACTATAATGCTGTTTTATCATGTAGGCTGCCCAAAAGGCAAAGGAGGAACTTGAAGAGAGAAAGGAAGCATACAAAAAGCTAAAGAAACAATGTCAGAAGCAAAGACAGTGGATTGCAGAGTATCAGCTGCTGATAAGGGCTGGAGCCAGTGGACAACACAAGGTAACGTACAGTATAAACATGCCCATTCCAGTCCCCCTCTTCCTGGCCCCCCTTTCTGCTTCTCACCTCCCCTCCCTCCCCTCCCCTGATCTATCTTTCTGCCTCTCTCCCTCCCTCCTTTCCTCACCTGCTCCCCTCCCCACTCCTTCCTTCCTTTCTTCCTTCCTACGTGTAGGTCCTTCCTTCCCACCTCCTATCTCTCCCTCTGTTCCCTCCAATTATCCATCCATTTGTCCTTCCCTCCCTCCCTCCTTTCTTTCTTTTTCATTTTCCCTTACAATGCTCCTTCCATCCCTGTCTTGTGTCCTCCATCCTCCCCTTTGTTTCTTCCCTCCAATCCCACCTCTTTCCTTTCTGTTTCTGTGAACGTAACCAGTAGGCCTGCATAGAGACATGAAATTCATAACATCTGGGAAAAAGAGAGTCCAAAAGGCAGTTCAGTTTTCCATGAATTGAACCTGAATTATTTTATCCTGTCTTCTTGTTTATATTGTCAGTGTCCTTGTTGCGCAAAGTCATTTGTCAGCCAGGAGTATGTCGTATCGCATGTCACAAGAAAGCACACTGAATATGCAAGTCAGATGAATGGAATGCTGACCTCGGCAGAACCTGTCAAATCTGTGGGTGCTGTAACTGTACAAACAAAGCCTGGCATGACAGAGAAAGAGAAGAGTGATCTTGAGCAAGAACTGGAGAAGATAAAAGAGAGGTTACAAAAGACGGAGCGGGAACTTCTAGAGGAAAAGAAGTTAACAGAATCACAGGTACTCTTTTCCTTAGTCAGTTTTTACCAGTGAGACACAACAGTCTTGTGCTTCTCTTCAAAGTCAAATGCAGTTAAATGTAAAACAAAAAGCAAAGTACAAATCAAAATCAAACTTGATTCAAATTAAAATTGAATACATTTTTAATTTGAAGTTAAAGTAAATTAAAATTGAATACACTTTGAAAAGATAATGCAAAAAAAAATTAGTGGCAGCGCTCAGCCATGCGAAAATTTACTTTCGTTTGAAAAATTATTTCACATGGCCGAGCGCTGCCACTACCATGATGCTTTGCGCGCTTCAATGCTTTGAGTACCGGAGCAACTACAGAACACAGGGCCAAATTTTGAGTGCTTGTTGGTGGCTCGCCGGCTGGACAGTCGCTTCAGAGCTTTAAGACCGAGGTAGATATACTAAAGAGTGGCTTGATAGCTCGCCGGCTCTGCAGAGGCTTGAGTGCTGAAGAATGAGGTAAATATGTTTTGGAGAGTGGCTTGGTGACTCGATGGCTCGGTAATGACTGGCAAGCCACCGAGCTGGGAGAAAAACCCTACAAAATTGGTCCTAGCCTGTATCTTGTATTGAAGCCGAATCGATAGTAGTCTCAGCTTCGCAGCCCAGTTTCCGTTGCGTGACATCTCAAAAACTAAAGCGATTAGCGAGGCGGCGAGCCACCGAGCCACTCTAGTATTTCTACCTCACCTCGTTCTATACACTAAAGACCACTAAAGAGTGGCTCGGTGGTTCGCCGGTTCGATTCGCTAGTCACTTTAGTGCTTTAAGAACGAGGTAGATATAGAGATATACTAAAGACCACTAAAAGCTTGCCAGCTCGCTAGTCGCTTTAGTGCGGCTCGGTGGCTGGCTAATCGCTTTAGTTTTTGAGATGTCACGCAACGGAAACTGGGCTGCGAAGCTGAGACTACTATTGATTCGGCTTCAATACAAGATACAGGCTAGGACCAATTTTGTAGGGTTTTTCTCCCAGCTCGGTGGCTTGCCAGTCATTACCGAGCCATCGAGTCACCAAGCCACTCTCCAAAACATATTTACCTCGTTCTTCAGCACTCTGAAGCCTCTGCAGAGCCGGCGAGCTATCGAGCCACTCTTTAGTATATCTACCTCAGTCTTAAAGCTCTGAAGCGACTGTCCAGCCTGCGAGCCACCGACAAGCACTCAAAATGTGGCCCTGTGTTCTGTAGTTGCTCCGGTACTCAAAGCATTGAAGCGCGCAAAGCATCGTGGTAGTGGCAGCGCTCGGCCATGTGAGATAATTTTTCAAACGAAAGTAAATTTTCGCATGGCCGAGCGCTGCCACTAATTTTGTTTTGCATTATCTTTTCAAAGTGTATTCAATTTTAATTTACTTTAACTTTGAATTAAAAATGTATTCAATTTTAATTTGAATCAAGTTTGATTTTGATTTGTACTTTGCTTTTTGTTTTACATTTAATTGCATTTGACTTTGACTTCATTTGCATTTTCTTTTATATTGCATTGCATTTGTATTTGATTTTAATTTGATTTTCATTTTGTTTCACATTTATTTGCTTAAAAAAAGCAAAAATGGACCTCAAAACTTAGTGGCAGTCCTCGGCCACCATAGACCAGCATCTTGTTGATGGGTGGGGGAAATAGCAATACTGGGTATCCTGTGACGGGCTAGTGGCCCATCCTAAAGGGAGTAGTTGTACTTCTGGTCACTTCATAGAGGAAGTAGGGATTAACTCATAGAAACTTTACAGTGCATCCCAGAAGGGATTAGTACCAGTAAATAAGTACTCTGTGACTTCTTGCTGGGTCTCCTGTGGTAGAACAGGCAAATCTCAGATTGTGGGTTTCCTGTTGATCAAATGCAACTTTCACTTTTTTAGCTTGAAGAGTTGCTTCTATGTAGACTGCATAATCTGCCTCTAAATTGTCCCTTCTTCCAAAGAGTGTCTACTTATTTCCTTGTTGCCCTCCCTTGTCGATCAGCCATCTATGCAGTCCCTCTTCTGTGTTTTTCTGTAACAGCATGCCATCTACATCTAAGTTGTTAATTAATTGAAGTCACAAGCGACATTCAAGCGCCCTTTTTTTGTAACAGAGAAATCGGCTGACAGTGGAGCAACAAAGTATTGATGAACTTAGAGGAATGTTTGAACAGTGGAAAGAGGAAGAGAAAGCTGAGCAGCAGGTCAGACCACAAATCGATTGATCTCTAACAAGTGCAGCCTGCAAAGCAAGCATTTCCATTGGGTCTTCTACACTTTTGTTCTTTAACGGTTTGAAAACTGGATGCTCTCATCCCTGTTTTTTTCCCAGTCAAAGAACAAAAAAGACCTAAAAACCTGACAAAAATGCTTGCTACGTTGGCTGTTAAGCTAGTATGTATCTGTTGTACACTTTTAGGTCAAAATGAAATTTGTGTCAAAATGATTATAACCTAGGTCAAAACGAAATTCTTTTGTCTCCCAACCCTAATTATTCTAGCCTGCAGACAGGCGTTTTTGGATGTAGGAACACTCGTTTATTCGAATGTTTGTTAGAAGGCTGCCATTTTTGGATGCACAGCTGTCAGCTTTATCATCCAAGATGGCAGCATAGAGTATTCCTATCCTGTATAGTATCCTTTACTGCCGCCTGCCCACTAAAAATACTATAATATATATACTATATATTTACTATAATATACTATAATTATTCGTAAAACATGAATAATTCAATAGGGGAATAATTCAATAGGGTTAAGAGACAAAGGAATTTCATTTTGACCCAGCAGGTTAAAATCATTTTGACCTGAATTTCATTTTGCCGGACCTACAACACATCTGTGTCCGTGGCAAGGGAATTTTTTGGCAGCAAAAATGGATATACATGTATGAACACTTTTCTTTTTTCTTGTTATGGGATGACTGCCGTTACTCAGTGTCCCTTTCTTGGGGCTTTTGCCAATAACGAAACTGTTTATGCTTAAAGGTGTAATGGCTCAAGAAGGGATAGGCCTCGGTATTGTGCAATCAGTTGCTTAAATAATGAGTTGATCATGGTTTGTTTATTGCAGCAAGAAATGGCCGAGTTCAAGAGAAGCTACCAACAAGATCTCCGGAGAATGGAAGCACAGAGAGATGAATACTCCAAGGTGGGTCAATCACAACAGTGCTATATCAAGCTCTTGGTGGATATAAAAGTGCAAGGGGGCTTACAGAACTGTGCTTATATACAGCATTGTGACAAGTAACGTGCAGCTCACACTCATCTCTCTGATGCATGAACAAAACGACAACTTTGAGATAATATGCATTTATAATCAGGTTTTTCCATGCATTTTATGTCAACATGTTTGCATGACTAGACAGCAATAAGCTATCCCATATCACGTTTTTAGTAGTTGAGGTTGCTAAAAGAGATGAAAAATTTTTAGCATTATTAGCTTTGTCAAGTCTCGTATTTCAAACTAGTCACTATCAATAAGAGCCTTTTCGTTCTTGCAGAAAGTCAGTGCTTTGCAGGATCAACTGAGTAAGTAGAATAAAAATATGTGGTTCTTATATTAAGTTAAGAGAGCATGATTAGCGAGAGAATGACCCGTTTTGTTTGCCTTTCCAGGACAAAGGATATCAATGGTGGGATCAATTAGAGTAAGTTTGTTTAACGATTTGTTTCAGTTCTTGTTACCACAGGATTGAGTTTAACAGTCACTCTCTTTCTTGTAGCTAGACAGACAGACACAGACAGACAGACAGACACTTTACGACTCCCCTTTGCGGGGCTATTCTGCCGTAATGCACAATAAAATAGGGAGCTTTAGCAACGACGACGACAACGGCAACGAAAATGTCATTTCAAAATCTAAGTTCTCGCTTTTGTAATTCTTTCGCGATAATTCCAATTCGTCCAACTTGGAAAATGCTGGTGAATTCGCCGGGGCTAAATTACTACAAAGTCAGGACAAAGAAAAAAAATTGCTGTCATGGGCTCACGTTCTCGACAAAACATAAAACTTGGTCATTTCACATTGTTATTTTGCTGACGACGGCAAAGAAATGTCCCAGAATGTAAAACGCACGTGCAGAGCGATTGTTTTTGCTAATTAAACCTATTGTTTTGTGGCGTTCTGGTTGCCGTTCCCGCCCTCGTCGCTTTAAGCTCTCTACTGTCCCTGTAGGAATGTGGGCTGATAAATACAGGCATCAATTCGACTTACTTCAACATAAACTGCCATTGTCCTCAAGCATAATTCTTCCCCCCACCGCCACCATGTGAGTATTCCACTGATTGGCACTGTTGTAATGGCGTGGTACATGTTTTTGTTCAGGATGTGGATGAAACTGATTCTCCCGCCAAAATCAACGGAGGTCAGATGTCAGAACACTTGATCACACAGTTGGAGGATAGGGTGAGTTTATGAGCAACGGGTTGGTCACAAAAAATGGTGCCTGGACATTCAATGGATTTCACCCGCTTTTACTGGTTTTTTCTTTTCCCCCGTTTTGGTACTTCGTCCTGACCTGTCTAGGGGCCTGTTTATATGAGGTTTTCCTAGCCCGGATAGACGGCACGAAACCGAGATCTCGGCAGGGGGGCCAGCCGCCTTCTCATATTAACGCAACCAAAATTTTATGAGGAAATAAGGCATGAGCCGAGCCAGCCGGGAAAAGCGGGCCAGCCCTAACCGGGCTGGGAAACCTCATATAAACAGGCCCTAGGTGCTCCTTGTTCCTCGAGGATGAGCTATTGGAGGCCGATTACCTTGTCTATAGGAAATTTACGGTGCACTTTATTAACGCGATTTTAAAAAATCGTGTTAATTTAATGCATCTTAATTTACGTCGATGTTAATTTAAATCACACTTTTTTACATCATTGTTGTTTTACAGCACCTTTATTTCAATAACAAAAACCTCGTCTGTTCATAGCTCCTCTAACAACGCCTTAGTGTCACTATCTGACAGTTCTTCTTTAAGAATTAAGTTCAAAATGTCTTTCGACTGATCTTCGTATTGATCCGTTTCCCCGAGGGGATAGCTAACTTCTTCAGTCTTTCTTCTTAAAATTTCCATGGCCCCGGCGTTCATCCTGCCACTGCACGGTCACCTTTATGTGTGTTGAGACGTTTGTATTGCATGCAAATCTCGCGTAAAATAAAGTTTGGCGCACATTGTTTTCGAAAATTGCGCTTTAATTTCATGTATGCAAACCTAACTTTTGGAAAATTCGCGTTAATTTTGTCTAACGTAAATTTTCGTCGCGTTGTCAACGTGCATCGTTAATTTCCTACAATAAGGTATTTAGCTGGAGTCACAAAAATAAAGCCTTCAGATAGTATTAGTGTCGTTTCCAAATCGCAAAATTTCGACTAACCTGCGTGGCAGCAGATGGAAGGGGGTGGGGGTGGGGG
This sequence comes from Pachyseris speciosa, assembly GCA_016490735.1. NCBI lineage: Eukaryota > Metazoa > Cnidaria > Anthozoa > Scleractinia > Pachyseridae > Pachyseris > Pachyseris speciosa. The sequence continues at coordinate 468,368 of JAEMWC010000342.1, forward strand.
TAAATGGGATCGTGCTTATGCGAACACGCGCGGGAATTTTACCCTACAATGCCTCATAAAATTACCCAAGCTTTCACCAAAATACCTTTGAAACTTTTGTGTATCATGGTATACATGTTTGCTGAAGTCATTTTTTTTTAATATCCAGGTTAGTCAGATGCAAGCAGAGACACAGCAGAATCTACAGAAGGAAATACAAAAGATGCAGCAGAAATTCAAAGCTCGCGAAGATAAAGCAAAGAAAGACCAAAGGGAGGAGATGGGAAGGGTATGTATCACTTCACAGGCATCCCAAGATTCTGCAGGGAAATTACACTTATTGGTGCACAGGGGAGTAGATGATAAGGGTTTGTAAGAGAATTCAACGAATCGTATGAAGGAATTACACATGAAGTGGGAAAATGCAGCGTGTTTCACTGGGCCTTTTCAGAGAGAACGGAGAACTAAAAACTGCTGGAATTACTGTGAAATGTCTTTAATTCACCGGTATACACAAAAATAAACCTTAGACACAAGACAAGGTATTTAACAATTATTCACCGAAGTGGAGGTGAATCGTGGTGGATATTGCAGCGAGGTAAATATCCACCACTTTCACTGACACTGAGGTGAATAATTGTATTAGTATATACCACACAAGCTGAATAACTAGCGGACTAAAACATTACTTTATGTGTGACAATATACCGACAAGCGGTCGGAAATTTTAAAATCTCGCGCGCCAGCTCTTGGAGGTGAATAGTACTTGCTAATCACCTCCGAGTTAACCAATCAGAGCGCGCGAAAAGCACTATTCACTTGTGTGGTACATTATATACTAATTAACAATTATTCACCGAAGTGGAGGTGAATAGTGGTGGATATTTAATTGTTTTAGTATATACCACACAAGCTGAATAATTAGCGGACCAAAACATTACTTTATGTAAAACAATATACCGACAAGCGGTCGGAAATTGTAAAATCTCGTGCGCCGGCTGCTCGGAGGTGAATAGTACTTGCTAATCACCTCCGAGTTAACCAATCAGAGCGCGCGAAAAGCACTGTTCACTTGTGTGGTATATACTAATAACATTTATTCCACGTGCGTGCGTTGGATCCCAGGTTTTAAAAAGGCAAGCTACTCCCACTGGGTATGTATCGACCATGTATTTCAGTTAAATATCCGAGTACGGAAAGATCAAATAGCCGACGCCCGATCACCATCACAAGTCACTGATAAGTGCATTACTGTGATTTAGTTTCAGGAAATGATGAGTCAATACGAAGAAAATCTTCAGAATGAAAGAACAGAGAAGAATCGCCTTGCTGAGGACTACGAGAATAGAATACACATGCTAACCTCGGTAAGAAAACAAATGAAGGCCACCTATGCGTCTTGTTACTTAGTTGCAATTTTAGTCTCCATTTTCGGTATTTCCTTACCATTTTAAATGTATTTCACAGCAAGTTCAAGACCTCAACAAAGCTTTGGAATCACAAAAGGTGAGAATAAGCTTTGATTCAAGAGAGGAAAACCCTTATTTTGGTGGCATGTGCGGGCTTACCTTTCTAGATGCAGGGATGTCAGAGTGGAAACAATCAATCTCAAATCTTTATCTCAAATCTTTATTTAAACACGGTAAAAATTCATCGGGTGATTACAATATAAAATACAACTACGTTAATTCCTAATAACAATAAATACGCACCTAAAAAGTGTCTTCAGTAAAAATACTTCCGTTCATCAGAGACGCACGAACTTCTACTAAATCCCACTGATCCAATGTGTGTGTACATTGTTTTTCTCCGTAACAGGTGGAAACAGAACGAGTTCAGTACTCTTTCAAGACTCAACCGCCGCCAGTCCTTGGTAGGTTACCTGCGTAATGTCTTCACAGGACAAGGAAAGTTCCCGATATGACGCTATCATTTCTAAAAACAAACGAAAAACACCTAATGTAAACCGCTCAATTAGAGAGATTTTCAATTGAGTGTCGTAAAACCAAATACTGTGACCAAATCACACCAGATGCAAACAGCACAATGAACCAATAACATGCAACCGGCGCAAAGCGCGGGAAAATGCGCGCGTGCAAGTCGCGATTGGTTTGATTTGGCTTCCCATTGGTTGAGAAAGTGGCGCGAGTTTTGTCAACCAATCACAGAGCGAACTAAAGCAAACGAGAATAACTTTTAACAATCAATTGAAAACCACTCTATTGTTTCCAGTTTAGTCTTAATGTTTGATTGGCCCATCGGGTTGAAACAAAGAGCATCTACCCTATTATGACTGATAACACTCCCTTTCTGGAAAGGCGAGAACGCGAGAGAAGACTGGGTAGAGGCCCAAACCCAACACCTTCCTCCCTCGTAACCATACCCCTCGGCTCGTTTGCTTCATGTTTCAGATTTTTCTCGCGCCCGCTCGGCTATTGACAGCTTTATTCTGTTCTTGCCTCTGCAGCGGCAGCTCCTCCGGTCCCTGCTCCCAGGCAAACCAGCCCCGCCCCAGGTTGGTATACAAATCATGTTTCATTTTGGTCCATTTGTAGACAAGCAGACTATCACGATTTAATCGTCGGAAAGGTTCAGGACTCGTTGGACATAATTATAGCATAGATGTTCAACCTTACTTTGGAAACATTCAGTAGCTTTGTCAACTCGTCAGAGCTCAATCAGCGATCTAGGGGTTGGATTGTTCGGCCATTGGATGCTTTCGGAAAATTCAGACAAGTTGTAAACACTGTTTTTCGTAGTTTGGGGGTAGAAAGTAATACTTCATATCTTATTGGATATTGCAGTTCTTCAGATCGCATATCTTAGGCTTCCTCGTTTTATAATGGTTTCAATCCTCACCAAGAAACCACCAAAGACAAGATGTATTCCAGAGATCATCTCTTCACCACGTTTTACAATGAATATTCTTTTCCAGCTGATCCAGTTGAAAGAGAAAGAGCAAGATCTCCAGAAAAGAGCGTAACAACAGGTGAACGCTTTTTACACGCGTGCGTTTGACATTAGTACAGACTTGCGACAGGAAAACGTCACACAGTATAAGGCGCTGTTACAAATGCTTTTGAACTTGCATTTGTTCACATAAACTGAAGTGCATTTTTTTAATAATAATAATAATAATAATAATAATAATAATAATAATAATAATAATAATAATAACTTTATTTAATCACGGGATCCTTATCACTAAAAAGTGGTCTTCTAAAGAGCCGTGCATAATAATAACAACTTTATTTATATGTAACGATGACCCGTTTGCTAATGCCCTTTGCCCGTGAAGTGACTTGAAACAACTTCTCTTTATCCTCTTTTATACCATGCCATAGAAAATACAAAAAAAGAAAATACAGCCAATCAGAATGCAGGAAAGCCGTTGTATATTCGTCGGTATTCCACCGAACCTTCCCATCGTGTACAGCATTGATTTGTATCGGACTATGAATTTTCTATGATATTGTAGGAAATAGTCATGCAGAGCTTTCTCGCAATATACCGCCGACCGGTTAGCTCAGTGGTAGAGCACCGGACTACCGTGCGCGAGGTCGCGGGTTCAAAACCTCGGCCGGATCAACACTCAGGGTCTTTAATAATTGAGGAGAAAGTGCTGCCTTTGTGACATCTACAAACGGTTAGACTTTCTAGTCTTCTCGGATAAGGGCGACAACCGTAGGCCCCGTCTCACAACTCTTCACTCTTTTTTGTACTCTTCGTAAAAGAACCACTAGGGACGTAACAAAACTCTGGCTGTGACCACCCCTAGTGCTGACCTGTTCCATTCAGCAAGTGGCCGGCTTGGCGTGATATTCCAAAAAGGCTTATGGCGTATGAGGCCACACGCATAACAGCCATAAGTCACTGGGACTTTGCCGAGTGCTGAAATCATGTAGATGTAGATACTTAACAATTAGATTATGAGCTCGAGATTTCTATCGCGTGATAGCTATCACGCATAGAAATCGAGAGCGAATAATCTAATTGTTTTAGTATAAATCTACTAGTGGCTCAAAACTAAACACGAAATTGTCTAAATCTTCCACGTAGACACTTCGAAAACGCGAAGAAGCGGTGGCATTTTGTTGGCAACCGCTACTCACTGTCTATCACAGAGTAGATGGCGAGTAGCGTAGCCAATCAGAGAACGGCGTCCGTGATAGAACGCTAGTAGATTTATACTAACATGGAATATCCCACTTGTCGCATCTATTTTCTTTGAATACACAGTCGCCCGTATGAAAACCAAAAAATACCAAAAAAATACCACTCGAAAGCGTTGCATAACTAGTATTTCTTTCTTTCCAGGAGACGCCATCACCTTATACGTATGTTCAAACCAAACCAAGTCGGGACAGTATCGTCTCTGGCGACAGTCATCCGATGGCTCAAACGAATGGTCCGACATGTTCGCCCTCTCCGCCTTCATAAAACCCTCAGGGAACTTCACATACCCCTTGTACGTATTCGCAGCGGGGGATCTCCGTATTGGCGGCAGTACCTCTCCGCCAGTCCCTCCCCGCCCAGTGCGGAATACCGCCTGGATTACATGTTTTATTGCTCGCAGACGTCTTTGCCCGGCACCCTTCAATATCATGTGCTTGAGGCCGGCAGTGTTCCTGTTATAAGATCGTATGTCTCCAAATCCAAGAATGTTCAAGGATGGAAGCACAAAGGATTGTCGTTCTTCGCCCGTAAGCTGGCTCTTGGAGGTGACAAAACATGTTAGTATACTCAGTCTCTTTGTGACTAGACTGCGAGAAGTCTCTAATTTCGCGCGCGCGAAGTTGCGAGGAGACGCGACGCGAGGGGAGCGCCGAAAATTCAAACTCCCTGGCTTTGTCTGTAGTCTCTAATTTTCGGCGCTCCTCTCGCGTCGCGTCTCCTCGCAACTTGGCGCGCGCGCGTGTCTTTCGCTCGCCCCACAATCCATCGCCGAAATTAGAGACTACTCGCAGTGTACTTTGTGACGAGTTTACTGTATAGGAATGGTGTAGGTAAGGTACAGGGTTTTTACTTTCAAGTGGAGTGGTAGTAAAGAACTGAGACTAACTGGAGAAATCACCAGAAATTCTCGAGATCCCTGCCTCTCCGTCATATATTTTGTTTTTTTGGTGCAAGTCATAGTTGCAGGCAATCACGTTGTTAACAGGAGACAAAATTCGCTTCTCGCCTGCACAAAAGGAGATCCCTGAAAATATTTAAATTAAGAGCCGGACAAAATATTTCGGGATGAAGGGGAAGGTAAGATTTTCAAAAGAAGGAAGTTAATGCGATTGTGCGGTACTTTGATGTAGAACAAAATGTTTTTGAGGAGATATTTTTTTACGAGAACTGATGGCAAGAAAACACTGGTTATGGAAAGCTGTGTTCTTGTATCTGACAAAGCGCTCTCTCGGTGTAATATCCAACACAGACAAGAAATCATGATTAGTTGTTACAGAATATTACGTAACGTTTTTCTCGACCACTCATGATATTTTGTTTCTCTTGACTCAGTGACAAGTGTGTCTGCATCATTTGAATCGACTTTGACGGAGGACAAATCGCAAGGTTTGTTTGTTCATTTCCGTCATTTTTTGTCACAGTTGCTGCTGTCAGGTTAAGTCAAGCGCGATGGTACCCCCTTTGCAGGACTTCAAATTTTTAAATAAAGGTTGAATAAAGGTCTTATCATACGACTTTAAATCCATTTTTGTAGATTTTGAGGAAAGTGAATCTGAGTCTGAAGAAGAGGTCCCAGCCCCCGTCCCAGCACCTGCAATACCTAAAGTGTAAGCAGTTGTACTTTTAATATACCCGTGAGTTATGAATATGTGAGAATGAATATATGAAAATCATACATTTGAACTGTGGATTAAAGAATGATCATCGCAGTTATGAACACTTCGTGCAGTAGTGAACACAATGCCTGAAAAAAATCACTCAAGGGTATATTACGAACCAACAAAACGGCCAGCTCCCAGTTGGCTTTTTAGCTCAGTTGGTAGAACACTGCACCGGTATCGCAGAGGCCGTGGGTTCGACTCCCGTACAAGCCTGATTTTTTTCAGGCTTTCTTTTCACTACTGCTTCAGTAGTGTTCATAACTGCAATAATGATCATTTACATATTCATTCTTTAATCCGCAATTCAAATATGATTTTCATTATTCATTCTCAAATAATCAAATCGTCCGCCATTAGGAAAAAAGCCCGTAAAGGTCGGACGCGAATATTTTATCTTACTTGTTAGATGAAACAGTAGATTGTGTCTGTAATGTTAATCAGCAGAGATCTGTATCAAAGTTAATGCATACTAATTAGCTGAGCAGGACTCTTTTTATGAAAATTAATGATTTGTTTTGGGGTTTAGAGAGGTATACATGTGACTCAAATACTACCCGTAGATTGGTCGTTAGTCTTGTGAATTATTAATGAATTTTACAACTTGTCTTAATTATTTCAGCGAGGAGGAGAACGTTGATGCTAATGAAGACAATGAAAGCACAGCGAGCGGTGAAATGGACATCAAGGAGTTGACTTCGTGAGTTTTTTAATTCCTCTTTTTTTTGATAAACCTGGGTGAAAAAGCAGATTTCGAAAGTAGCTTTTGAAAGAATTCCCGTCCTTTTGAAATCTGTTTACGATATCCCAGCTTATAAAATGCTTGGTTCAACCAATCACAACAAAGATGTTGTAGATTGTAGGCAATCAGTTACACGTGACACGTCATTCCGTTACACGTGTTTTTGCGTCCCGTCTTTCCCGCGCTTTGAGAAATTGTAGTTTATGAAAATGAAAAATGCGTTGTTGCGTTTTTTGAAATCCGTGTGTTGGAATAACTCAGAGCATATATTATTTAAAGAAAACTGTGCTAACCAATCTTTTACCGATTTACAGGGGTGTTTCCAGTTCAGAATGGGTGAGTTATTTTCTTATGCAATTAAATTTGTTTTAAACTTTGAGATAATTTCTTTTACAACCTTTGAGCTCCAACAGACATCTTCTTCCAACTGTGAGGATAAGAAATACATCAAGACCAGTATGAAGAATTAACATGTTGACATTTTGTTTGTTCAGGGTACCGGTACGGCTACTCTCGAGACTGGCGAGTTTCGTCCAATTCCCCACAACCAGTTGATAACTTGTAAGGACGCTTTGATACGATAAACCGCTCGTTACTTTACTCCTCTAGATCTTACGCATTGTAAACTACATTTTTTCCTCCTGTAAAAGTTGTACCAGGAAAGAGCTTGGCGCAGGCTAATAATGTTTCAGAATCGGGCGCTTACCTCATGACACCCCGTATGCATTTTGGGTATGATTTTCACCAAGCCTCGCTTTCACGCGTTTGATTCTCGGGGAGTCCCCTAAAAATCGACTGTGCAGGAAAATGTCTCCAGGCCCCACTCTGTGTTTTTCCATTTAAGTTGTCTCTCAAAGTGAGTAAGTGTTTTTTGTACCGCAGCAAAAACTGCAACGCAGGTAGAACAAAAAAAAAAAGAAAATTTTCGAAATACAACAAATCCCGTAGAGTATCATTTGGTAGATGTTATAGCTTTAGTGTTTGTTTCGCACTGTGATAATTGTTATCCTATAGGTAACTTGTTGTTCTTTTTGTTGTTTTAGCTCGTTTTAGCCACAAATTTGATGAAGTACAGGCGTGTCGACAGGAGATTGTTCAGATTGTGGATCAGAAGCTCTCTAAACAAGGGCTGTCGGGTGTAAGTGGAAGGGCATTAATATCATGCTTTGTATCGTGTGGAAATATTTGGCTTTTGTTATTCAACATCTCGTAACGATTTCCAAATACGGTCATGTTGCACTCGACAGATATCCTGCGATATAAGTACTTTCGTACGTTGGGGAGAAAAATGGAGGTTTTTCAGTAAACTGTGCTTTGTTATCAGTGTCTGAGTAATACAACAGTTATCCCGCTCATGCGATTTCGTTGGATAATATTGTTAAATAATTCCTTGTTCGTCGTCTTTAGGGAAATGCTCGGCTGTCCTCACAAAAAATGGAGTCAATAATGGCTGCGCTCAAAACGGAAAGACAAGCTAGGAGCAAGGTGAGAAGAAGTGTAGCTGTAAGCCGGCTCAAGTGAGAAAGAAAAGAAGAGTTTGTTAGCTTGGAGAGGGTGTGAAGTTTGACTAAGCGTACGAGAAGCGAGAGTTTACAAGAGGTCACACTCTTCGGTAGGGGGCACAATCCGGCGACTGAGTTGGTAGTCAGTTCACAGTGACAGGTTTAACAATAGCTCTCCTTTAATGTGGCTTACAAATAACGTGATGTGGACAGAATGTATGTTGTAAAGAGCAGATGATTTAACAGCAGGCTAAAATTTCTTTTTGTGTTTTCAGAAAATGAAGAACTACACTGAAGTCAGGCAACAGTAAGTTTCAGCACCCAGTGTATTTTCCGCGCTTCTCCGAAAATGTTACAAAACCAAGAGCCCTGATAAAACTACAATTGTAGCTGAATCACAAACAATTCTAGTGTCGACATTAATCTTCTGTAAAAGTCCCTTGCATGAGTGCTTTGATTTTGCCTGTTATTTGAGAAGAAACTGCTACAGTCAGTTTTAGTGAAATAACAGCTGAATTGGCTAGGCCGCACACTATCTATCTATATTGTCAATATGCACAAGGTGGACTCAACTAAAAGCCTGGTGGTTTCTAGAGGTCACCTTGCCACATATTGTTGTACTTATAAATTGTTACTGTATTAAGAAAAAATGCAAATGAATTATGGTGATGATGATGATGAGTGTTTGTAATAATCTTTTTCCCTTCAGGTGTGCTGAGGAGTTGGATGAAATCGTGCAGAAGACTTACCGCAGTGGCGGCTCAACAGGAAAACCCGGTTTATCAGGTTCGACAAATTCTAATTTAGCAGGGTTTAATGGCAAATTACGGTCAGCTTATAGGACACCAAAAGTGGTGTTTTGAGTTTGTGGAACAGTAGTTGACAAATGACAGGAACGCTTTGGGAAGGCGAGGATGACTCAACCTGAATATTTTTCCCTTTCAGTTCACACTAGTTCTCTTCCCGCAAGCGCCACCTCGAGTTCTCATCCCGCGGGTGCCAGATCTCCGGCGGGTTCTCGTCCTGCGGGCACTGGTTCTCCCGTCAGTAAACCACCCACCTTGAAGACTGCAGCAACCGCCGTCCGCACTTCCGCTGCACTGCAGCAAGGTCGGAAGTCACCTGCTGCTCGGGCGAACCTGGGCTCCACTGGGTACGTTTTAAGGGATCGAGGTTTTCAAAACTTTACTAATCTCAAACTAAAATTTCATCACTCTGACACATTCAAGTTTTCCTCAATTTAATTCTCGGTTTTTACGCATTCACAAGATTCAGAAACAAGGGGGTTAAAAGGTAGATAAAGAGAAACCATTATAGAACGATTTATCGCTCTATCTTATTTTATTTATTTTTTATTTATTTAATTTCTCCCATCCTGTACTGCTACATATGGTAATGGTAATGTATTTATATACCGCTCATATCACATAGTCTCATGGCGGTTTACAACGCTGGCCGGGGACTTTACCAGACTGCTTGAGCAGTTTACAATTAATGAAGTAACTAATGAGTGCCCCCGTAACGTGAATATCGAATTAAGACAGACTAGAAAGAGACCTGAGAAGACAAGAAAGTCTAACCGTTTGTAGATGTCATCACAAAGGCAGCACTTCCTCCTCAATTGATTAAAGACCCTGGGTGCTGGTCGGCCCGGGTTTGAACCCGCGACCTCCCGCACGGTAGTCCGGTGCTCTACCAACTGAGCTGACCGGTCGCCTGATTAAGTAATTTCTGTTGTTTTTCCGATGTTAGTTCAACTACCGGTGAGATGACCGTTAGCGTGACAACTGTCACGGACCGTTCTTTCAGTGGTACTTCCGTGACAGAGAGGACCCTGAGCGAGTCCGCGGAGGAACCGAGCGTGACGGAAGAAAGTTCACAGGAAGAAGATGAAGAAGAATCCAAGTGGGACTCAGAGGGGTGAGGCTTACATGAACTATATATCTGCTCCAGCGTGCTGCGTTGTTGCCTTGGTTTTTTGAGTTGGATAATTGATTAATTTTTCGTAAATTCTCCACAGTGCCAAACCAGCTCCACAACCGACTCATAAAGTGGCAGTTCATATTCCCTCGCAGCAAAATTTCGACTCCGACTCCGGCTCTGAGATTGAGGAGGTAAGTTCCGATTGGCCAGAGGTGAAAATTAAGTCACTATTATTTGCACTATGTAAGGATTGTGCTGACATGAATATTATTTTGCCTTGTAGCTTGCTGCGGTTAAAACCGTCCCGAAACCCGCTCCACGAGGCGAAAAGGTGAGTCAAGTTAGCCATGCTCCAAATAAGATGACAGAAACAGGTTTAGTTAGTGTATTCCTGTATTCCTGTGATATAATGACAAACAAAAAAAACTGAGATGAAAAACATGGAAGTTGTATCAAGCGCGGGAAAACATGGAAACGGCGCTAAAAGCGGCAAAATGGGGCAAAATGGGGAGATGGTTATTGGTTTTGGTGTTACTCCTTAGAGCGATCTTTGGTTTTGCATTGCTTCTCTCTGTGATTGGCAGGAAAACTCGCGCCACTTGCCTCAACCTATGAGAAGCGAAACCAAAACCAATTGTGATTTGCACGCGCATATTTTCCCGCGCTTTACGCCGGTTACAATATGCTTCGTATTCTGATTGGCTCATTGCACTGCTTACTTCTGTTGTGATTGGCTGGAGTAATTGCTTTGGTTTTGGTTTTTCGACAGTCAATTGAAAAGCACTCTACTGGCCACGACGACAATATATTTGCTCCTGTTTACTCTGATTGGTCGGCTCACTTGTTACTTTTTTTTTATTCAGGTCCGTGAGTTAACTGAGACACTGGAACGGAGTTTGAGCTTCGGATCCTCAGTCAAGAAACCTGCAGGCGGAGTGTCGCTTCACTTTCAGGGGAATGGTGACGAGAGAAGTCAACCTCAGACTACTGGCCAGCAGCCCTCGAGACAACAAGTAAGGAGCATGTGCTATTGTGTCCTTCGCCCGGTTTATATGGCTATGTTAACGTTTATTTATTTATTATTTTTGAACTCATAGTATTACGATGACGTGGACAGCGATTTTTCTATTTCCTCTATTGACGAGAAGACACCGGGCCGAAGGTAAGCGAAACCAGGAAAGGGTGGGGCTAGGGTGGGTACGGCAAGTTCTACAGCTCAGAGCTCGAGACGCTAAACCTAAGCTATGTCCGCTCTTTTACGCTGAAAAATACCACATATTACTATGCGAGTAGTTAGAAAGTCGCGGGGGAGTGGGGGGGGGGGGGGTGGGGGTACTCTATTCACATCGCTGAACAGTGGGTGTAGTATTTAATTGGATATCGATTCGTACAGGAAAACTGGAGACTCTTATGGTTCATAGCTCTGTTTAAAAACCAGAACTTGAAATCAACTTGATCTGACAAACTTGATTTTTACCTACTGTTTTAACAGGGCCCCGAACGCAGAGGACTGCAGCCTTCAGGTTTGAAATCTTTGTATTTCTCGGCCTTTATTCCATTCCAATAGTCCATTTCCGAATTAGCTTTGACCTCTTTTTCAAAGCGAGGCCTGGTGCACAACCATTCATATGAAAATGAGTTTCATTTGCATGTGAATGAAAACTAATTCTCATATCGAAAGATGAGCAGCAGGACTCGCTTTGAAAAAGAGGCCAAAGGTAATTCGGAAATGGACTATTCTTGTTGCACCCTGTCTGAACCCTTTGTTATGACCAGTCAGCGGGTGGTAGAGTGGTAAACATGCACTGGGCGGAGGAGGGGTGTGTGAGAAAAAAAGCGATTGTTCCCTTCACGTCAATTTTATCAGTACCTAGGTGATATATGTAATAAAGTTGTCTCGACAGTCAAGTCTGTTTTAAAATTTGTATGAATCTTGTGTATTCTTTTAGTTGAAGGTATCACGCAATCTTCTGGTCGACAGAGTCCCAAGGTCGAGTTTAAAAGACCTCATCCCCAGGCCACTCGCGTAGAAGCATTCACAGCCGATGATTTTTCGGACTTTGACGACGACTGAATGTTCGGCAATCATCGTTGGTCTACTGCCGCTTTTAATGTTTGTGCACTGCTGACCTATTCAAATTTAGGTTTCATACTTTTTATAGTTACTGAGAATTTAGTGAGAGCTAATCTCAAGCTTGTTGCATTTGTAGAAGTCAAAGGTTTGTATGTTGTGTATACAAGAATTCGAGCTACATATACGTTTGTATATTATATAAGATTATATTATTGTAGTACTTGTAAACGTAAAATATAGATTATTTTGGACTAGTTGTGAAACTCTTATGAAACCCGTTTCTCGGTAATTTAGTTTAGCTAAATTTAACTCGAATTGAATGTTTTCTAAACGATACGTTTATATCCTTTTCTATTGTATTACGGGATCTACAAATTAAAAATGGAGGAGTAACCAGTATTAAAACATCATATTGTGTAAAAAGCGATTTCTATCTAAATTTTTTTTATAATGCGGAAAGAAAATTGTAAAAAAAATTACAAGGAACAAATGTACTTTACACCAAAAGCTTACGACTTTGTATAAAACGTTTTCCCAGAACGCTTCTTTACACAATATGAGATCTACAAAGTTGTATTAAAGAAGAGGCATATTTTTTTTTCCTTTTTCGTCGTGTATCTAAGGGAAATATTAATTAAAAAAAGAACAAGAACCAATATTGTTGTCGATTTTTATTCTAAAATACCACACAACCAGATGGATTTATACAGCTATAAATACAGGCCCAATACCTTCAATATTTATTATTAAGATGAAGACATGAAAAATCTGGGAGGCTGTGACGCATAAAAATGTACACTATGTTATAAAGTCTCAGGATTCAGTGACGCCTGTCGGCTTGCAGTTTAATAGCCTGACACCAGAGAAAAGACCAGAAATTTACCATCAGACAAATAATTTGCCACCGGAACCGCAGACAAAACCATCTTATACAATTACAAATTGATAAAACCTTTTAAACAGTGAGTTACAGAAAGAAGAAAAATATGCTGTTTGAATATGAACTTTGAGTGCGTAAAAGAGGATTTTCTACGTTTTAAGGTGAGCGTCGAAAGTTATTCTCGCTTGTTTTGGGTTTTCTTTACTTCGCGCTGTGATTGGTTGGCAGAACTCGCGCCACTTTCTCAACCAATGAAAACCAAACCAAAACCAATCGCGTCTTGCACGCGCGTATTTTCCCGCGCTTGGCGCCGACTACATGTAATTGCTTCGTATTCTGATTGGCTCATTGCACTGTTTCGGTCTGTTGTGATTGGTCTGAGTGATTGCTTTGGTTTTGGTTTTACGACACTCGATTGAAAATCGCTCAAAGGTAAATCTCCTAATGTCTTAAATTGTATAATCCATTCGACGACTTCGTGACGAGAGTGAGGTAGCATTTAGAATTTTGTTTCCAAACTATTTAAGAGGCTGTAAACTAAGACAACTGCAACAAATACTGTAATTGTTAAGACCACGCCATAAGATACGGTAATTGTTACAAATGGCCATGTTCTAAACGAGTGAGAGCCTGGGAATGAGTTTTATAATTTATCGATTGCAAAAAAAATTGTTTACACTGCATAAAAGAGCGTCTCAAAAATGGTCACCATACCAACTTTGACGTTGTTCAGTTGAAATGGAGCTGAAACAAAAGCTTTTGAAAATTGTGAAAATTAGAGACTTTGTATGGTTTGGAGGGACAAACGTTCCGAAATAGAGACATTTGTATGGGATTTTTTAAAGATTTAAGTGTATGTCAACTGACGACTTTTCGACCAAACATGGTCAAACTTGCTGAAAGTACTTATTTTGAGATACCCTTTCATATGAGAATCGATTTAGTTCAATCCCATTGATTTTCAATGAAGTTTGGATTCGTTCCCAGGCCCTTATTAGTTTAGAACATGGCCAATTAGAGATGACCAAAAATTCGTTTTCCTGCCGTTTCCCGATACTGAAGGACTCCTCGTTCGCCATAAACTGTACTGATAATTCAAAGATAAATTTTTGTTATAACGTCTCAGTTGAAGTGGAATTTGAATTGAAATCCTTCGCCGAATGGGAATCCTCCGTGCTGCCATGGATTGCCGCCACCTT
>JAEMWC010000342.1:492500-557500 GCA_016490735.1 Pachyseris speciosa
TTATCTCAATACCGCGATATGCTGTTCAAATATCGACATGCGTATCGTGACAAGAAATATCGCGGTGCATTAGTATTTCGGGTATTATTATAATGTCTAAGTATTTCGGGCGACAAAAACCTGTTTTCGCGCAAAGTAACTTCGGGTGAAAGGGCGTTCGGGCGACTTGACTGTAATTCGGTGTACTGCTAGCTGGCCTACATGTACCTTCAACTTCTCAGCCTCTACGTGTAATTAGCCAGCTGGCTTGTAATTGTCAACTGGAAATGTTTGTTACTCTCTACAAGAGAATGGCCACAGCCTCTCTAACACTCTTGCCAGGGGAAAATAACAGACATCACTTACTCTCCCTGGTTGATTAAGTCTTGAGCTGATGTCATCTGCTTGTTCAGTTTCTTCATTTTCTGCAAAAATTGCCATTCAAGGATTACTTCACTAAAATTACATTTTACTGACAGATCAGTAAAATATTGTTAATGGAACGTGACTCCCGTGATCTCGTTCTCAGTGTGCCTTTCATGGCGGGTTGGTATCAATGTTGCTATTGTGTAGTCATGTTTCCAAGGCCAGTAAAATCAATAGTCTCGTTGTAGCTTAGCTCGCAACATTATGGCTTTGTTGTCTTAAGCATATTGTAACAGTTATTTGCATTAGCCGAGAGTATTAAGGCCCCATTCATAACTTGATAAGTGCACGTGTAAAACCAAGCTGCTGTATAGTACAACTTAATCTACTGGCTAAGTGAGCAGACATTGTCTAGCTATAAAAGCCCAACAAAACGGTGCAAGGTTCAATTTGCAGTTCTGTTGTGCAGAGTAATCAGTAGTTGCTGTCAATTTGTCAAACGTTTTTTCCCTCCCACCCTCCCATTTGGAGATGGGTTGTTTGCATTATTTGCTGTTAATAAACTAGGGTCACTCCTGCGTGGTATGGTTAAGTCTGCGCAGCGACTTCCCCCAAGCTTGTTCGCGTCTTTGCTTTTGTTTATCGCCTGCTAACCAATACTCTTGTCCGATCCAGCACGTGCTGTCTAGCATTCAGCTCGTAGTGCTGGGGAGATAAGTGAGGTTGTTTTTGTCACGCAAATCGGAAGTCGCATTGACTGACCCACCGCAAGGCAGTGTGACCCTCAATAACGCCATCTTGAGTCGTTGTCTTGTTTATTAAGTATTTCGCTCATTTCTGTAGAGCGTATAGCGGTCGTGTAGCGTTCCTAAGGAACAGTGACATTAACAAGGATAAATTATTATAACACTGATACGTTCGAAAAGATCGACTTGCTTCTGTATCACCTCTCCCCCACCAACCTCGAAACCCAGGCTCTCTCTCTCTCTTTTCCTCCCTTGTCGTCAAGAGAGAGACCCTGGTTGGGCCTGATCACGTGACCAGTAAAAACAACAATACCGCACGAAGGGTGGGTCATTAAAGCCGTTTTGTCACAGTAACAGTTTCTTGACTTTCCCACCCCTCGCTTAGCCTCCCACGCAGTCGTTTTTAGTGGACTCGTTAGTGGGCAGGAGGTGAAATACGAGTCCCCTAAAAACGACTGCGTGGGAGGCTACCCCTCGCTACCATCAAATTGTTTTACCACCCAGATTTTGGGTGGTCACGTGATCAGGTCCAACCATGGTCTCTCTCTTGACAAGGGAGGAAAAGAGGGAGAGCCTGGGTTTCGAGGTTGCTCCCCCACTAGTGAAATTTTTGCATTTAGGCACAACTTTCAAAATATGTTTACAAACAAATTTTCAAGAGTGTAGAGCAAGGGTGGGAAACGTGAAGTAAAAAGGAACTGGTAATTTATCACGATTTCTTCCTGTAAATTATATAGGTTTCAGAGGAAAAACCGCAGCTAAGTTGTTTCTCAAAAACGACTTTTTTTTATAACATGTACGTTTTAACCCAGAATTGATTCATACCTTGTAAAAAGGATAACACTCTTTGTGCTCGGGATCAAGCTTTAGACATTCTCGAATTTCCCTGAAAAGCAGTAATACATTATTATCCTCTCTAAAGCAGTCATGACTTAGTAGTCTTTTCAAAGACCCACCACCAATGCAAAAATTCCTGGAAAACCAAAGAAATCAAATACGCTTAAACAGTGCGTGAAGTGGTACGTAACATACCTCAAGGCATCTTCTAACTCCCCCATGTCATAATGAAGTTCACTGAGTTGAAGATAAGCTCCTGTATTATCACTTATTAATTTTGTTGTTGGTCTGAAATAAAACATGGAAAACACTAGCATAAGAGACTTATTCACATACAATGACATTTACCTTGGATATGGAAAAAGGGGACTGAAGGGAAGTGGAACAAGCAATGAGATTGCAAACTGGTAGCAAGGGAATTTGCATCAAGCTTGCACCCATATAACTATAGATGAACGAGTTCATTTCGACAGCCTCTGAAAGACTGAATATGCAACTTGGCGATTCCTGGCTTGTAACTCTGGCCTAGGCTATTAACTATTATTATCAATTATATTTATCAATTAATACTTAAGAATTATAATTAATAATTGATTATTACAATTGTACTCACTTAATATCTGAGATGGCGCTGATGTAGTCTCCCATTTGTTTATGACAATCAGCTCTCATCAATCTTAAATCAGGATCCCATGGAGCGATCTGAATACAATATAACAATAAATTGTACTGGTAAGTGACATGATCACAAAATAAGCCGCAGCCAACAATTAACTCTGGTTGTATAAGTATACCATATACTAGTCCATCTTGGGGGGTTCTTTCACAGTGGCAAATTGCTAAAAGCATGTCAGATTAAACTAGGACAAGGTTCATAAGAACTCACTGGCTTTAAATTATCCCACTTTTTAAAACTACTGGTATTCTAAAATTATTCTAAAAGATTTTTGCCCTTTGATCTACAACGAGTCAAATTGAGTATGAAGTAAATGGTTTGAGCTCTCTAATAATACAACAACAAAAACATTTTGTAATCAAGAATTAAGCTGTCCACTTTACAGTGACATTTCTTCAGAAAAGAGGATTTGCCACCAAGATTCTCAGCCACTCTTTCTCATTCAAAATTAATTATTTTTTAACAGCTCTTGACATTTGAACTCGGAAATAACATCTCGAGAAAGCCAAATTGTCGTTTGTTTTTATCATAAATTTCTATTGACACAAACTGTTACAATAAGACAATCCTGTGTTTCTATACGTGATGCCAATTACTAAACATGTGCTAATTTTAATTTCTCAGTGATTCACTGTGACGTCCATGCTTTTTGAAACCGTGAGTGATTATTTTGGTTTGACAACACACCAATCAATCTGCCCTAAACAGGACAAATGGATTGTTTTTAATAAATTTACTACTAACCACATTACCTCTATCGCTTTCCCTAGAAGTTCTATAGCACTTGGGTAATCTCCCATGTTCATTAAATTTCTGGCTTCTAAAACATCGTTTCTGACTGGCTCAATTACACTTAACTGAAAGAACAACAAAGAAATAAGTGTAAATTGACTAAACTATAGGAAAGATATTCATAATCCGTGCTGGATTGTGTAGTACACTTAAAATTCAAGGGGTATTTAACAAGGCTTGCATCAGTTTTTTGTCTTTTGTGAGTACCTGTTGAAATTAAACTAACAGTTTTAGCTGGCATGGGAGTTAATGAGTTAAAAAAGCTCCCCAGATATAAAATGAAACATAATTTTACTGACTTTGATATCATGCTATATTATTTCCCACCCAAACACAAATTCAAGATGTTTTAATTATTTTCAAGCACTTTCATTAGAAATTCTTCTTTCCAAGGGTTTTTCAAGCATCCTTGAAATCTAAAACTAAATCCAAGGCTTTTCAAGGACTTCAAGGAGTAGCACGAACCCTGGATATTTCAGCCTTTCAATGATTAAATGAAAATAATTTTAAAATTCTACCTGCTGGAGTGCTTCAGGATTATCTGGACTTTTCCTTAACTGTGAAATAAAACAAAAGATTAAATTATCAGTTTAATGATTTTATTTTACAATATTATCCACTGAAATTACATGGAATATCACCTGATAATTAGCTGTTCAAGCCATAGGCCAAGATGTTAATATAAGGGGATATACCACAAGTTTAAGCAGAATAAAAGTTTTATTATTCTACACAGTGATAACAAAGAAAAGCATATTGAGTTAATTGCAAATAAAAAAAAACAAAAAACAAACAAACCACAAAAAGCATTCTATTATTTTTCTCCCTGATGCAAGATGTCCATTGCAAAATATCTGTTGTGTAAGTACGGCAAATAGTGAGCACACCACGACCATATTTGGACAGTGTTACAATGTGTTGATTTATAATGAAAGGAAATATAAGTGCATGCTTTGAGATAAATGTTCTAAAACTCATCCATGCAAATAACATACCACTGCCTCATAATCAATGTGTGCTTCATCAAGCCTTCCCTGTTTAAGCAAAACATTACCTCGCTGCAGACGTGCCTAACATAATTATGGAAAATATAAAGAAGATGACATTACAACATAACTTGCAAAACATCATGCAAATAATTCCCATGTAACACCCTGTAAAGTTAAGATAACGACCATTATTTTGTAGTCAGTAAGTTATAATCATTAAATATTAAATTTTAAAGATAAACCAATAGTTGCAAATTAGGCCATAAGTGTCCCACTTGTGGCCAGCTAGTAGATCTGGCAATTAAATAATGTTTGAAAACTCATTAATTAATCATGAAGGGAACACAAAAGAAGTTCAGGTTTAATGAGTGTCTTTATATCAGATATAAACACAGCTAAATTGTAAGTCCATTAATGCCAAATCTAATTATTAGTGTAATCTTGAATGGATAGATGTAATAATAAAAATAATACTTAAAAGTTTATATAGCGCATGCTTCATGACAGAATGATCGCATGCGCTTTACGTGAATTAAAATACTAATAAAATTATCAGTTCCTATGAGCTAAAAAT
The DNA here is from genome assembly GCA_016490735.1 of Pachyseris speciosa. Taxonomy (NCBI): domain Eukaryota; kingdom Metazoa; phylum Cnidaria; class Anthozoa; order Scleractinia; family Pachyseridae; genus Pachyseris; species Pachyseris speciosa. The sequence continues at coordinate 497,460 of JAEMWC010000342.1, forward strand.
ATATCAATTAAAATAGGTTGTAAGTTAACTTAAATTCAAAAATACATGAATTCAAAGTACCAATAAAATTGTTGATTCCTATGAACTAAAAATATGCTTATTTAAAATAATAGGTTTTAAGTAAACTTTTAAAATTATTAACTGTGGTGGCTTTCCTAATGAAAGAGGGAAGTGAGTTCCAAACATGAGGAGCAGCCATGCTAAAAGAACGATCGCCAAGTGTAGAGTAAGACTTATGTAAAGGAAAATTTAAAAGTAATTCATTGCCATATTGCAAAGAATAATTTGCACCAGTCTTAATGGAAATAAGATCAGTAATGTAGGATGGAGCCAAGCCACTTATGGCATTGTACACTGTACGTTAAAAGTGCCATTTTGAACCTGATCCTATAGGTAATGGGAAGCCAATGAAGTTTCATCAATAGTGGGGTGATGTGACAGAATTTACTTTCCCTATAAACTAATCTAGCAGCGGAGTTTTGAACCCTTTGAAGCTTAGCTAACTGATAATCGGGTAGACCATACAATAAGCTATTTCAGTAATCTATTCTGCATGTGACAGGAGAGTGCACTAAAGTCGCGGCCGTTTCCTGCGTTAAATACTTTCTTATGCGTCTTATATTGTGTAACTGAAAAAATGATGCACTGCAGATCAAGATTGGTCACGTGCTGGGACATGTCGAATGTGTCATTGAACCAAGTACCCAGATTCCTAACAAATCTGGACTTGGTTATCAAATGATTTCCCACTCGTATGCTAGTTACATTGACTTTAGCTAATTGCTGACGGGTTCCGATCACGATAAATTCAGTTTTATCATCATTCAACATAAGACTATTCTGTTGAGTCCATTTCTTGATGTCGGCAATGCAGGCCTCCATAGCACTCACAGCAGCATCTTGACACAAAGAGTTGCCAGGGCTGAATGAAAGGTATAACTGAGAATAAAGCTTTTGAAGCCATTCAATAAATTCATAATCTGCATCAAGTACTACGTGTGAAACACTCGGTTGCGCCTCATGTTTAAACTTGATAAAACACTCCTGCTCATTTATTAAATACCGTAAAGACTCGCAGATAAGCCGCACTCACACATAAGCTGTACCCCAACTTTAGCAACTCAAATTTTGGAAAAAAAGTTTTTCTGGTCAAAGTTGAAAGAAATTCAAAGTCAAGTCTTAAGTCTTCTGTCTTCTTTGAACGTAAACTTGCCAACATTGAAATGGAAAATACTTCGAATTTGTACCCACAATTTTAGCTCTTTAGTAGAATAAACATCATGTCCACAACTATGACTTATGATTGATATGTTATTCTTTTAGTTGTTGATAGGTTTTTCGTTCTGAATGTTCGTAGCTTAGTAGCCACGCAATAGTTCGGACGATAGAAGACTGGACACCGGCGAAGAAATAGTGGGCCATTCTCCACACAAATACTCAAGAATAGCGTGTTATTTTCAATTTCTCACCCATGGAGGATCGATTGCCGTTGAAGTTACAGACCGTCGTCGATGCTGTAAACAATTTTGTGGGGGAATGGAAATTCCATGCTGTGTCACATTCTTCTGTTCAAGAAAAGTGACCATAAAGCGTTCAATCTGTTAACAAAGGTTTAGCACTGTTTAACAGTGACAGAAATGTGAGCTTGAAATATAAAGCGAATACTAGCATTACCAACAGCTCTTTTAGGAGCCACCAAACTTGCAAAAGCAATGATCAATACTCAGTTTTAGTTTTATGTAGTATATATGAATGTACTTTTCCATAAAAATGTCAATTCATGAAAATTTACGGCACCTTCTCCAAATGGTCTCGCAGATAAGCCGCACCCCGATTTCGAACAACAAGTTTTGGGAAAAAGGTGCAGCTTATCTGTGAGTCTTTACGGTACTACTTATTCCATTATCATTCATTTGTCTTTATTGTACCCTTGAATTTTTAAGATATTTACAACATTATATAATTATACTAATATATAAGAAAAGGTATGGACCTTCAAAAATAACTGTTTAGAGTTAAAAATGCCTGAAGGTCTTATTGGTCCTCACTTTAAAACAAATCCTCCAAGGGGTTACAAAAGGTTTAAGTCTTGTTAGGTGCTTAAAACAGCCAATGATAATTATTATAATTAATTATAATTATTACAGACTGTTTTATACACCTCACAAGACTTTCAAATATATAGTGATGGAGCTAAAAAGCATGCAAACCACTAAAGCAAAAACTATTTTTAACTAAACCAACTAAAAAATTATTTAAATAATTAACTTTCCGAAGCCCCGGCCAAACGCTCGCAACATTTCAACGCAACATCTTCAACATTGTTGGGCACAACATCTTGCACACATTTGGCCACCATGTTGCAATATGTTCCAACATGTTGGATGGTGTTGGTTCAAATTTGAAAACGGTCAAATTTTTTGTGCAACATTTTGGATGTTGCATGATGTTGTACTTGTTTGGCCACATTCACACAACATTGTTACACTAAGGCATGTACGCTAGGTCGATTTTCTATTTCAAAGCGCCAGAACACAACATGTTGCACATGTTTGGCCACCCTGTTGCAACTTGTTGGATGGTGTTGGCACATAAACATCGATAACCTGTAAAATGTTGGGTTGAAGTGTTGTATGTGTTTGGCAGGCCCCTTAACAACATCATCACAACATGATGCAACAACGTTGCAAGATGTTGCTTTGAAATTTGTGAGCGTTTGGCCGGGGTTTAAGTTTTACACTTTTTTTTCTTATCCAGAAGAAAGACCTCACCTGAAAAAAGTCTGGTCTAAGCTCCAGAACTCTGTCTAAATCAGGTAAAGCTGCTTTTGAACGGCCCATTGCAAGAAATACTGTTGCTCTCTTAAAATATGTTAAAAAATTGTCAGGATCACCCTCTGAAAAAAAAAAATGAGAAAACAAGTTCAGGGGTTTCCTTTTCAAACAGGGTTTGAATACAGACAAGGAAGGGAAACCACAAAAACAGTTCTTGAAATCCATCTCGTATAGTTTTATGGTGAAAGTCAGAATTGAAGGCAAATTTGTTGTTTAAAGGCAGTGAGAATCACTCATCAACTGCATAAATGGAGAACCCTGCAAGTTCATAGTCAGAATTTAAGTCACTACATAAGGAAGAGTTCTGTTAGAACTCTGTTTTGGGAAAATAATGCAACTTGATTTAGATGTAATTAAGTCATCAAATACTGTATAATTAAAATCAAATTAATTAACCCTTTTATAGTTGTAAAATAACATTTTTTAAGTCGTAAGTGAATACTTTTATGGACAAAATAAATCTATATTGAGAAAAAAGGTACAATGGCTTGAAAAAAAAAAAAGGGATCTGTAGAAATGTTAACAGCAGTTATGTGTCTGCCCTCATGCGAGTGGTCTGTATTCAAGTTATATGCATTGAATTGGACAAATAAACAAAGCTTGGCGTCTCCCTATTGGTCAAACACTGATCAGTTCCCGCGCAATTCTCCACGTTATTACGACATTCGAAATCACGGGTAACATGGTGCTTATAAAAATTAGCTTGTGTTCACTAATCTTCCATTATAAAATGAAATTAATCAGATCAAAAGTGATTTACATTCAAGTGTTAAAAAGAAAGGGAAACGTTTAAAAATGTAAACGCCAATATAACTTACGTTTCGCGATCGCATTAAACTTGAGCTACAAGGTGATTCGTCAAATGATTATGCTCCAATCAACTTAAGACAGCTTTTGTCGCTCACTGAGTGGAACCGATATTTTTGCTTTGTTGTTTATATACAGAAATTAAACGCTGGATAGCTTGGTGAAAGTGTAATATTTCAAGAGACGCCAAAACAGGACGTTACGTTACGTTACAGTCACTTAAATTAAACAACTTGGTACTCCAGGTAAAAGTGCGTTACTCCCACTGCAAACATCAGTAATTTAAAGAAGCTGAGTGTCCCTGAAATAATACATACTATTTCTAATATGATAATAACAGCCAAACCTGACAATTTTCTCAAGGAAAGGGACAATTATAGCTGCTAAATCGACAACATTCAGTTAAGGATGGCCATGGAAGGAACCAGATGAGTGCTTTAAAATATACCGGTACGAAATATAAACTAATTACTCTGACACATCTAATTCCACGCAATTTCACTTACCTACGGCCGCATGATAATGAACTAAGGCATCGCTAAGCTGTCCAGAGGCCAATAATTTCTTGCCTTGTTCTAAATGACTTTCAATCTCCACCGAAGATAATTTGCTGGAAGCTCCTGCAAGAATTTTGTAGGCACGTCATCACAACTCTCGTACGGTTCTTCGCGAAATGATCCCTCATAATTCCACTGGATAGAGCATATGGTATAAAAACAGAACTCACCGATTATCTTAAGCTCCAGGCTGAAGAAAATTAAATGTAGAGAGGAGAAAAGCTGGTTTAAAGTACACATTTTCAGCCCAGCACTAGCGTTGTTTAGCCTTATTTTCTGTTTCACTCTGTTCTAAGGAAGTGAACCGCAGCTCAATTCAGTGTTGGCGCACATCGTCGTGGTCGCACATGATTGGCTAATTACTAGTACCCAGATGAACGCGGTCAACTTCGGCCTCCAATACTTGGCGTGCTAAGGCAAATATTTTATACGATCGCCAAGGGATACACTAAGAGGTTCGGGGCCTGCAGATAGCAGGGATCAATAGAAAGATGACCCGTCAGGAAAAAAACTACAGACTGCTTTTCCCGTCCGCATTTCCTCAATATGTTTCATTTTTCCCTTGTTCCTTCTGCGCATTTACATACATACATATCCTTTACTGATTTCAATGTCTATAGTCGTTCTAGCGCAAAGAACTAATTGGGGACACTCTAACACTTACAATATGTTACAAATTTGATCAAAATATTACTTAAAATAATATAATATTGATTAAATGAATATTAATTAATAGTGATTAAAATATTGAGTAAAATAAAAAGTGATTAATAATAATCGATTTTAGCGTAATCCTAAGAACAGATGCACTCGTATAACTATTTCAATCTTTACAAATTTCTTAATTTTACTAACAACACTATTTACAATTTCAAGGCATTTATAAGTTGTGCAGAGATAAAAATTTGTTCCACATCCATCGACTTCAGCTGATAAATTTTTCTTTCGTATCATCACTCTGAATTCTGGCAGGTATTTGACTGTTCTTTCCTCTTTGGTTAGCTTTGCCCAGAGCTGACGATGGCCCTAAATAGACTACATAGCTGATCGAATGTTTGCCATGAGTAACTGAGTGCGATAACGTACCCGCCTGAGGTCAGAGTTTCTTAAATTATATATTTTCTTTCTTGTTTACAGTTGACTTGGAATAGATCTGTTAAGTACGTTGGTGTTAGTCCACTTTTGACTTGATACATTAGCGGTTACACTTATATCTTGTAGCCTCCTATTGTATCATGTTGTCAACTTGGCTTTCTTAAGTAATGTTCCATATGTCAGTATCCAATGTGTAGCCCGCTTTTAAGTTTTTTCCAATCAGAAGCTCGCGAAAAGTCACCGGCCACACCAAGTGGCAACAGGTAAGGTGTGGTATTATAGCATTTTCCACATAAGGACTAAGAGGTTTTTGAGGTTTTCAATCCTTAAATAAGGTATCATTTTTGCCCATGTTGGCAGAGTGTTCCCGGTGTGATCATTAGATAGGGTGCCTAAACTGTATCAGCTAACATAGCAGTGCATAAATACCCAGCTAAACGAAAAACAATTGATCTGTTAAAATTGTACTATCCGTTGAAGTATTAGCAAAGCGATTTTATAAAGATTGTGATTTTCCGTGGCATTTAGTCGTTGCTTGGATTGTCACGTAACGTAACACTGTTCTTTTTCTTCATCCTTCATTCGAGCCAGAAGCTTATCTAAGCTTTTGATAGGACCAGGGTGGCGGAGTAAGACCCTTAGCGGAACACACCTATCCGAAATTTATGGGAGTACCCCCCGGGTGTGGGGACTTCGTTCCCAAGTTCTTAAGGTTATGTGGAACAGACTAGCAATATACAGTATTAGCCTCCCACGCAGTCGTTTCTAGGGGACTCGTATTTCACCTTTTCCCCACATACGCCTGCTTAACTGAGCGCCACATACCTTTCCGATAATTTTACTTGTCGTCGCTAGACAACGTCTCGATCGTGATTGGCTAGGATGCCTGCGAGACAAACAATGAAAAAGGAATGTGGCACTCAGTTAAGCAGGCGTTTGTGGGGAGGAGGTGAATTACGAGTCCCTAGCTAATATAGTATACAACAGACTAGAATAGATGAAAATCAATAAAAACAAAATAAAGCGAACTGACAAAATATTGAGTGTGTATGGAGTTCAAGAGAAGAAGAATAACTGACTGATAAAAACTCCAAAGGGTAGAACTTTATTTTATAGACAAAACAGTTCTTTTAACAGTATATGAGTATGAATATGTGCACCCAAGGCTGCTGACAAAGCCTTTCTTAAACTCCGAAAGAAATGATCTGCAGAAATCGAGTCGTCTTTATTGAGCATGCATTTGTTGTTACCTGGATACAATTTCGAGCCCAGGGCGAATCGCTTGGGTTCAGTGTTGTGGGCTCAGTTTTTGACATTCGGTTTATCAACAGAATTAATGCGTGCGGTAAAAAAAAGCAGGTTTGACGACAGAAAACCGGATTGACTAGCCCACAAGTTGGGGCTGCGACGACATGAAACACTTGCCTCGATTTCTGCAAGGCCTTTTCTTTCGGAGTTTTATAAGAAAGGCTCTGCTAGCTGGGTGGAATATATGAATATATGAATTTATTATATGACTGGCTCTTGCAGCGGTCAAGAAGAATCAATTCTCCTGCTGTGATTGGCTACCCGCGAGGTCAAGATGGAGCCATCTTGACCTCTCGGGATAGCCTGTTCGTCCCGCGTTTTACTGTCTCTTGATAGCGTCCTTTGAGTCATATAATAAATCCTTTATTGATCAGGCTTGTTCGGTCAAGATGGCGGGATATTGGCCTCGTTCTTTTGAATGCGTGTTTATGGACCTCGACTTCGTCTCGGTCCATAAACACGCAAAAAAAGAACTTGGCCAATATCCCGCCATCTTGACCTCACGCTTGGCCAATAACCCATATATACAGTTCAGGATTGTATGGGAGTCCAACCCACGACCTCTGCGATGCCGACACAGAGCTCCGAGTTGTATTTGTTAGGTCAGGCTTTATAATTATTTTCACTACTGTTTAAAAGGAATGTTCATAACTGGGATAATCACTCGCATCTTCAGCTAATACTATCATTCGGTAAACCATCTAATATCTCTGTTGTTCACTGAATAGTGAGGGAAACTGAGTCTTAAATTCTAAAATGGAGATAAGAGCGCCACTACTGAGGCGCCAAAAAAGGGGCACCCAATGAGCCAAATCAACCAATAGCTGTTGATAGGTATTTTTAACAACCTTATGGCGTTTGAAGTCTGTTTAAAGTAGCTAGAAGAATTTGATCTATTCGGATTCCTTGGCTGAAATTTTAATTGCCCGAAAATGTTAGGAGACAAAATCTTCCTTTGAGAAAATGCTAGCTGAAACAAACTTTCCATGAACTTTCTAGAGAACTATATTCTTTCCGAAAATGCTAGCTGACGTTTTTGACTACCAAAATCAGCAATTACGACCTTTCCCATGGAAAACCTCAGGGGCTATGATTTCCCTTTTGCGAATTTTTTAGGCTACGTTTCAATTACGAAAATCCAAGTGCACTCTTTAATCGACGCCGAAAGCCTAAGGCGAACTACCCTCCACCGAACATACATCTACCGAAACTTGTCGTTGGGTGCCCCTGACAATATAGCGATCTGAATTATCCTCTGACGTTCATGCTGACAGAATTGCACACCTCTAGATATTTACGAGCCACTCGCTACACAATGAAGCCAAAATTATCACATATACAAAAAAAAAAAAAAAGAAAGAAAAGCGATCAAACTGAAGAGAGCTAACAGCTTAGCTAGTGTCTGAATTTGATGCAAATTGACGCTAAAGGCAAATAAATCGGTAACACGTTACCAAACAACGCGTGCACAAGAAACCCCTCAGTCCTAATCTACCGTCAATTCTTTCAACTACATCCTTTTCTCTAAAAGCCACAGACCCAATGCAAAAATATCTGCCTTTAAATTATTCTTTTGTTCGTATTCCAAATAGCCTCACCATTCTAACCTCGCTCGGGTTAAATACTTTTTTTGCCTCAAAAACGAGGTTAGTAACGCTAATTTGAATACGAGCAAAAGAACAATTTAAAGGCAGCCATTTTTGCATAGGGTCTATGGAGACAAAAGACCAGTCCGACTAACCACAATTGAGGTCAGTCATCCGGTAAGAAAGACGAACACAAAACTTCTACGTAGTACCACGCTGCTTAGATTAGTCTGTGTTCCGTCAATTAGTTTATCCACGCATAGGAAAAGAATCCATTTTCCAACCAGAAGTCACACTGTTTACGATGGTATTCTTCCTCTGGCACTTGAACTCCACTATCAGTAAAGAGAGCCGTTTTTCTGGGATACACTTCCCATGACTCTGTTTGCACGCTTCCATTCTTTCGGATAAATTCGCCGAACTCTCTTCTCAGATCGTTCATAAAATTGATGTCCTTGCGTGATGGTTTGTAGCCAATCTCACTCGGGAAGCCAAAAAACGCTACCAGATCCCACATATGGAAAGCAAATGTGGCCGGGAAACCGAATAAACTGACGGGCTTGGAAGGGCGATTTGTTACCACGTATCTGTAAACAGGGCTATTGAATCCTCGAGATGTGTTTGCTGCCACTCTGTTGTTTGGACACGTGCATCGTACGTCAGTGACCATAGACGTGAATTTGAACTGAATGGAATTGTTAAAAAACTCGGAGAAACTCCCACTGGAAAGCCCATAGAGGTCTAGAATCTCGCTTACGTTGGCTTTGGGAAAGGAACCAAGTGTTTTATTCACATAGGATGTAAAATTGGAAAACTGGGAATTGTTAAAGACCCGTGTTGGTGCCACATCGCTCTCTTGCGCAGTAGTTCCAATGATTAAAGGGACATCATTCTCTTTCCCTGCTGCCATGGCAACCAGGGGTGGCACCTTTACGACATCTTTATCAACTACTGCGACTGCCCCTGCAAACCGACCATTTGTTGGTAAGTCTAGGAGATCATCCATTCGCCAATTTGGATACTCATTCCATGGAATAGCATCTTGAATTTCTCTGGGAGTTAGCCCATACAGACAATCTCTGACGGCCTTAGAGTCATTTCTTTCACAATCAGAGTTTCTGAGGAAAATTTTGTTGTCAGCTGCTGCTTCATCAAACGACTTGTTGAAAATCGCCGAGGCGCTCATTATAATGGCTCGGTGAAACAATCCAGTGGCTTTTCCTGATGAAAGTAGCGCAAGTTCAGATGTCCCCCCAGAGCTAGATCCCAACAGGGTCACGGAATTCCGGTCCCCTCCAAACGTCTCAATGTTTTCCTGCACCCACTTCAATGCTAAAATCTGATCCATAAATCCATAATTACCCGAGGTATTGGATGGTGGGTCGTACGCCAAGGCTTCCAAGGCAAGAAATCCAAATGCGTTTAGCCTGTAGTTAAATGATACTCCCACAACGTTCATGTCGACGACCATTTCTGGTGAAGGATGGAGGCCTTGCCAGTTGCCCGATAAGTACAACAGGAAACCGCCATGAATGAACACAAGGACTGGCAAGAGCGTTCCATTTGGTTTTTGAGGGGTCCAGACATTGATAAACAAGCAGTCTTCATCGCCAATGACTTCTTTTGTGTCCCCGGTGGTGCCTAGCAGATCTTGCTGAGCACAAATGCTTCCAAAGTTACCTGCATCAAACTTTCCAGCCCAGCACGTGTGCTTTTCGCACGGAACTGGAGGTTTCCAGCGTAACTGTTTCGTAGGTGGCTTTGCATACGGAATGCCTTTGAATACAGACGCGTTTCCTTCCCTTCTTCCTTCCACCACACCTGCCTGAATTTTCAACTCAACACGGTTTCCGCCCCCACCGGAGTTCTCCTTTCCGGCCTTTGAAGTAGTAAGAAAGTAGGCAAGAAGAGCCACGGAGATGGCTACGATGCACAGTAGGATGACGATGCCTGCCAAGAGAATTTTCCTTCTTCTACTGCTCAAATGGCCTCCGAAGGATATTGGGTGAGGTTCTGAGATTTTGTCCATTGCACTAAATGTGCTGTGCTTAGAAACAGTTTCCTGACATACAAGGCCAAGACAGATAAATGGACGTCTTCTTATAGCAACGCCCCCAACGAGGAAATTTACTCAGTTAGTATTGCAGTTAATTTCCGCACGCGGCAAATCCCTGCGGAGTAGGCCTTAACACAAATATCCGGCTATTTTTTGAGATATTTAGAAAATTTTGGAAAATTTTAAGATATTTAGAAAATTTTGGGATATTTAGAAAAAAAATAGCTTTTTTTGGCTGTTTCCCAGCTTTCCTCGCTATTTTCTTGACATAATTATAATACGGCAGTTCTATCATTCTATGCTAGAAATATCCAGTTCAGTGGCTTCCACTTGAATAATGTGATCCACTAGCATCCATGTTGTTTTGAAAGTTGCTTTATTTCCATAATAATAGTGTAGACAATCTCTGACATAATTTTTTTAATTCTAAATCGGCTTATTTTTTAATCATAAATACGAGATATTTCGAGATATTAAAGAATCTGACCCACCCAGTTTGCATTGCGCACTTTTGTTATTGTTGTCATCCGGGAAACTCTTCTGTTCTTACCATATGTGGGCATTAGATTTGATCTTCGTGCGCACGATTATTTCTCCGAAAATACCATAATCATGGAGGACAGTGGGGAAGCTTTGAATATTACTAGAGATGACATTAGCGAAGAAGAGGATGCGGAAAATCCTGTTTTAAATGTTTATGGATCACCAATAGCTGCGAGGGGGACAGCGCTGAATAGAATCGGCTTTCACCGTGAACCAGTCGCCGGATCAAACAGAGATGATAGAGATGGCGTTGATCGTGTGGTAAGATCCATCATTTACACTCGTTGCAATTTTGTTCATTTTTAGTGGCTTCCAGATCTTTCACGAGACTGGTCTGTTGTAGGTTTGCAGATGTAAAAACACATGCAGTAGAAAAAGGACGGCGAGGTCGGCAGGCTGCCCGTGCCAAAATGCCAAAAGCAAATGTTCGTCACGCTGCCAATGCGGAACCAGCAAAGCGGCTTGCAAAAATAGGGCTGTGGAAGTTCAGCCGGTAAACAGAAATCCCAGTGCATTTTCTCGACATCAAAGAGCCGTTGAAGAGTCAGAGAATGAAATAAAGGTAAACATAACATTGTATCAAGTGCAATGATAAATTGCAGTGTACTTGGGTCACTTTTTAGCACCTTTTACGACGTTGAAAAGGTTTTGTTGTTGTTATTGTTCGATAGGTTTTTGTGAGCAGTTTGTCTGCAGATGATAAAGAAAAACTTCTAATCCGTGTACTTAGCCAAGGTCGTGGCAGCGTTGAATATGCCAGGGACCTGCTTGGTGGTGCCAACGATCCAGAACCACCAGAGCAAAACAACGAAGGAGACGAGTCATGGTGCATTTGTGGGGTATGCAGAACAATGGCGGACGATCAGGAAAACGTTTGTTGCCGCAAACGAATTTGCGTGACCTCATATGTTATGCTCCACACCAACTGTTTGGACAGAGGAGTGTTGGAATTGGCTATCAGGGCCAGATGTGATATCCGTGCAGATCTCCCAGATTATTCTACACAGAGCTACAGAAAGGCGGCCTATAGGCAGTACACTCTATGGAAATACGGAAAGCTTGGTAGGGGAAATAGGAGAGTTTTACCATCATGTGTTGTGACAATGATAAGACATAGCTATCCAGCCCCAGATGGTCGTTACATGGGGTATCGTCAGTCATAACCATTGCACAAATGTGACACTAGGTTTTTTTGCTTATATAATGAATTTGTGTTCTGAGCATAAATTTTGTTTGGTTCGTTTTAATCATTAGGCAGAGCAAAAATTGAGTTAATTACTGCTGTCGATCTTCAATAAAGAAATCTCCTTCCTTCAGCTTGTTTGCAGTTGCCTGCTCCCCTTATGAAGAGGGAGCAGGTGGTTGTACAAAGGCTATACCACAGGCTCATTAATTTTCATTCCTTTTGACTTGCAACAAGTTGTTTGCGAATGAGACACAAGCTGAATGTGAATGACACACAAGAGACAAGAAAGTCTACCATTTCCCCAGCCTCCGAGTATCTGTGATGTTGTTACCTATCTTCATTCTTGGAATACCAACCTCACAAGTCGAGCAAGTAATTTACATGAAATATTGGTTACATTCCCTTTACATGTCCTTTTGCCCCTTGGTACAATGCACATACTAGGGCTGGCAATTAAAATCACTCTGGGCTGCCCAGCTGAGTTGTTCAGAAGCTGATTGACATTATTTCCAGTCCAGGATGAAATGCTACCTGTCAAATTCGTCCTCCTTCCTTCAAATATTTGCAGAAGCCAACTTACATTGTCAATGCAAAAACTAGTTGAGTGAAACATTTTTCCTTAAAATATTTCACTAATGCAGGATTTTATTAGCTTTGTACAACCTTTTCTGTTCACCTGGCAAAAGTAAGTCAACCACATCAGGAAGAAAACTTAGTGAACTTTTAGTTTAAGTGGGGATTGACATTGTTTTCTGTTATTGTTACAATGTTCCAGTTTCACCCTGATTACAAGGAAAACTATTTTTATTGAAGCTGGATTATGAAATATTTGCAAGAGACAATTTGTTCATTATTATTATTGTCATTATTTACAACCAATTGACACATGGAGGTGAAGGCCTTGAACTTTCATTTGCAGCATTTCTGCAAAACCAAGCTGTTCATCCTTAGTGGAAATATTCCAGGGGTAGCATACCCTAGAGCACTGCTTTCTTCAAAATCAAACTCATGCAGAAAAAACTACCATCATGCAACTTGTTGCCATAAATGATGACAAACACAATGATGTTTGAGTCTCTTGTAGCCATGGAAACAGAACAAGCTTTTGTCAGATGTCTTTAATAGTGTATCCTTGGTAAAAATGAGCAAAACCACTTAGTGAGGCAAGAAACAATAAATTATTGTTTACAAAATCATGTTTGTATTGATCTATACAATGAACCTAACCTTGTGGACTGACTATGGTTACATATATTTGCAGAGAGAAAAATCTTCAAAATTTCACTTTGCCAAAAATGGATGATTTCTGCCTATACATGTACCTACCATCAATCTTTCAAACGTTATGAAAAACAATTCAACAGATTGGCTTTATTCTGGTTCATTGCATAGGTTTGTCTACCTCAAATTTGAGCCCTAAAACGCTGGTAAAAGTAAAATCATGGAAAATGGAAAATTCCATGCCAGTTTCAAATTTCCAACCTGCGTAGGGTCAAGAAAAAAATTGCTGACCAGCTGCCATGTGACAATATACAGTCCTTGATCAAAATCTTTCGAGAAATAAGAGTTAATACTCCCACCCCCAAATCGCTTTTAGCAAAAAACCTAAGGTTTCCATATATTTTCTAGGGTAGGCTGCCCCCTTAAAAGACGAAATATTTAAATGTTGTGAGCTAGGTAATTAATATGGGTTAATGGCCAAGCATGGTGGGTTGTTGGCTAAGTTCTTTTTTTGCGTGTTTATAGACCGAGACAAAGTCAAGGTCCATAAACACGCAAAAAAAGATCGAGGCCAATATCCTGCCATCTTGACCTCACGCTTGGTCAATAAAGGAGTTACAGTATTTATGACTTAAAGGACGCTATTAAAAGACAGTAAAACGTGGAACAAACTGGCTATCCTGAGCGGTCAAGATGGCTCCATCTTGACCTCATGGTAGCCAATCACAGCAGGAGAATTGATTCATCTTGAACGCTGAAAGAGCAAGTCATATAACAACAGTATATACAATGTATTGACTTAAATTATCTCAAGAATAATTATTAAAAAGTTGAAGTCATCATACAACTATAGTGATTTGTTGTCATGCTCCAGTCTTTGAGGACTGAATATTAAATAAAAACTTGGTTGGTGGGTTGGTGGGGGTCGTTTCATCGCTATGGTTGGGGCGAGATGGACAGGATTGGAAGGTGACACCTCAATGTGCCTTGCTACTGATTCTCCATTTTCAGCCCGCCGTCTAAGGATGTCTGCCTGTAGCAAGCCAAGGTAGTCATACTTCTTAGGTTCTTTCACAGCTTCTACCCTCCAGTTCCCTGAGAGTTTTGAGTAGATCTTTTTGAATTGATTTTCTAAAGTCTTTCTAAACACATGGAAGTTATGGTCCAGGGCTGCCAACAGGATCCTTCCCGTAAAAACCTCGTACCTAAAATAGTAAGACAATAGTGAATTTACCTTTATTAATTACCGTAAGGACTCTCAGATAAGCCGCACTCACAGATAAGCCGCACCCCGAGTTTAGCAACTCAAATTTTGGGAAAAAAAGTTTTTCTAGTAAAAGTCAAAAGAAATTCAAAGTCGAGTCTAGTCTTAAGAAGTCTTCTGTCTTCTTTGAATGGAAACTCGCCAACATTGAAATGGAAAATACTTTGAAGTTGTACATGTACCTACAATTTTAGCTCTTTTGTAGAATAAACATCACATCCACAACTATGACATATGATTGATGTTATTCTGTTATTTGTTGACTGGTATTTCAGTTTTTCATAGAATTTTGTGTGCTCATCGTTCTGGGCCGGGTTGTTCGAAAGCCGATTAACCCTAATCCAAGATTAAAAATTAACCAAGGAGTTTGTTTCTCTATCCACAAACGTGTTTCAACGCTGATATTCTACACAATTTTAGATTAGAGGACGTCAATCCTGAAAAGCAAAAATTAGCAAAAGAAACTTTCATCCAAAAGTCAAAAACTGCAACCAAAGTTTACGCTAATCCTGGATTAAGCTAATCGGCTTTCGAACTGTTTGTAGCTTAGTAGCCACGCAATAGTTCAGACGATGGAAGACTGGACACCAGCGAAGAAAATGTACCACGCGAATACTCAAAGATAGCGTGTTATTTCTTCGCTCATGGAGGATCGATTGCCGTTTAAGTTACAGACCGTCGTCGATGCTCTAAACAATTTTGGGGGAAATGGAAATTCCCTGCAGTGTGACGTTTTTCTTTTCAAGAAAAGCGACCACAAAGCTTTTTCATCTGTCAACAAAGGTTAAGCACTGTTTACTGACAGCGACAGAAATGTGAGCTTGAAATAAGCGAATACTTGCATTACCAACGGCTCTTTTAGGAGCAACCAAACTTGCAAAAGCAATGACCAATACTCTGTTGTAGTTTTATGTAGTATTTATGTATGTCCTTTTCCATTAAAGTGTCAATTCACATAAATTTATGGCACCTTTTCCAAATGGTCTCGCAGATAAGCCGCACCCCTGATTTTGGACGACAATTTTTGGGGAAAAGGTGCGGCTTATCTGCGAGTCTTTACGGTAACTACATGCAAGTCTTTACAGATGTGAGTAGGCAATCATATGCAATAAGTTAGCAATGTGGAGGGAAAAGTGTGTTTTTTCCAACTATAAATATAGAATATTAATGCAATAAATGTTTTTGCATCAGTAGACTAAATGTTTTTACTGTGAAAATATCTGTAATAACAGAAAGTAAAATACTGTGCATTGTTTGTGCCCAGGAGTCTTATGGTAAGTTGGTGAAGTATGATCATCCAGTCGAGTAATCCTGAGGACTGTTTGTGGTGACACTGACTGACACTTAACCAACTTCAGCTCAGTACATGTATATGAAAACGTAAAGCTTGTGGGATGTGGCTGGAGTGACAAGGATACTTCACAAATTAATGTGATCAAGTAAGCTTAAGCCACTCAGAAGGCACTAAAGCCACAAGGTAGCGGGCATTACCCCATAAATCTACCAAAGCAAAGATTGAGCCCAAGCATTAGCAGCCATGGACAGCTGTTTCGGCCTTGTTAGGCCTCATCAGCATGGCATAGCTAATGCTCAGGCTCAAGTACCCACATATCAATAAAACAAGCAATGAAAACGTAAAGCTTGTGGAATGTGGCTGGAGTGACAAGGATACTTCACAAATTAATGTGATCAAGTAAGCTGAAGCCACTCAAAAGGCACTAAGGCCACAAGGTAGCGGGCATTACCCCTTAAATCTACCAAAGCAAAGATTGAGCCCAAGCATTAGCAGCCATGGACAGCTGTTTCAGCCTTGTTAGGCCTCATCAGCATGGCATAGCTAATGCTCAGGCTCAAGTACCCACATATCAATAAAACAAGCAATGAAAACGTAAAGCTTGTGGGATGTGGCTGGAGTGACAAGGATACTTCACAAATTAATGTGATCAACTAAGCTGAAGCCACTTAAAAGGCACTAAGGCCACAACGTAGCGGGCATTACCCCTTAAATCTACCTGAAGTATCCTTGTCACTCAAGGTTATTGTTAATTAGTTACTTATCTTAAATTTCAAATTTAGTTGTTACTTTAATTCCTAACGGTCACTTCTGAAGATGTATGTCGAAACATACGAAACGTCAAGTTAAACGATATAGTTTTATTTTTGTTTTCCAACAATACGTTCTATTGTCATGTTTATCACCGCAGTTTGTGTGTTATTTCTTGTTAAGCTACGATGGCCAAAGACAAAGAGTATTAACCAATGTCTTCACCTCGCACAAACAAGAGACCGAAATCCTGAGGCTATGTCAGATATAACTGCCCATAGCTTTCATAGAAGTTAAAATTGGTTTTCCGTTACAGGCACAGAGCTATTTTTCCGTCTTTCCTTCCAACAAACTCACAAATGATCTCATTAAAGTTGATTTCCTTATGGTATGAAAAATGTATCACGGATAGCGAGGACAACTTCGCGTCTGACAAAACGCTCCGAACCGTGGCGTCTTGCGTCTCGCGGTCATGCTACTAAAGCAAGTTTGCTTCAGTTTCTTCATCCTCAGGGGCACCCAACGAGTCAAATCATTATGGTGTTTGAAGTCTGTTTAAAGTGATGTTTTCATAAGCTAGAAGAAGTTCATCTTTTCGAATTCCCTAGCTGAAATTTTAATTGCCCGAAAATGTTAGGGAACAAAATATTCCTTTGAGAAAATGCAAGCTGAAATGGACTTTCCACGAACTTTGCAGGGAACTATTTCTTTCCGAAGATGCTAGTTGATATTTTTGACTGCCAAAAACAGTAATTACGACCTCTCCGAAAACATTATGGGTTATGATTTCCCAATTGCGAATCTTTTAGGCCACGTTTATTTAGTTTCGAAAATCCGAGTGCACTCGTTAATCGACGCAGAAATCTCGAGGCGAATTACCCTCCACCGAACCATATATCTCCTGAAACTTGTCGTTGGGTGCCCCTGCATCCTGCTTTGTCATTTCGTCAGTTCCGATGGCAAAGTCTAGCAGAGCGAAAACAGGTCGATCCAAGGCTATAGAACGAGGTGAACACAACGCGTTCACTCTTTACCATCGCGCTTGCTTTCCGATCGCTATTTTCCCATCTGTGGAGTCACGTTGATTCTCTCTGTAAACCGACATTTGGTGTGGAAAACTACCACCAGCTGCTTTATCAACAACATTTCAAAGAAACAAGCAGAGTTAAATGGGGGGAAGCAAATTGTGCTTTTTTCCTGAACAATTTATCTTTTATTTATTTGGTTTTCATTTTCTTATATTTCATTTTTTATTTTCCACTTTTTCAGGTACGCACGTGTGTACGCGAGTACAGGTAGCTACGCCCCTGGAGACCTACCGCGAATCTTCAACACCAGAATCCGGAGAGGTACGGTGGAAAAGAGGGAGGAGGGATATAGGAGGGGAAGGGGAGGGGGTGAGGAAAACCAGTGGAAGCTGGGTGGGGCGGCCCTTAGGCTCCAACAGGCCTCAAATCCTGTTTAAGGCGAAAGTCATTCACTTTTTTATCAGGAGGAGGAGTTAACTGATTTGATGATACATCACCTCCTTATAATCAAGATTCCATCCCGACTAGCTTCAATCTCTGAATTTCCCCCTCTTTCTCTTCTCTTCCCACGCCTCTCACGCTCAATTAACAAAAGCAAAATCTACAGATATTACTGGCACACTGTGAACAAAATTCAGAGACTGTGGCAACCATGGGTCATCGCTTACACGAAAGTTTCAACTGGTTAACACATGCATAGGTAACGTAATTTCGTTGCTTTTCACGTTGGAATGCAAATCTAAAAAATATGCAGCCAAGAAACTGTGGTAGTTATATGACATGTATTTTTGTTATGGCTACATGCTCGAACAGCTGCTTATCTCGGAGCAAATTATACATGACACCAGCCACTTTGCTGCATAAGAATAGGCGTCTCTCAACAGCAAGCTATAGAGCGTTTACACTTGATGTCACGGCGGCCATGTTGGTGTTCCAAACTAAACTTCTGCAGTATTTCTATGCAGGTAGTCAAGTGAATGAAAACGCTCTGCATGATTTATTCAAGACAGTTACCTAATTATGCATGATGCTGCAACAGCTGCCAATTTAGTAGCAAAAAGTTAGGCAGTGCAAGATCTAAAGAAAAGCTGTTTTCCTTGACACCATACTATTGCATAACTTATTCTAATTTATCCATGCATATGAGAAGAATCCATTACCAAGCCAAAAGTCACACTCCTTTCTGTGGTATCCATCCTGGTCAAGAACCTGTATGCCACTATCTGTAAATAGAGCAGTATTTTGTGGATATTCATTCCAAGTTTTAAAAGTTTCATTACGAATGAAGCTGCTGAACTGTCTCCTCAGATCCTTCATAAAGCTGAGGTCTCTCTGTGACGGAAAATAATTAAATGCCTTTGGGAAACCAAAAAAGGCAATGAGGTCCCACATATGGAAGGCAAATGTGGCTGGAAATCCCATCAAGTGCACTGGTTTAGAAGGAGCATTGGTCACTATGTAGCGGTAAACTGGACTTTTAAAGCCTCTCGATGCATTCAGAGCAAGTGCATTGTTGGGGCAAGTCATTCGTAAATCAGAGGCCATTGAAGTGTATGAAAATTGCAGAGATGGAGAAGAACCATCTGGTAGAGTTTTGTTATACATAACTAGCACCTCACTGACATTCCCGCCAATAAAAGGAAACAGCTTATCCTTGACATAAGCGCTATAAGCAGCCCAGGTTGATTTCTCAAAGTTTTTAACTGGGCGGTCATTTATCTCTTGCGCTGTAGTTCCAATGATGAGTGGTACGTCATTTGCTTGTCCTGTTGCCATGGCAAGAAGAGGTGGATTCGGCACTATGAGTTTGTCGACTACAGCAACTGCTCCATCAAACAGGTTTTTGGTTGGTAGGTCATCCTGATCTGCCATGCGCCAGTACGGGTACACATCCCATGGAATCGCATCCTCAATGTCCTTGGGATTTAGTAAATACAGACATTCTTGCTCAGCAGATGACCTGTTTCTCACGCAACCGGCATTTTTCACAAAAACTTCATTGTCATGGGCTGCGTCTTTTGATGTTTTGTTGAAGATGGGTGATCCACTCATAAGAATTGCCCGATGGAAAAGCCCAGCTGCACCCGGTGAAGTGAGCAGTGCTAGCTCAGATGTTGCACCCGAGCTTTGACCCATCAGCGTCACGGATCCGGGGTCCCCTCCAAATTTCTGAATGTTTTCCTGTACCCACTTCAATGCTAATATTTGATCCATGAATCCATAATTACCAGACGTCTGTGATGGAGAGGCGTCTGATAAGGATTTTAATGCAAGAAAGCCAAACGCGTTCAGCCTGTAGTTAAATGACACTCCTACAACCTTCATCGAAGAAACCATCTCGGAGGACGGATGAAGCCCTTTCCAATTCCCCGATGAATATAACAGGTACCCACCATGAATATAAACAAGAACTGGAAGAAGCTTGCCGCTTGGTCGTTCTCTTGGGGTCCAAACATTAAGAAATAAACAGTCTTCGTTACCGATGAGCTTGCTCGAGTCATTGGTGTTTGTCACATCTTGCTGAGCACAGATATCTCTAAATTCGGTTGCATCTAGTTTGCCATTCCAGCATTTGTTGACATTACAGGGAAGCGGCGGTTTCCAGCGTCGATCAGCTACCGGTGGTTGCGCGTACGGAATACCCTTAAACGCAACCGCATCATCCTCCACGCGGCCGCGAACGCTTCCGCCTTGGATCTCGAATTCAACTTGTTGAATCACTGTCGATGACATTTCTTTTCTAGAATGGATGTAGAACATAATACATCCAATGGCGGCGAGATACACAAGGCAAACAGCTGTAATCAAAACAGTTTTTTTCTTCTTTCTAACTGATGTGTCTGGCGATAATACAGTATCCTCTCCGTCCGACTCATCATCGCTCGTCGACAGCAGCGGGTTCGTCACATTTGCCTCCCTCGATCCATTTCTGGAAGGATTCATCCTTAGGACTTTTGACGGTGCATTCAAAGGAACGCCTTCCCTAACGAAAACGCGTTTATCCCAGCGGAAAGTCCATTGCCTTTTATGTCTAATTGCTAAAAATTATGCGGAGGTTGCGGTTGAGAAGTTATTCATTCGTGTAGGACTTGACTTTGCCCGTAGCCGTCTAATCTGAATTTCAGCGGTCTCTCCCCGTGACCACCGGGTGGCGCCGCGACCCTGTGGGTTAGGGAGAGGAGACGGCTGAAATTCAGAGTAGTCGCCGTCTTGAAGGATTGATATTACTCTGCACGGGTGTTCTCTCCTTACTCTAGTAATATTACAAGTTTGATAAATTCATTTTTACTGGAACACCATTTTATTGTTCCTATTATGGATGGAAAAACTTTCAACGGAAAAGTTTACCACGTCTACGCGAGCGCAAAAAGACAAAGATAAGAAAACAGGAAAAGCCAAAACAGGAACTTGATCGCAGCCTAATGAGGCCTTCCAAGGGGTAGAAGCGACAAGCGAAATAGCTCAAAAAACAGACGACAAACGTCTCCCAAAACACCGACAACAGACAGCAATTGGCAGAAAACTCGCGACAACTTGCGACACGCGACAATAGTTTCCATTCCTCTTTGTTTTCTTTGCCACACCGACATTCGTCCCTAACGAAACAAGCAACAGACAGTGTCGTAATGAGCGACAAAGCGACGCCAGACCACCCCTTGGGAGGCCTCCCTAATAGATCATATGTTATGATTCATGTAATCTGATGTAATGATGCAGCAGTCCTAAGAAATCATATTATGATTTGATCTGTACCCAAAACACCATAGTATGATTCTACTTCTAACGAAATCTTTACTATGATGTTAAGAGTTGTGTGTACGATTTATGGTCACATGAATCATAGGTATGATGCCAGTGAGATGGTTAATATGTTAGTACAGAAGATTATGTATAGAGTTCAAAAGAAGAAGCAGAACTGACCGATAAAAATTTAAAAGTAGTGAAAATAAAGCCTGAAAAAAATACAGCCTTGCATGGGAGTTGAACCACTAACCTCTGTGATACCGGTGCAGTGCTCTATGGCCGAATGAGCTAACAAGCTACTGGGTGCTGGTCCAGTTGACAAGCTTCCAGTTGGCTTGCCAGCTCACACTTTGTTTTCATTACCGCTTAATTAAGTAGTGTTCATAACTGATAATCACTCACATATTCAGTTATTATTATCATTAGGTTTGGACAAAAAAACCAACAATGTAGAAGTTCTTTTTAGCCATTTCTGTGTCATAATGTTCCGATCTTTATTTGTTTTGCCAAATTCTTTAACCAGTCATTATCTCTGTTGTTCACTGAATAGTCAGGGACACTGAGTGTTAAATTCTAAAATGGAGAAAGGAGTGCCACTGCTGAGGAACAATAACAATCTGAATTATGCTGGGTCATTCACACTGACAGAATTGTGCACCTCTAGATATGTACAGGCCACTCCTTACAAAGTGAAGCCGAAATTGTCACAGATAAAACAAAAAACTGATGATAGCTAACAGCTTAGCTAGGAGCTGAATTTGATGCAAATGCATGAACAAAACATCTGCTAGCATGCCAGTAATTCTTTCAACTGCAAGCTTTTCTTTAAAAGCCATTAAGAATAGTTATCTAGTACAGTGCTTGATGCTGCAACAGCTGTCAATTTAGTAGCAAAAAGTTAGGCAGTAAAAGATCAAAGGAAAGGCTGTTTTCCTTGACACCATACTGTTGCATAATTTATTCTAATTTATCCATGCATATGAGAAGAATCCATTACCAAGCCAAAAGTCACACTCCTGTTTGTGGTATCCATCCTGGTCAAGAACCTGTATGCCATTGTCTGTAAATAGAGCAGTATTTTGAGGGTATTCATTCCAAGTTTTAAAAGTTTTATTACAAATGAAGCTGCTGAACTGTCTCCTCAGATCCTTCATAAAGCTGAGGTCTCTCTGTGACGGAAAATAATTAAATGCCTTTGGGAAACCAAAAAAGGCAATGAGGTCCCACATATGGAAGGCAAATGTGGCTGGAAATCCCATCAAGTGCACTGGTTTAGAAGGAGCATTAGTCACTATGTAGCGGTAAACTGGACTTTTAAAGCCTCTCGATGCATTCAGAGCAAGGACGTTGTTGGGCAAGTCATTCGTAAATCAGAGGCCATTGAAGTGTATGAAAATTGCAGAGATGGAGAAGAACCATCTGGTAGAGTTTTGTTATACATAACTAGCACCTCACTGACATTCCCGCCGATAAAAGGAAACAGCTTATCCTTGACATAAGCACTGTAAGCAGCCCAGGTTGATTTCTCAAAGTTTTTAACTGGGCGGTCATTTATCTCTTGCGCTGTAGTTCCAATGATGAGTGGTACGTCATTTGCTTGTCCTGTTGCCATGGCAAGAAGAGGTGGATTTGGCACTATGAGTTTGTCGACCACAGCAACTGCTCCATCGAATAGGTTTTTGGTTGGTAGGTCATTCTGATCTGCCATGTGCCAGTACGGGTACACATCCCATGGAATCGCATCCTCAATGTCCTTGGGATTTAGTAAATACAGACACTCTCGCTCAGCAGATGAGCTGTTTCTCACACAACCGGCATTTTTCACAAAAACTTCATTGTCTTGGGCTGCGTCTTTTGATGTTTTGTTGAAGATGGGTGATCCACTCATAAGAATTGCTCGATGGAAAAGCCCAGCTGCACCCGGTGAAGTGAGCAGTGCTAGCTCAGATGTTGCACCTGAACTTTGACCCATCAGCGTCACGGATCCGGGATCCCCTCCAAATTTTTCAATGTTTGCCTTCACCCACTTCAATGCTAATATTTGATCCATGAATCCATAATTCCCAGAGGTCTTTGATGGAGAGGCGTCTGCCAGAGACTTCAATGCAAGAAATCCAAACGCGTTCAGCCTGTAGTTGAACGAAACTCCGACTATTTTCATCTCAGAAACAAGTTGAGGCGATGGATGAAGCCCATTCCAATTCCCTGAGCCATACAATAAGAAGCCACCATGAATGTAAACGAGAACAGGAAGCAAATTCGCACTGGGTCGTTTCCTTGGCGTCCAGACATTGATAAACAGACAGTCTTCACTCCCCACGACTCTAGTGGGGTCTTTTCTGTTTGAAATATTTTGCTGAATACAAATGCTTCCAAATTCACTTGCATAAAATGTTCCATTCCAGCATTTGCTTACATGGCAAGGAACTGGGGCCTTCCAACGTCGTTTGCCAACTGGCGGAGTTCCAAACGGAATGCCTTTGAATGCTACAGTTTCACCTTCATAGTTTCCTCGTACAAAACCACCTTCCACTTCGACTTCAATCTCTTGAGTTTCCTCGATGATTATTTCTTCGTATTCCTGGACTTGTCGAGAGAAATAGTAGTACAGAAGCCCGGTTAAGATGGCCAAAAACACGATGACAACAAACGCTAGCATAAACCGTCGTCTCCTTCGCTGGTTCGATAAACGCAAGCGTGAATTAAATGAATTAAAGCCAACACCTTCATGTATTTCCAAATCCCACTCTGAATCTTTTCGTGGCAGTACAAAAGGTCTCGTTTCTTGCGAACTCCCCATTTTCTTTTTTCCTAAGTTCATCATCTCCACAATTTGCTGAATCGGCTGTTGTTGCAGGCGCCAGTGACTGCGTGACTTGTGTCACAACAGTCACACAATGGCCCCCAGCTAAGACCCGATAGGTTTGTCATCCCTTAAAAACCGTTCAGTGAAATGTCGTGCTAATTTTTTTTAACGCCTTAAAGTTTTAGAAAAGCAAAATTCAGCCGGATCACTCGGCACGACATAGACCGGAGACAGGAGATGTCTCTCTCATGAATGAGCAAACGAGAAGAGGGCTAAAATTGAGGCTAACGATGTCTCAAAATTTCGGAGAATAAAGTTCAATTCCTTGATAATTTTTCTCACTTGAATTTTCAACTGAATACCTAGAACAGAATAAAGAGTAATAGGTTATAAAATATGTCTTAAAAATACCATTACTGGAAACGGGAAGCCTCAAGATGGGAAGCTTTTTTAATTTCAAAAGGCAGAGCAATTGATTCTGAAGGTCTTAACATCCGCGAAGAAACATATTAGTTAATTTTTTCTTATAAGTTTACTTTTTTTCTAGTATTTTATTTTACACTGTCAATCATTTTAGTTTCACGTGTTCCCGGTATATAACTACATAAACACCCCTTCCAATGTAAATTCTCATTGTACCTGAAGAAGGCTGGTTTGGCCAGCCGAAATATAGTACACAAAACTTAAATCCATTCTACGTTGTATCGGCCCTTGCTTTTATACTCTCAAGATAGAAGCCCAATTCCTATCGGCTTGTTTAGTTGCAGGAGGCGGTCACCTTAACCTAGCTGCCAAGCTAAAACAAGAAAACCAAAAATAACATTGAAAAAAAGAAAAAACCGAAGAGACGGAAAATATTATTTTTGGTAAATAAAATTGACATGATAACCTTATGCATGGCAGCCTGCATGGCAGATGCTAGAAAGGGGAATGAAGGGAATGGGGGGGGGGACGGGAGCGCGCGCCCTCTTTAGATAAGAAAAGATAACTTTATTTTTACACGGTATTTCCATCAGCTTAATAAATTATTATCAACTAACTCTCTATCTACTTAATTACAATCACAAGAGAATAAAAAATAAAAACAATAAAAACCAATAAAGGCTGCTTTTCTTGGAGGCCGTGTTTAAAATCTTACTTAAACTACTTAAAACTGTGGCGACTCAATTTATTCTTAAAATCTCTCAAATAATAATAATAATAAATGTCTTTATTCATCATAAGATAAAAACTACATATCTTATGTTACATAAATGAAATCATATTAAAGTATAGTATTAGATCACATGTGAAGATCGTATTTATAAGTTAATCTATTGATAAATGTATTCTTAAAACGTTCTGTGTTAATCAACGTGCGGGCACTATTTTGATAACGTAAATTGTAATCGATGACCTTAGCCTTTGGGACTTGATCATGTAGGGGGTGTATCCTAAGTTTAAAAGTTTTCTAAAAAGTTTCCGGTCTTGTTTTTCCAATAAAGCTCTTACATTCAATCTAGCAGAGATGTATCGCCTTTTGTAGCATCTGTCTAGAAAATCTTGCACTGTTGTTAGTTCTGGCTCTGAGGCTCCGTAGACCACTAGTGCATAGGTAACATTGGGTAAAACAATTGTCTTAAATAAATAGTCTACCTCAAAGACTTCAAAGAAGTCGCTTGTCTTAATTCCAGGGGTAAACTGTTCCACAACTGAGCTCCACTGTACGAAAGACTTCTCTTTAGGTAATCAGTGCGGGGTTTTGGAAGAGCTAGTGCGTTTTCAGTATTCCTCAAATGATAAGAATTCACACTATCGCGAAAAACAAAACTTGATCTTAAATATTCAGGCGTCATGTTATGTAAGATTTTATACAACATAATAGATTGATTTTCTAATCTTTGATCCCAGAGTTCTCGCCACCGTAGTGCCCGGAACAATTCATTCAAATTACTGTCATAAGAAGCTTTCATCAAAATGCGAGCTGCCCGATTTTGAAGCTTTTGAAGTCTATCAGAAAGGCCTTTGTTACAGTTTCCCCACACCTCACTACAATAATCGAAGTGAGGCTGAACGAGGCTATTATAAACATTGACTACAATATTAAAAGGGATTTGATGTCGTATGCGCTTTATTGCACCAGTGGCAGAAGCAATCTTTTTGCAGATATTTTCTATATGACTTTCCCAATTTAAAGTTTTATCGATGCAGACCCCAAGAGATTTAATTGATGCTACCTGCTCCACGGTCATGTTATTTATAGTTAGAGAAGGACAATCTGAAAGATTCGATAACTTCTGTCTGGATGCAATTAGCATAAACTCGGTTTTTGTCAGGTTCAAGGTAAGCTTGTTAACTGATAACCAAGTGTACACTTTGTGTAGATCATAATTAAGACAATCACTTACATCATGAACGTCGGCACTAGCAAACGCCAAGCTGGTATCATCAGCGTACATTCTTGGTTGTGAAAATTGTAAGCAATTTGGTTAAGTCATTGATATATAATAGAAAAAGTAGCGGTCCTAGGATTGTTCCTTGGGGAACGCCACATTTCAAAGATTTCGGGGTTGATTTACAACAATTAATTTGACAAATTTGAGTACGGTTATCTAAGTAAGAGGCAAACCATTTGTAACTGGACTGACGTATCCCATAATATTGCAATTTACGTAACAAAATCTCCTGGTCAACTGTATCAAAGGCCTTTTTAAGGTCTAAAAAGACAACAGCGTTTATGAGTCCACGATCGATATTCATAGCCCAACCATCGGTAGCCTCAAGCAGTGCCGTAACCGTAAAATGTAGAGAACGGAAACCTGATTGGTGACGTGTCAGAAGACTATTCTTACTTAGATAGTGATATACCTGCTCATAAATTATTCGCTCTGGCTACTACTGGGATTACAGATATTGGTCGATAATTTGTCGGCTCATTACGCTTCCCGGAGTTTTTGTTCAATGGAGTGACTCTAGCAGATTTCCATTCATCAGGGAAGATGCCAGTTATCAAGGATTGATTGAATATTACAGTAAGAGATTCAGAGAGTAAGTCAGGGCATTGCCTCAATAATCTCGCCGAAATGTTTTCTAATACAGTTGCCTTTGACTGGCAAAGTTTTGATAGGAGTGAAAAAACTTGTGCAGTTGCTGTTTTTTCAAAAATCAAATTTTCATCAGTTTCACTAAGAAGGTCTTCGAAGGAATTATCAACCTCCGTTACATGTCTGCTAAGGTTAGGCCCAATTTCTGTAAAAAAAGAGTTTAACATTTCTGCCACATCATGCTTGGTTTTTCTATTTTTGTCCGTTGTAGTCTATCCCGTTTATTATGGTTTTATTGGACTTGCGTGAAGTCAGTTCGTTAATAGTTTTCCATGTTTTGTGTTGATCCCCAGAGCAATTATTGAAGACATTTTTATAGTAAGCCTGTTTGGCAGTATTAATATCCCGATTTACTTGATTTCTCATCGTTCTAAATTGGTTCCAAGTAGATGGATCGTTAGTCTTAATGGCTTTACGTCTAAGACGGTCCCTGTAATTCATCCGCTTTTTTAAAATAGTAGTTATCCATGGAGATTTGGAATTACGCGTCCTTTTGGTCTTCAGTGGAGCATGTCTATCGCAGACAGTTAAAAATTAATCTTTCCACTTCTTCCACATATCATTAGGGTCATGACATTGCTTAACCCATTGGCACCCGTGCCGGCCAAAACCGGCCGTAAAAAACTCCCATGCTTCAAGACATTGCAACTTTCTCAATCGCACGAATATTGCCTTAACTGTTAGTTGTGAGCACGAAATGGAATGCCCTTTAAATTTGGATATCCAATAAATGCAAGAAACGTAGCGATTTTTACCAAATATGGCCTTTTGAGTTTGGACAAGAACGAAACTGGCCGTTTTTAACGTCAAAGAGAAACAACAAAAATGCCCCTTTTTGCCTTCATGTTTTTTTAGGGAAATCATCGTCGAAAAACCAAAACTCAACCATCATAACGAAATTCAGTCCCTTTTCTAGCTTAGAAATGACTTTTTTTGTTCATATTCTTCTCCCGAGCGTAGATACAGCCTTTTGTTCCAGTGCATTCGGGCCTTCCCGACATTTTCAACATCTTGAGCGCATTGCATGCTGGGAACTAACGAGAATTTTGGACAGCGCCCGTTCCTTCCCCCAATTCTTTCACATAGCCACTCCGGCCTACCGCCAAAATTTCCTGCTCCTGGTTATCTTCAGTACGCAGAAATTCCAAAATATGTGGCGGTAGGTCGAGAAATTCATCAATAGTCGAGTCCCAAAGGTACTAAGTGTTCGACCGGCCAAATTCCCAGTTCGTCGAGTAACAAGCCAAATTCAACAACAAAGTACATCACCTTGCTCGATTCTTTGAGAAAGTGGACTCTTAGCTACCGTCACGCTTAATGATGCTCATCAGGCAGCCGCTAAAGATGAAAAATGGCTGTAAATTTAGCAGAAATCGCAAGCAAACCGAACTTGGGCCATTGTTGTCGCTTCACGGATAAAAAATAGCTACGTCAAAATGACGTTTTCAGAAACCTTGAGCCTCCAGTGGCTTAGGACAGCACCACTTTTCCCTGGTAGTTCAAATAAAGAGTCACGAATTGCTATTCATCGTTTATAGGTGGAAAATCACTCCGAAAATGTAAAAACCTGCGGTAGTCAATGGGTTAAGGTCATCCCAAGGTTGCGCAAAACTGTCAGCTCGAAAGTTAGCGCTATTGACATGTTTGAACTGTCGATAACTTATTTAAATTAAGTTGATTCCTTTAGCAACAGAGGGAATTGAAATTTTTCGGAAAACATAAACTAAGCTGTGATCACCAATGGCGATGTGAGAGACTCCAGAACAATATACATTGTCTGGTTGATTGGTAAAAATTAAATCAATTAGAGTACTTGTTAAAGGTGTGATTCGAGTTGATTCATAGATAAGTTGTTTCAAACCATAAATGTCAGTAACGTTCAGGAGAGCGTTTGCATAAACATTGTCTTTTGATAACAAATCACAATTCATATCCCTTATGAGAAAAAGTTCAACATTTTCTGAATCTAATTTGCCTAACAATGTGTCAAGGTGCGAAAAAAGTTCTAGAGGAGAATTTGGAGGTCTATACCATGAAGTGACGACAAAAGGTTTTGAGTTGGGTTTATGAATTTCGATTGATAAAATTTCAAGAAACTGGTTGTCCAAATCTTTGCGGATTGAATAATTTATGTTTAAACTAATGTAAAAACATACACCGCCACCGAACCTGCCATTTATAGGCCTATCGTGGCGGATGATATCATAACCCTGGACATTTACCTCTTGATCGGAAATATTTTCGTCTAGCCTGGTCTCATTTATGGCCAATACGTCGATGCTTTGATCATTTAAAATAATGCGGAGTTCACCTATATGTTTCAAAAGACTTGTAATATTCAAACTGGCCATTTTAAATCCACGGCACTTTGGAATAATAGTACTTGAATTGCCCCGGGCAGTACTAGTGGAGGTGTAATCAGCTGTCGTCACAGTTTCCAAGTAAGAGTCGAATCAATGGACAATATCATTAACTACTGATTGCTAGCTAAAATTGCGATACCTTTCCTATTAAGGTGGAGCTTTCGATTGTTTAGACATGACTCATCAATGTTCGGGTGTTGGACAAAACCCCATCCGTTCTGATTGCAGAGGGTCTTTAAAATTTTATTGCAGTCAGTTACCTTTGTAAGTGAGTCTTCGTCTAATCTTGGTGTTATTGCTGAAATGGTTACTCGGGTGTCAGGGGAAGTAGAAGCGACCATATTCCCCAGGTCCACAATCTCTTCTGCTACGTTCCGCAGGGAGGTTGAGCTGCTTAAATCATTTGTACTGACATGAAGTAATATCATTTTCGGTTTTTCTTCCAGGCAAGGCTGTAGATAATGTTTTATACCGGCAGTTGTAGCACCAGGGAAACTTCTCACAGCTACGCGACACTTTGCTGCCCTACACAATAAATCCCTGCGAAGTCCCTTGATTATCGAGTCTCCAACAATGACTGTTTCCTCATTTGATCTCTTTTTTTCTTCCCGGTTTCCCTTGCGCCATTTGCCTCATTCGGTGGTTGTTCGACTTGGGAAGCCTTCTTTTTCTTCTTCCCTTGATTTGATTTGGACTTTGTTGAATCACGATGGGTTGTAGACTCGACACATTGCCAGCCATCAGGAGGAAGTTGAGAATGCTGTGACGTTGTTACGGTTTGATCCGTGGAAAGAATTCTTGTAGCTTCCATCAGACTTGCCCTTTCTTGTTGAAGATTTTGAATTTTCTCTTCGTATTCCGCACATTTTAATTTATATTCGTCAATTTCACGTTCCAATGCAGCCGTTTGGGACTGTTTCGCGGGTTTTTCGGTGAATACCTCCCTTCCTCCTGGCCTTCCCCTTTCTAGCGCCTGCCACGCACGCTTTATGCATGGTAGTCATAATTCATCTCTCGGTAAAAGGTATCAAAGAAAACTTTTGCAAGACTCTTCCACAGCTTCGTAAAAACGAATGAATGATCCTCATTCTTGAGCTCCAGATTTTCGGCAATCCAGTAGCGATCAATTTCAATCAACGTCATTTGTATGCATCAGTATAAGAAATACCGCAAGAACAATCAATCCGCTGCATCGTTGTTCCCGGCTGCATTGTTTTCTGGCTTTACCTCGGCCCAGACCGGAGGGTTTCTTTTCTTCATGAGCTATTGTTTTGCTACACGCTGTTGTTTAGAATGTTTTATTTAATTGCTTCCCGTAGCTCGTGAGGTCACAGGTTCTTTTATTCTTTATTTACTCCACATTATCACATATTAGTATAAATCTACTACCTACTAGCGTTCTATCAGGATTGCCGTTCCCTGATTGGCTACGCTACTCGCTATCTATTCTGTGTTAGTATAAATCTACTAGC
The DNA here is from genome assembly GCA_016490735.1 of Pachyseris speciosa. Taxonomy (NCBI): domain Eukaryota; kingdom Metazoa; phylum Cnidaria; class Anthozoa; order Scleractinia; family Pachyseridae; genus Pachyseris; species Pachyseris speciosa. The sequence continues at coordinate 528,457 of JAEMWC010000342.1, forward strand.
GTTCTATCACGAATGCCGTTCTCTGATTGGCTATGCTACTCGCTATCTATTCTGTGAAATATTCTGTGATAGATAGTGAGTAGCGGTTGTCAACAAATTGCGGCCGCTTCTTCCCGTTTTCAAAGTGTCTGCGAGGAGAATTTAGGTAATTTACTTGTTTTGTATTGAACGACTAGTAGATTTACACTAAAACAATTAGATTATTCGCTCTCGATTTCTATGCGTGATAGCTGATTCGGGCTGGGCCCTCATCAGCTATCACACAATAGAAATCTCGAACTCATAATCTAATTATTAAGTATAAGATTTTTTTACAGTGACTAGGAATAGAGAAGCGCATGATTTAAGTAAACTAATTATATGTCCTTTTAAATTAAATTCACAGGTTCTTACACCAAACATGGTTGAGCCTGATTCAGCTGATTTTTAAAATGATTTTTCAAAATTTATTTACCACAATGTGCTAGGCAGTCTTTTGTAAGACCTTAATCCAGCCTATACTTGACTATGCATGCATCATATGGGGAGCGACAACACAGCATAATTTAAATCGAGTTCTTAGATTACGGAAATACGCGGCGAGCGACCACAGGACCTTCCATCATCTGAGCTGTTCAACAAACTCACAGTCGATGACAATAAATCAACGCATAGACTACTTCACTTCTACATTAATGTATAAAACTAGAAATAGTTTTCACTAAAGCTGCCCCCGTATTTTAATTTTTGAGTGGTTATCAGCCGTAAATATTAAAATACTGAAGACATTGTTGTTCATTTTAGTGAAATAAAGCAGTTAGACTGTAAATTTCAAGTGGAAGAAGTATATTTCTACAGTACATCAATGGCAGAAACAATATTTGATTTAGTGTCATTGTTCAACAATTGAGATTTAGATGGCTGTTTTGTTTTGTTTGCGCGGTTTTCGCCGGCCGGGTTTGCTTACGTAAAAGATCAAGTAATACGAAATTCCGTGAATTAACCCTTTTCCATCCAACGTCACACATATGTGATGATAAATACTGCTTCCTTTTTATGGTTTATTTCTTGTTTAAAGTTTGTCAGAACGTTATAATAATTGTGTGAATAGGACCAACTGTGTTTTAGCAATCATTAAAGCTAAAAATAACGACTACAATACCAGAATTCCGCTGCATATCACCGATCGTTTAACAGCAAAGCCCAAAATGCTTGTTTTTTGGCCAGAGAATAACACCAAAATTTACACATTTTTGTGGCCAACTTTTTAATAAGAAAAACTGCCCAAATATCAAGATTCTACATTTACAGCAAACCTCAAGCTCTCTCCTTATTATCAGCTATGAAACGTTTCTCTCACATTTGGTGCCTGCCACGTTTCAGCCCGTTTCTGAGATCCAATCTTGTGTGTCTTAACTGGACTCGTTCACGGCCGAAAAGAATTCTGGGAACTGTAACCACGCCGCGAGCATAGAACTCTCCTTCAGTTCATTACATAGTTTTTCGCCACCTGGTGCTGAGCCACCCGGTGCTACCAGCAAAATGTTGCATCGATGAGTATTTTTAGCGGTCAGAACTAGCCCACATTGCCTCGTTAGCTCCCGAATCCACTTGCAGAAAGACAAGAGAGACAGGTTCCATATCGAGCCACCATCATCACAACAGAGCGTGTTTGGCATCTCCATCAACATAAAACCGCCTCTCACCTCTGGTTTCTTTCAAAGGCTTGCCTTTACCCACATTCTAGCTTAATGATGCCAGCATGGGGGCTTCTGCAGAGGAAAATGGCTCAGAAAAGCACTCTAAGACTGACAATTGCACCACAGTCAAGCGATTCCACTGACTCGACAAACAACAGCCACTCGGGTGCATCACGTGACTCTAAAGCCTGGGTCCCCAGTATTTCAAGACAGCAGATATTTTCATAATAACTCCATATATGAAGAAGTTAAGAGCCCCAGACCATTTATTGCCCAAAATCTGGTGAAATAAATAGCACCCACTTGGATCGAAAAGGGTTAAGACACACAGAAAAACAGACAATAAGCTTTCCTGAATAAAAGAATATTCAGATAAACCTGAGTTTATGCCTGAAAAGTAAACGTGTTCAATGTAATTTTTGCCTCGAGTAAATCTACGCAAAGACGAAGCAAGCGAATACGAGGACAATTTATTGAATCGAACTGAGCATGTTTTTCGCAAATTTCGCTAGATTAGTTGCTTGAAATACAAAAAATATAAATTACCGTATAAATTCACATTCAAACCTGTAATTCTTGGAAAGCTAGATTCCCAGAAACGCGCAAACATTTCGGAAAAGGTCTATATAATTAATGTGATGATTCGCAGTGAAAGCACAAGTCTCTTCGCCACCATTTGCCCTCGAAGAGGGATTTCTTCGCTATGAACTAACCGATTTGCACTGTTTAAGCTGTTGAGTGTTCCGTGGATCCTGTTATTTTGATTTACGTTTTAAAAAGCTGTCTTTTCCTTCTGAGAACGGCATACTGCTAGCATAGCAGCCATTTTAATGTGAAAGCAAGAATGTTACCCGGCACAACCTTGCGCGCCTAGTTTTATCAAATCGGGAACGCTTCCCATACTTCAAACACATTTCTTACATTTTTGAAATTCCTTGTATATATTTACGCGGGGACTCCTAGAGTGCCTCCTCGGGTTTTGGCCTCTGGGCCAAAACCCTGCGGGGGCAATAATTAACAAATGTAGCCCTGATTATCTGCAGAACAGCTTCAAATACGTCAAAGATAGACACAACTTTAACACCAGATCGGCTGCAAGTGCAAACCTCTCCATACCTAAGCTATCTTCGAATACAGGACAAAGATCCTTTCAATACCGTGGAGTACGTGCTTGGAACTCCTTGTTCGTAGACGTTAGAGGGTATAGCCTCGATAAGTTTAAAAAAATTTACGTCTTAAAAACTTTTAAGTTTTCTCATTCTCTTTTGTTATATTACCATATTTCAGTGTTTTTAATTTATTAATTGTTGTAAATTATAATAACGAGGGCCACCCTAATTAACTTCGTGTTAGCTTTTTGGTGCCACCCTCTTTAAATATAGGGCGCGATCCATTTGGGCAAAAATTTCGGTTTGAATTTCCGAAATACTCAGGTGTCAAATGGAACGGTTTTTTCCACTTCAGTAAACCGGTCTCGTCCCATTGGCAAACCCAGATTCCGCCATCTTACCTTCGACATCTGACAGCAAAGGAAACTGGGGGAGCCGAGCGTCTCACCGAAATGAAATGCAAAATGGAACAGAAAATTTCAGGTAATTCCGATATTTCGGGAAAATGGACAACCTCGAGAGGTTGACCAAAATTTTTGAGATGAACTTTCCGGAAATTACCGTTCCATTTACCTCTGAAACGAAAATTCCGGAATTTTTGACTAAATGGATCGCGCCCATAGCTATCTTATCCCTCTCTCTGCGTCGCAATAAAAAGGAATTCGTCAAATTTAATAAGAAACAAAACAGGCAGTTGCCTAGTAACCAGTAATAGATTAGAAAGCATCATCCTGGTCAACTCGTGACTTCCACATAATTTAAATTCAGAACAAGTCGACCGTAAACGGCAATAGACACCCTTTTGGGATAAAGCGCTTTCCTTAGAGAAGGACTTTGTTTGAATGCACCGTCAGAAGTCCCAAGGATGAATCCTTCCAGAAATGGATCGAGGGAGACCAGTATGACGAACCCGCTACTGTCGATGAGCGATGATGAGTCAGACGGAGAGGATATTATATCGAGAGATACGTCGTCAGTTAGAAAGAAGAAAAAAACTATTTTGATTACAGCCGTATGCCTTGTGTTTCTCGCCGCTATTGGATGTATTATATTCTACATCCATTCTAGAAAAGAAATGTCATCGACAGTGATTCAACAAGTTGAATTCGAGATCCAAGGCGGAAACATTCGAGGTGGCGTGGAGGGTGACGCTGTTGCGTTTAAGGGTATTCCGTATGCGCAACCACCGGTAGCTGATCGACGCTGGAAACCGCCGGTTCCCTGTGATGTAAACAAATGCTGGAATGGCAAACTAGATGCAACCGAATTTAGAGATATCTGCGTTCAGCAAGATGTGACAAACACCAGTGATCCGAGCAAGGTCATCGGTACCGAAGACTGCTTGTTTATTAATGTTTGGACGCCAAGAGAACGACCAAGCGGCAAGCTTCTTCCAGTTCTTGTTTATATTCATGGTGGGTACCTGTTATATTTATCGGGGAATTGGAGAGGGCTTCACCCGTCGTCTGAGATGGTTTCTTCGATGAAGATTGTGGGAGTGTCATTTAACTACAGGCTGAACGCGTTTGGCTTTCTTGCATTAAAATCCTTATCAGACGCCTCTCCATCACAGACGTCTGGTAATTATGGATTCATGGATCAGATATCAGCTTTGAAGTGGGTGAAGGCGAATATTGACAAATTTGGAGGGGACCCTGGATCAGTGACTCTTTTCGGTCAAAGTTCTGGTGCGACATCTGAACTGGCTCTGCTCGCTTCACCAAGTGCAGAAGGACTTTTCCATCGAGCGATTCTTATGAGTGGATCACCTGTTTTTAACAAGACATCGGAAGACGCCGCTGTTGACAACCAGATTTTCGTCAAGAGCTCTAAATGCGAGAGAAGCAGCTTAGCAGCTGAGCGAGAATGCCTGTATAATCTTACCCCCAAACAAATCGAGGATGGAATCCCCTGGGACGTGTACCCTTATTGGCGCATGGATGATCTCATGGGTCTTCCCACAAAAAACCGGTTTGACGGGGCGGTGGCAGTGGTAGACAAACTTGTTGTGTCAGACCCTCCTCTTGTTGCTATGGCAACTGGAAAAGCAAACGACGTACCTCTAATTATTGGAACAACAGCACAAGAGATTGACGTTGAACCAATAAAGAACTTTGTGAACGCCACCTTTGGAGATTATCGGAATCATGTTCAAGAAAAGCTGCGTCCTTTTCTTGGAGACGATGTCAGTGAAGCCTTGAGTATGTACAATCACAGTTTGGCTGCGGGGAAATCCCTGCAGTTTACCTACTCAACAATGACGACGGATCTTCGCGAAACTTGCCCAACTAACGTTCTAGCAATGAATGCATCGAAAGATTTCAAGAGTCCTGTTTTCAGATACGTTGCGACGAACAAGCCTACAGCGCCCATCAATTTATTTGGTTATCCAGCCACACTGGCCTGTCACATGTGGGATCAAGTGGCGTTTTTCGGTTTCCCTGCGGAGTTTGACTACACACCCTCTGAGAAGGACAAGAAGTTTATGGGGGATCTTAGAAGAGAACTTGGCGAATTCATCTACAAAGGAACTGTAAAAGATCAATCGTGGAAAGAATATCCCGAGAGAACTGCTCTGTTCACAGATGATGGAGTGAGTGTGCTAAATGGCGAGTATCACAAGCGAGAATGCGACTTCTGGGTTGGAAAAGGATTCTTTTCATATGGATGGATCAATTAATAAAGCTCTGTCACACTTTAGGAATTCCACGAAAATAGACCGCATATAGCTAATCTATTAGCAAATCCTGACTCAGAAAGTGTTCCTTATTGGTGACCGTTCAGTATACAACTTTAGTATATACCCCACAAGTGAATAGTGCTTTTCGCGCGCTCTGATTGGTTAACTCGGAGGTGATTAGCAAAGTACTATTTACCGCAGAGCAGCCGGAGCGCTAGATTTAAAATTTCCCGGATTTTGTCACACATAAACGCATAAAGTAACGTTTTTGGTCCTTTAGTTATTCAGCTTGTGTGGTATATACTAAAACAGTTATTCACCTCAGTGTTGGTAAAAGTGGTGGATATCCACCACTATTCAAGTTTATATTCTCATGGACGTTGAAGTGCAACCTGAGTCCTATACTTCACATTGCGGTTCAGGAAGTAGCCATCCGTATACAAGAGCATCACGCTTGCAAATGAAAGGATACGTACGAATCAAAGGGGAGAAACCTGGAAACTTGGGTGGTATTATAGAAGCGTGTTTTCCTGTGCAAATGAGTGAAATGATCCCTTTGTTAAAAACATAGGCGTACGGGCCGCGGGGGGGGGGGGGGTGGGGGCTGTGGAGGGGAGGGGGACAATTTTTGGGCAACTCGGTAGCAAGAGAAATTTGGGAAAAGCCAGTTTTTAAAGAGGTTTCCACGTATTTTGTCGAAGAGATAGATATTTTCTATGTTAACCTGAGGTAGGCAAATACTCTGAGGTTTGGGAAATATCTATCACAGTATAGTGAAACACCTGATAAAGAAAGCTTATCCCGCGTTGCAAAATTTAACAAAATTGACGGCCAGATTTCTGGAAGCCGAGCCGAGAAAATGTAGGCGAGTTTTCGTCGTGTGCACGCGTTAGGCTACATGTACATGACTGTTTCAAAAAACGCTGGAGACAATGCAGGCCCGTAGGTGGGGGTTGCGACAGGTGCGTACGCACCCCCCCCCCTCCCCCCTTCCTTCCCCCTTCCCCTCAAGGGCCGCGAAAGTCCGTTTACTAGATATCGGCGATTAAAAAGAAAGTCAGTTATTACAAAAAAGGTAAACGCAAAGGAACTGTAGTACTTCCGTCCTGACTCGCTTATTGTGTAGTTTGAAATAAAACCCAATTTATTGAACCGTTTTCATTTTATGTCCTCTATGTGATCCCCTGCTATGTCGATACTATTAAATTTGTGGAAGACTATTTCGGATACAACTCGAAGCCAAAACAGGAAAGACCCAATACCGCTGCAAAAGCCTTGAGGGATTTGTGCTTAAATCTTTACGTCCTCTTGAAGATTTGTTGCACAATTCCAGCCAGTAGCTGCGAATGTGAAAGGAGCGCAACTCTAAGACGACTCCGCACTTACAACAGAGCCAGCATACATCAAGGAAGGCTCTTTTCGCTTGCGTTAATGCGAAGTGGTAGATTTGTTTGCCCAGAAGCATTCAAGGAGGCTTGAGCTTGGCACACCACTCAAAGATCAAGCCCAGAATCCATTTCGACCAAGTATTGACGTTTTTAAGTTTGATCTTGACTGTCTGATTTTCAATGTAACGTCCTTAAAAACGCACAAAATGAAGTCTTGATCGGTCAATTTTTGCAACATTTCCCGGGGGAACATGCCCCCGGGCCCCTCATACAATCTCGCGCCCTAGGCGCTTGCAATTCCAACCTTCGGCGCTCAAATGCACCTCACCACGCAAAAACCTGCTACGGGCCTGCAATGCACGAGAATGATCTACTTGATATGTTTCCAGAATTTTCTAATGTGGTACATATCCTTGCAGTGATCACTGCTACATCGTGTTCTGCAGAACGATCGTTCAACGATCGCAGGTTGAAAACTTACCTCCGTGCACCATGGGGCAACAACGTGCCAGTAACATCGCACTTATTACATTGAGAGGGCATATGCCAACTCTGTAGTCAACAATGACATGGATCGTATCATTGATATCTTCGACCGTCGAAATGGCAGTGACAGCTATTTGGTTTAACCTGTCTCACTTCATATGTAGGGCTATGTTAGTGCATCGCATGACCCTCGTTTCTTTACAACTGTTCCGTAAATATTTGGGCAACTTGCGCGAATTTTTTGGCAAATGGTTCACTGCCACCACCCCCCCCCCCCCCTGGCAAAAAATTGCCCGTACGCCTATGGTCAAAAATGAATTTGCAATCAACTGTCGAACCCTTACAGGTTAAGTTAGCAAAGTGTGTTTTCAGGTGCAATTGAGAGAAATGATTCGTTTGTCAAAAATGAATTTTGAAATAAACAGCCGAACCTTCGAAATTAAAGAACAAATTTCATCTGTGTGTACATTTTAATTTTACCCGTAAACGGAGCTAAGTTGAAAGAAATAGACTCTGATATAAAAAAAATTATTATTAGTATTTCAATGTTTTGTGTTCTAGCCGTAAAATATTGTCTCTTTTGAGGACCAGAAATTCATTTTGTCCATCTTTTACATCCGTAAGGAATTCACGGTCCATTATGGGATGTACAGCTGTTATGCAACCATGGTAACCATGCAAACCTCTCTTTTTAATCCCTGTTTATTCACGAAAATTTCTCTTTAATTTCGGATGACAAAATTCTACAATAATGTTGAATACAACGATTTCACAGGATGATGTTAAATTAAACATATCCTTAGGTTTCCGGTTATAAAATGAATCGTATTGAGAAATTTAACATCTCAGTAGGAAAATTTAGTTATCGGCTTTACAGTAGCAAACGAAAGAAACAAGCAGTCGCCTGGAGCACTTCCTGAAGGCTTTGTTGCTAAAGAAATAGACTATTGGATTGACAGCAGAATTGGTTAAACCAACTGTTACAGCCCAGATGTAAAATGAATTAATGTTCTGTTCCGGATCTTTAACAAGAACAAACCCGTATGGAACCCAACTGAGCGTAAATAGGGCAATCACGACAGCAACTGTCTTTGCCGTGCGCTTTTCGGATTCCCGCCTTTTCTTGGCGGTTAGCGTCTCGGATACGCGCCTTTCCTTAGCAGTGCGCATTGCTGGTTCGCGCCTTTTTTTCGTGGCACAAGTCTCGGGTGATTCTCCCTTTACATTGGGTGAATTAACTTTTTTATTCTTTGTATTGTTCCTTGGTTCAAACTCTCGCATTGTTAGCATTGTCGCCTGGTACACTCTGAAATGCGCCCTCGTTCGAAGAAGGAGGATTCCATAACTGGTTAATATGACTCCGTAACAACTAGCCAGTCCGATAAGGATTAATATAGACGTCAAGCGTGTCCCTTTTTCTATTATTAAACCAGGAAAGGCAAAGAGACAGGGAACCCCCCACATCATCACCGACAAGGCTAAAAACTTTCGCCGCGTGAGTTGAACTTGCCTCTGCCTGAGCGGCCAAACTATTGCAAGACAACGCTCAATGCTCATAAACGCGAGGTTCACCAGCGAAGCACCACAAGTTATATACGCCGCTAAACGGAAGGCATCCCGTATTGTGTGGTGGCAAACTTCTTTCATTCGTGCAAACGTTAGAATCGCTTCCATGGGCTGAACAACAAGATTTACAAGCAGATCTGCTACAGATAAGCTACAGATGAAATAGCACCATGCTTTGTGAAGGCGAGGGCTCGAATACACAGTGATACACACCAATACGTTACCAAGACTGCCCAGAATGGCGGAAAGAATATTGACAGAAAACGCTGCAATTCCTTCCAGTTCATTGATTGCACAACTTGAATTCAACATCGTTAAGTGAATTTTCAAGTTCCTTTGATACTGCTTCGCTTTATCATTAAAATTTCCTAAACAGCGTCCTAGTTCAAGATTTCAACTTCTTTCAGTCCTTGAAAATAACGCCTGTGATTGCATGCAGAGAAGCGGATCAAATGAAAGCCACAATTAAATTGAGGTCTAAAAGCAAACCGCCTCAGTCATGTCAAAACCTTAGCAAATATACTCAAATCAGAATTATTTCTATACGCGCCCACCTTTATTGCGGATGTCAGTGTTATTTATTTGAGAAAATTTTTTCTAGACATTTCATTTGTTGGGTGAAAGAATGTTTATTTATTTTAATTTCGCAATCTCACTAAACTGAAGAAATAATCACGCACAATTTAATTAACGTCGGGCTGAAGATTAAGTTGTCGTGGAAACGAGAAAATATGACTGCTTTTGATGAAAAATATCTGTATTAGTTGAGATTAATAATTATAGACCACAGGAAAGTGAATTATTCAAAGTCTGTTAAACGAGGAAAGTTTTTTCTTTGTAAATACTGATTCATTTACTCAGGTCCTATCGCCCTCGCTTTAAACCAGACCTGTGTTTGTTTTCTTCTATTCAAATTGTGAAAGTTTACTCAGTGATATTTTGTTCCCGTCTATGTCGATTCAGTAAGGTATATTATATATTCAGTAAGGTATATTGTCTGGCCTTGTGTCACGTATGCAGCCCAGTTGCTCAGTCAGAACACGAAATAAATTAACCTTAACCCACCATTTCTTATGAGCAAGTGTGCGGACCAAGCCGGGAAAACAAACACATTTTATGACAGCAGCAAGTGTGTGTGTGTGTTTTTTTTTATTTTGAGGTTAACGAATGACAGTTCCACTTGTTTCATACACATGACTTCGTGAAACGTCAGCTTAATATCTGCTATTTTGCAATCTATTAGAGCGATTTTCAATTCGTTATGTTAGAGCAGTTTTCAATTGAGTGTCGAAGGTAATTCGCGTTTTGCTTTGGTTTTGGCCAGGAAGACTCGCGCCTTTTTCTCAACCAATAAGAAGCAAAACCAAAACCAATCGCGACTTGCACGCGCGCATTTTCCCGCGCTTTTCGCCTGCTACATGTACTTGCTTCGTATTCTGATTGGTTAATTGCATTGTTTGTATCTGTTGTGATTGGTCAGAGTAATTACTTTGATTTTGGTTTTACGACACAATTGGAATGGTGCACTGCATGCCCCGGATGTACATTTTATGGACATTGCGTGGCATTAAAGTCGTGACGATTCATTTATTACGTGACCTGGACACGCCTTCCAATTAGTTTCATGTACAACTTCTGTCACCCAACATTGTTCTATAGCTTTTACTGGGTACAGGACTACCCAGTAGGGGTAGGCACGAACTGGACTCCTAGGTCCCATGCACTGAGCTAACCGGTTGGCGGTTAGTTCTAAGATACATTTGCTCTGAGGTGATGAGCATCTTGCCAAACGAAAACAAAGGAAATTGGATACCTTGAAGAGTCACGTGATCACTTATGTGACAGTTACCCCTCTAAACGAATTCTGATAACAAGTTTGAGCATTTGGCCAAGTTTCATGTTAAAATTGTAAAAACTTTCAGAGATTGACCCCACAAATATTTTAACTTTCATTTCAATAACCCACACATATTCTTGTTCTCGATGTTGAGCTATATCTAGCACGAAGATGAGGCTCTTGTGGGGGAATACATTGTTTACATCTGAAATTAAAAGATCCTCCGTTTAAACCTCGTGTGCACAAATAAGGTCTATTTTGAATTCCCATTTCAAAGAACAGATAAATTATTAATCTTAATCTCATGCGCTTAATAAATATGAAATGAAAGTTTTTCAATGTTACATATCTCAACAGAAAATGACTTATCTGGTCTTGTTTTTTATGTGTCACAGAACGTATGGTAATTTCCAACCAAGAATATCCTGTAGTACGAGATGCCTTTTGCTAGACAAAATGTAATGTTGCCGATATGTGTTTTGTGATTTGTGTTTGTTTCCCTTGATTACAGAGAGTTATTGTGGGCACTATTTAGTAATAATTCTATGTAGGTGACGACTACATGCTGTTCGTAAAACGAAAATGTTATAAACTGGCGCTACAAACTTACAAAACACCAACATACCTAACCTTTTACCAAGATCGTAGAACCATCACTTTCCTTTCAGTTTCGCGATGGGAAGGAAAAAGAAGATGGAATGTTTTACCCACATTTTTGCGACCTTATTATCACAGAAATCGTTTCTTCCGGAGAAAAAAGAGAGAACGAAAAATGAAAATTTGTTAAAATGAGATTATTAGCGACAATCAAATTCAAACAGCTCCGTTGTGTAATAGTAGAAGTGGAAATTTGGTCGCAAAATGTTACGGCGTATAGAAACAAACATAAATAAAGTTCTGTGGCCGACCGCGACAAGTTGAAAGACTTATCAAGTCAGTTTTTTTGCATACTCTGAAGACCAATATCAACCGCAGATTCAACTAAAGATGAGCGCCCTGCGTTGAAATGCCAAATGTTATTGAAATATTATTTCGATTTGCATTTGTACGCCTTGACGTTATTGAAAGCATACAGCGAAGTATAACTGTGTTTTTAGTTACAGCTCCATTGGAACTCTGCAATCAAAGACCTGGATAAATGGGATGGATGTAATACAACAATACGAGGGCGATATATTTCAAGTTCTTCCATGCAGTGCCAAAACAAGTTCAATGTTTTAGAAACATTTCTTTAGGGAAAAAGCGAGGCCGCTTTTTGGATTTAATTTGATGAATGAATAAGTTATCATTTCAGTGATTTTATAACCGATGAGACACAGAACAAGACAACTGGGGCTGCTTCATACTTACAGTAATTTCACTCGTAGGCCGCCTTACGCCGGGGGAGAGAATCAGAATCAAAGCTTTCTGCGGATCTAACGAGGTAAATTATAATTATCAGAAAGGATTTTGCAATGCCATTCCCAACAACTGGTTGTCGACGGATCGAATCGGCCTGCTGCTTGTCGTGTGCTGACAACTACGATATTTAACCTTAACTTCGTTGGAACTTTGTAGCTGTATAAGAAAGATTTCTACGACAACATTAACTGCGGGTTTCAGTTTTATTGATCAGGTAAGCTGCTATACACTAAGAAATAATATCGCCGTATGTCGTTTAATTTCTTATTTTGGAGATGATTCCAAACTGAGCAAAATTGATATAGTAATGATTGAAACACTTTAATCTGGTATATAGCAAACTGGAAAGACAAATTTGGATATAGTAATGTTATTTTTGGAGTTTTGGTAAATAAGCTCCTGAATTCAAAAACGAAAAAACAGTCCCATTTTTAGAATTAAGAGATTTGTTAATTAGTTATCGAAGTAACAGCAATGCAATGTTTATTTTCCTAAAAAAATTGATCTGTTTTGTTGTTATGAATTTGGATGAATTATTGGTTATTTAGTTAAATATGGACCACGAAAAGACTGATAGGGACTACACATCATGCTCTGTTAATTGACTGAATTAGATGAAAAGCCGGGAATGTTTATTTTAGAAAACATTTCCATTTCTATCGACTGTATCTTTATTTTTATCACGAGCACTGAATGTGGAAACACTGAGAGAGTACAGCAAAGCGAGAAATCAGCCTCGAAAGGGCAGTTAAGCCACGGCTAAACTAGCGATTTCTTGCTTGCAATGGTGATACAATTTTTTTCTTAATTGTCGCGTCGCCAGCGCGCAGTCAAAATCACCCGTGTAGCCACCCTCGCACAGATGATGCGGCAGCTCAAAAAACGCAGAAAAAGAATCGCGAAAAATTAAACTCATTCCATTTCTCGCGATGTTTTTCTTGCGACTTTTGACCTGCTGCGTTTCCAGTTCAAAGGTGACTACACTTGCGATTTTCATCGAGCGTGGCGACGCGAAAAAATTGAAAAAATCGCATCACCAGCGCGAGCGAAAAATCGACCGTGTAGCCGCGGCTTTAGACTTATCTAATCAATCTTTTCTGAAACTGGTAAAACATTATCAACAAATTAGTTATATTTAAGAGGTGTAGATAAAGGCCGACATTCAAAGATAAGTCGAACGTGATCATGATTTTATAGCTCAATGAGATAAATGAGATATTTATAATACGTAGATCTGTATATGTAAGTTTTTAAAATTCATGCTGAACTTTTTTTATAGCCAAGTTGAAAAGGCTCCATTAATTTCTTATTATTGGTTGATGGATCCGAAGGTTGAAGAGTTTTTTGACCAGTTGCCTATTTCATCCCAACTTATTTATCTTAAACTGTATTTAAAGCATAAGCTAAATAATTGTTCATAAAAATAACTTACGACGTTCTTCGCAACTCAAAGCTGTTTTTAGATTTAACATTAGGAACTAGATTTTAATTCCGCTGTTTGATATTTAAAGGTTGCTAAGGCAGCATTTTTTAGATCTTTATTCGTGAGCACTTTGCTGATGTTTCCTCTCCCATAGGGACGGTTACAAAGTTTTTTTTATTTCTCCAAAGGCCCGTTTCTCGAAGCTCCCGGTAATTACCGAGCCCGTTAAGCTGTTTTGTTTTCCATTCCAGGTATGAGTTTCAAACGTTTTAAAAATTATGCAGTAAAGAAAACATCTAAAGAAACGAAATGGCCTTCATTAGAGGTCAGAACACACCTACTTTTCTTGAGATTTTGAAATATGGTTTCGGGCCCGCTATGTTACCGCGGGGCTTTAGAGAAACGCGCCCCAGGTTTGTTTTCATCATCAGCTTTATATTTCCCTAGGATTTTGGTCGATTGTGAACAGTTATAACTCTGATCAATATTCGAGATTTTGACGGCTAATGCGTCGATTATGACACATTTGCGGAATTACCCCTCAGGCTGTAGTGGCCTATAACAGCCTTATAATGAAAAATTTCAATTTAACACGAAAACTTCTCATCAAACTGTGTTGATTACTGACCTGACCTTCATATTAAGTGCAAACTGATTAGAGTATTAATGACAGTGACTGACGCCTTATTTGACCTTTAAAATGGCCTCATGTTAAATCAGATGAGTGACAACTCAAAAGTATTTCAATTCCGGGGGACAACACAATGATTTACCTAATACATTGACAGAAAGTATATGCATGCCTTTTTTTTCAGAAAAAGTCTCAACTGACACGTGGAAAGTGTCAGTGACAAACTGCAGTCTCTGATTTTACATCAACGTCAAATAGCAAGTCTGAATATCAATTTCTTGTAAAGGATTAATGCTCCGAAAGTGACTGCTAGAATTAATAATTAGAATTGTCTAGAAAATTTAAAAAGTAAGCACCGTGTACAGTTGGACTCTAAATTTGGTGCCAAGCCACAACAGGTGATAAAATTCAGTGCGGTGAAAAGCATTAATAATGAGAAATAAACAACACTGGATTACGAAATTAGCAAGGAAAAATGTCATCTTCTGAATTTTCCTTAAGAAACCCAAGCAAATAAGAATCTCAAACAAGCACTGAAAGAGATTTAATTTAATATTTCGTTCGCGTTTTAAAAGTAATTTTGTTTACTTACAGGTTGGTAATGACCCGTCTCGTGTGAGGGGTACCTTATCAATTATTTATAAAATTAATTTTCAAGTGCATGTGTAATTTGCGTGGATTAATTTCCTCACTTCAAAGCTTTTTTGCAGAAGAAGCAGATGTCCGTTAAATCCCGCAGCAATTAAGCCTGATCAATGAATGAAGAATATTTGGTCGCGGCGATGAACATAGCGTGCTTTAGTTGATTTCAGTTGAGAAGAAAACAATTTGTGGGCGAAACTAACATGTATCAAGAGGTAGGTACGGTATATATAAAAATAACCAGTTTTTCACCAAATACGAAATACTTCTTGAAGAAAATAGATCGAATTTTTGGTGGAGTTAGGATTGTAGTTATAACGGTAAAATTAAAACGTGGTTTGCAGCCTTTAGCAAATTACTCAAATGTTGAGGGATTTTTATCTTAGTCAGCACTAAGGTTGGCCATCTTGTTAACTTAGCCGAAGGCTCGAAAGTTGTTCACACTTCGGCAGCGCCAAACCCACTGCAATCGCAAGAACAAGCTAAGTTCATCTAGAACGCAAGCGCAAACCGTTGCGCAATGAATACCATGTACGAATACCGTAAAAGCTCCATTAAGCCCGGGGGGGCTTATTTAATTTCAGGCCTCACTAACGGGGCTGATTAGAGAGGAAGGCTTATTTCAAATCTTTAACACGCTGTTTTTGTCTCAAAATAGTTTTTGTACATAACTCAAACAACTTCAGTGAAACTTTAGTATTTAATTGTTTGAGTGTATATTTAATTGTTTAAAAGCAAACCAGCTGGGCCGCGTGAAGTGGATTTCGTAAGAGCGAATGGGAGGGAAGAACGGGGAGGGGGGGGGGGGGGAAGTTGGAAGCTGGTACAATGCAATAGAGCCGGTGAGGAGAATTTCCCGGGGGTATCGTTCGCTCTTAATTAGAAGAGTACATTTGGAATTCTGCCATTAAGAGTCTCTTTTAAAAGAGCAATGGGCTTACAACCAGGAATGTGTTTCTTTTTTATTTATTTATTTTTTTACAGATGCAAAGCAAGCATGGCTGATTATTGAGTATCATGGAAGTGTCGTCTTGTTCAACATGTGCAGGGATATTCATCTTGGTTCTTCAACTCCTACGGAAAGCAGAGGCGCACGCTTTGACAATGTAAATATACAGTAAACGTCTGTAAAATCTTTATAAATCCACAACCTTCCATTTTCATCCTCTAATCCATCATCATCATCATCATCATCATCATCATCATCATCATCATCACAATATTGAGCCTAATATTGGCCAACATTTCAAAAACAGGTCAAAGGTTATGTTTGATGAGATTTCAGACCTTTTAGCTGCCCACCTCACTTGTAAACTCACTGGGCCGTAAAAGGCTTCTTCCAGTTCCATATTTCAACTGAAACCAAAGAGTTAGAATGCCTACACCGTCCGACAGATAGTAACATGCAATAAACACGGTATGATTTCATAACCCCAAATACTTTTTCCTCAAGACTTTGCACCTATTCCAACAACAATTTGCTTTTATTATTTGCAGTTGTGAACTTTTTTATGGGCTTGCTTCAAAACTTACGATAATCTAGGCATCATTTGGTGCACGACCGTGTCAGAAGTGGCGCGGGTCTATTCCTCATTTTACGTCACAAACCCTTTACATGCATGTTTATAAAGACTGAATGGAATCCTGAAATCAGTTTCTGACGACAAATCAGGAATAGACCCTAGTCCCTCACTAGCTCAATCGTGTGACAGATGATACCTAGATTCCGCAACTTTTACAGCCTATAAAAAGTCAAGATTGGTTAAGAAAAGGCGCAAAAAATGTGAAAAGCGTTTCGAAAAAGTGTTAAGATATATTTTATCGAAAAAAAAAAATTCAGGATTATATCCGAGCCAAAGATAAGACGTTCTTATAAAAAGAATTCATTTCGGTTAATTAACCTTTGACAAGCTTAGTACCTACTTTGCAATCTCAGGTATCCGGAGTACTGTTACCAAGACAACAAGAGCCCGTCGCAATATCAGCGTATGAGAAATGATTCATGGAGAACCACATCACTGGCGGAGCTTCTTCAGCAAATGCTACAGTGCTATGATCCACGAGTTCGGGTTGAAACACTTGAAGGTATCCATAAGTTGAAACGTTTACTTAGACCCTAAGACCCACGGATCAATTTCTTTCTTGAGTTACATCTGTTAAAAGTACAGCGTCACGAATCTCGCGTGTATACAGTAACGATACTGACATCAACTTGACTAAGCATAAATCTTCGATTATAAGCGCCATCCATATGGCACGGAATAAACAAACAAATCTACTATACTACTGTACTATCGAATGTACGCGCACGGTTGTTTGAGTCCAATTTAATATAGCTTTGCGACTTTCAAAGGCAAGGGAAATGAAAGAGCCCGTCACGAGTTTTTATTGGTTTTCAAGCATATTTTTTTGAGTTACATTCTATGGAGAATACTGAATTAAAAAAATTGAAAAACAAACGACACCTTCTTCCCTTGTAGCTCCTTGTTTCTCGGCTTTTTTCTGCAACTCCCCGCCCCCGCCCCATCAAGTGTTGACATTCTTGTTCAGAACGTTCCCTTGTGTACATTCATGTAAGTAAAGTCTGTGAAAAATAACGAAAGCGTTACTCACTTTGGATAACTTTTTTGTTGATTTAGGGAGCAAACCTACGATAGTAACAGTGAATTTGTACATTCTGTCAATTGGGAATTTCCAAGTGCGAGACATGGTAAGAATGTGTAAGAATTAAAGCACAGAAACGTGATATGATATAATTTCCTCCGTGTAACTCTAAATATACATTACAACTTTGCCAAAGCTATAGCGATCTCACTCCAGTTGGTTTTAAAATCTGTAATAGAGTACTTGACTAGTAAGGTGAAAAAAAAAAAAACAACAACAACAACAACAACAATATTAAATAGTTTGACATGGCATCAGTAAACAATAGAACGCAACGGACCGTCGATGTCTCGGCGATGTTGAAGGAAACCTTTTTTTCTTTTTTTAACAAATCAGAGATCCAAATGAATTGCCGCACTATTTAGCCCATGGCAAGAAATGAGGGACATGAGGGGGCGGAGTCACCTCAGAGCAGTCTAGAGAGCTGTCAATTACTTTCTTTCTTTGGCGAGATGCTATTGGATGATCGTTGCTATAGAAATTTGGAAGGCGTTTCAAAATTAAAAAAAAAAAAGATGGCGGCCCTGTCGAGTAATCTGCGGTTGTCTGCGACAGCAAAGAAATAAAGATGATAAAGACCGTTTGTTATCTGGAAAATTTCCACTAATAAATAAACCGATTTTTTGCTGTTTAGGTGAAATATCGGACATTCTTGGCGTATGAAATTTTATTGTACTTCGAACGATCACGGCTAATTGATAATTTGATTTCCTCCTGTTAATTTTCCCGCAAGGAATTGTTGTCATTCTCAGTCTTTTACCGAGGATTTCTATCCGTAAAAAGCCTAGGAAAGAGAAGAATGATATAACAAAATGGCCGGCGATACTTCGAACTTGCGAAAACTTGGAACTTGCAAAATGTTCACAGCACTCATGGCGCTTCTATGTAGACTTTCCTTCATCCAAGTAGACTAGAAAAACAGTTCCATCGACGTGAACGAAATTGTTTTGGAACAATATTTCTGATTGATACCAGGGAATTCGTTCTCGCACGGGCTTGCAAAGTTAGAATTTTCGAAGACGATTCAGCTAGAAAAGGCATTCCGCTATACTTTTCTTTAATACCAAAGAAGAAAGCTCAACTTCAAAGTTCAAAACCGTGGCGGATAAAGTTGGAAAGTAACTAATTATTGTGTCAAAGAACGACTATCGATGTCAAAAAACAGGATCAGATTGATACCAGTGGAAAGTCAAAAGCTTATAGAGGTATGTCAAAAAATTTAATTTTCTTCACTCAAGTCTCTCTATTTATGCCCGCCATGTTTTTAGCGTGATTTTTCTCATTCTCGTCCCCACAGCCACTCGTCTTATAATGTAGTTGACGAGTGGCTCTGGGCGCGCCAAAAAATTCGAATTTTTTCATTGGCTGATAACGCACTTCCTGTCATACTCGTCCCCAGAGCCACTCGTTTGCACTTACCGTTACGGGTGATATTTATTTTGCACAAATCAACAAGGGAATTTCACATTCTCGTCAATTGGTCGAATTACGTCTTGGTTACCTTGCTTACAAACCTTCAAGCCAACACTTAGTGCCATCAACTTTTCAATTTGGTCGGAAATAAGCGCATTCAGTGGCGAAACTACAAGAACACAACTGCTTTCAACCGTATCAAGATCGATGGTCCACCACGAACGAGAGAAGCTGGAATATCAACGATTTTCGAAACCCCGCGGGCAAAATACACGGCCAGTCTCGTTTATGTACACCTACTGCATGCAAGGCAGCTTGTTGTTCTGGTAAATTTTCTAATTTCAATGAAAGTAGTCTCTTTCAAAGCGTCGCCGAACCAGCTTTCAAGCCAGTCATCATAAACCAAAGCTGGACTGTCACTCCCTCCCTGAGGATACATTATCTGAGCATGAGAAAATAAATTCTTGGCTATTTGACATGCGCTACCGGATGTCCGTGATTTACGGACATCCGGTAATTGCTGCTACCAGAGCCCTTCGTTTCTCCGACCACGTGACCAAAAGAAACGGAGGCTCTGGGGACGAGAATGGATTTTTCTAAGTGTCGCTACAAACTGCGCACGCGTGTCCCTCATTTCTTGCCATGGGTAGACCTGCATGGAAGCATCCGTAAACGGTCTAAAAATGGTTCTTGAAAATATTAGCTCTCCATTAAATTCAAAGCGATCTTTCGTTTAAAACCCCTGATTTACTGTAATCTTCGTTCATTTGTTTTGTCGATAACAACTAACAAATTTTCGGTTCAAACTTTTGTCCATCCCAGGATTTTCAGCTGTCATTCTACTTCAGGCAGCAATGGCAAGATTCTCGGCTGGCATACGGTGATCACTACCCCGAAGATCAGATCGAGCTGGGTGGAGGGATTCTCGAGCAGTTGTGGCTTCCCAAGACTTATTTTGTCAACAAGAAAGGATCCAGTGATAGCGAGGATTCAAATTTCTTTGTGCGAATTTTTCGCAATGGAACGTTGCTTGTTATCACTAAGTAAGTTTACAGCGGTTTTCAATTGAGTGTCGATAGTAATTCTGGTTTTAATTTGGTTTTGCATTGCTTGGTTCTGTGATTGGCCAGCAAAACTCGCGCCACTTTCTCAATCAATGAGAATCAAAACCAAAACCAATCGCGACTTGCATGCGCGCATTTTCCCGCGCTTTACTCCGGCTACATGTAATTGCTTCGCATTCTGATTGGCTCATTGCACTGCTTACTTCTGTTGTGATTGGTCAGAGTAATTGCTTTGGTTTTGGTTTTACGACACTCAAAATGAAAACTGCTCTATCAGTTAATCAAGAGGTTTCTGCAGGTCTTATGATTTAGCGCTTTCAACTCATGTAGGGATAAAATACGAATTTGACTCAAGGACTATTTTCAGTCACTATAAGGTATAATTCTTTCTTTTCTTCATTCTCTCGATAAATAAAACACTTCTTTTCTACTCTCTTGATCCTATACTTCTATCTATTCTAGCACCATTGACCTATGCCATATAAGACCCTGGCTATGGGTTTTCACTGTATCTTTTTCTATTTTGTGCCACTGGTTGTTAATAATACCAGTTCAATGAATGACTATTGCTCGTTAAAACATTCCATTTTACCATCTGCAAGGCCTTTTAGGAAAAATACTCCACATTTCAGCTGTCAATGGCTTGATCAGTGGCCGATTACAAAACCCGGTAGAACAACTGGATAGTTTTATCCACCAACTCGCAAACTGACGGAGGAAAGCCGTTGAAAAAAGACCTTTTAAAAAATTCTCCGAGGGTTCTCGAAGAATCGTGGACATGAGCTGTGTTACTGTTTGTCTTCTTTTGGAATGTAAATTTTCTCAAATTGGGGCTGAATATCATTCAGGCTAAGTTAAGTCGAGCCAGGGGCTGGTCAGAGGTCTCATGCGGGAGCACCCTCAGGAAATTTTTCAAGAAATTCTGCTTTGCCTGCCATTGCTAACTTTTTCGATCGCTACTCCTGTTGCGGGACAGATTTAGCAGGCTGTGTCTTCTCAGGATCACTTCTTTTATTCTGCGTACGCACTTCAACACTCTCAGTGCCGTGGCCGGCAGCCAACTCTCGCTAAACTACACAAAACTAGCGATTAAGTACGCTCGCTCTGAGCTGTGATTAGCTGATTACTCGTTACTTTCGTAGAACAGTGGACAAAGGGACAAACAAACTTAAGGCGGGTGAATACGTGCCCCGAGTGTTGAGCTAGAATAAGTTGATCAAGCGATTGTAACCAACTTTACAAGGTTCACTTTAGTAAGATACTTTTGAAACTGTAAAGTTTGTGTGCCATATGAAACTATAGTTTCATGCTACAGAGCTTGAAAATTACACATGGACGTGATCCTAAATTTATCAGCAAGGCATGCAGAAAAGCTTGTGGTAACACTTGCGGTAAATACTTTGGCTAAGCTAAATTCACTTTAATTGAAATATTCGATAAACTAATAGCTACGGAAACCAAAGTTTCCGCGGTCCTTTACACGAGAAAGTTATTGTTATAGATAGCCATGCTCACATGGACAAACTTGCAATTCTTATCAAAACAACAGCCACAAGTCCTTGTGCTTCTAACGACAACGGCGGAAATTCGGCTTTTGCCGAAAGCAACTTACTCGTGAGAGAGTTACAACAATTATCTGAGTGGGTTAAAATAACCGGAGGTTGTTTGTTTCAAACACATTAAGCTGGTTTGCACGTACAATAAATGAAATTGAATACATTGTCGTAAATGTTGTAAAATATGCTTCAACACATCACTGAGTTTTCTCATTTTTCTATCTTTAGAAATACGCTTACAATGGACTGTTACATGGACCTGAGAAATTTTCCATTTGATGTTCAAAAGTGTGATTTGGCGATAGAGAGCTGTAAGTAGTGACACATGACTTTTCTGCTAAGAAGAAGAAGAGTTGAGGTGTTCTAGCTGGTTTCACGAACCAGCTCCGTGTGGAACCCAGCCATTTCACAGTCAACCGATGAATTGCTAAAAATAAAACCCCTCCCTATAATAATAATTTAATAATTAATTTTATGAATTTCAGTATAGCGCATTTCCGTTATGATCAAATGTGCTTGACATGGTTAGATTAGTGTGGTATGTCAGACTTATTTTGATAAGGGGCTCTCTTTTATGGAGTGAAATTCATTTACCCTTATATTTGTTAACTGTTTTCTTCGGTCGTTTGCCCTTGCTAAGTTGGTTTTAGTTCAAAAGATTTGAAGTACAAGTGGATATCCCAAGAGAGCCGCGAAGCCGTGGAGAAGGATGATCTGATGCCCATCTCAGAGTTTGATCTTGGCTCTATAAAAACGTCTGAAACTTTGTCAGTTTATAAAACAGGTACGAATAGCTCGCTTTAGAAAAGACTGGGACAGAGTGACTGCACAAGCGATTTCAGTGGGGTGGGGGAGGGGTTAGGGGAAGAGGGGCGTTTGGGAAGAAACAATCGCCTCCACCCAAACAATCCCACAACTCCTCACGCGGCACTCTGGACCCCAGTCTTTTCCGAAGTGAATATGCAACAGCTCTCAGTATAGGGGGGGTGGGGGGGGGGGGGGATTTGGGGAGAGAGGTTGGAGGGCAGAGTACGAAATATCACTTGTCAGATTATGATCATGATATTGTTAAGCAACTCATCGGCCTTTTTTCAACAGGAGACAACAACAAAAATAGTCACTAGCTATGAACCAATGGGCATTCTTTTCTTTATCTCACTTTACTCGCGTTTTACTGCAAATTCATGTTAGAATATTGTTGTTAGCTCTTTAGTGTTTCCACTTCCTCTTACTGTAATCAAGAGTCCTGTTAATTTCACCGTACTGAGTGGCAAACAAAAGCTGAATTGAATCGAATGCTACTTTAAAAAAATTTAATACGGGGAGGCTCCGCCCCGAGGTCCGACCCCTTACTCTTTTATATACCATTTTTGACAGAAAAGGTACCCATTTCAGGCGCGGATCCACACCGGTTTCCACCGTTTTACGAAAATCGGCCAGATTTCTCAAAATAAATTATGTGTGTTTTTTTTTTAATAAAATCCAAAATGGTTTGAACATTATTTTGTTTCAAATTTTCTGGTTCTGATACGCTCATGCCGTGGGAAAGGGGTCTTTAGCAAGTTAAATCCAAAAAATTTCCCTGACCCCTTCGGCGCTCGCTTTTTCTGAAAACGGTCACTATTTTTCCTAGATCCGCCACTGCATTTCGTATACCTTCCATTGACAAATAGTATCCCTTTCGTTTACCTAAAAGAGGAAGTCTTCTTGTCATGTTCATGTAGCGTTCAATAAACTAAATTAAAACAGTACAGTCATAAGTTATGTCTGTTCGAAATTTTTTAATACCCCTCTCTTAGGAAGTTTACAAAGTGTTTGCTTGAAAAATCCAAGCGTGCCTCAACTGCAAATCAAGCGACAAAACAAGATTTTTTTTTACTGACGTTTCTTTTTTGTGTTTTTTAGGGCCATTTTCGAGCCTAAAAATAGAGTTCAACTTCCACAGAAAATCTGTGTATTATATGATACAAATCTATATTCCAAGTGGCATGATAGTTGTGCTGTCTTGGGTAAGTAATCACAAGCTGCATTCACTCTGATTACAATCATAACAAGGTGACGGGTCACATGGTCACACGTAAAAGAGGACAAAACCTTGTGCGCGTTTATCGAAACTCCCGACAACTTTTCGTTTTCGGGCCCGAAAAACTATTATTGGTGTATTAGGTCCGTTACAAGAAATTGGATTTGGAATATTTTTGCATAATATTTTAAGAAATAACGATAGAAAATTGAGAAATAATTTGGCTTAGTTTGTTGAAAACTTTAGTTCCTATTGATAGAAAGCGACTTGAAAATTACTCGCTCGGGCCGGAAATGGTTTGATATGATCTTATTGCGGTTTCAGCGAAAACTGTCGACAGTTTCCGATTCTGCTCACTGGTTCTCATTTGACCTTTTGGAACAAAAAGTGGTGTCAGAATTCAAAGACATTCTTTTCAGTTTCATTGAAGAGTAATTAATTCGGTGTTGTTTCCTCACGTGTAAAATGTAAACAGAGACGTCTTCTCTTATGTCAGCCTTCTCGTACAAAATGGCTTTTTTCCTATTTTCGTTCACAGATATCGTTCTGGATTGATTACAATTCAATTCCCGCCAGAACAGCGCTCGGCATCACCACCGTGCTCGCCATGACAACGCTTTTATTTGGTGTCCAGTCCTCCCTGCCGAGCGTGCCATACATCAAGGCAGTGGATTTGTTTATGATCGTCTCGTTTGCCAGTGTTTTCGCTGCACTGGTGGAGTACGCTGTTGTGAACTATACGAGCATGCGTCAAAAAGAACGAAAGGAATCTCGACCATCCAAAGCTAAATACACTGTTGTAAGTGAATTTCTTCTCTTTGCAAGCAGTATTTTCTTTTTTGCTATTATGCAGAGCAACGTGGCATGATTGCTCAAGCGGAATTAAGTAGTAATAACCTGCTAATAATCCTTGACGGGGAGCCATAAGATGCAGGCAGGTCGATGGGTTTGGTTCGAACGCTATTTTCAGCTCTTAGCACCGATTGCACGTTTACCCGCACGTTACACTAGTTGCGTGTTTTCCAACGCTTGGGACCTTGATGTATTTTGTCAGCCTTTTTTTCTTGCCACTGGTTGCGAGTCAGTCCCCTCCCTTGGTACCACAAATATGTTTTAGCACTGGCGCTTGTCATCATTTGCACTATTTTGCAATCCTTTACGTCTGTTCGAAAGTTTCCCATCGAATTTAGATACATTTGTCTTACTGCTCGTGACGGCCGTAGACTGGTAGCAACCCCATTCTGGGTAGTACAGAACGAAAGCCAACAGCACGGAGAGCTGAAGTGGGGGACAGGGGAGGCTTGCGCTGGGAGTGAGGCTCCTCCCCCAGCTTCCTCTCCTCGCGTTGGTGTTGCTGCGCTGTTGACGGACTGTGCTATCGACTTTCTAGAACAGGACTGCTAGATATCTGTTGACACCGCCAAGGTTTTCTAAGTTTTTCAATCTGAGTAACTTGTCTTATTTTCCTTCAACAGAATCCGGACATTGTTATGCTAAGCTTCGGAAACGCATCATTTGAAAACGATAGCGTAACCAATCACCATTTAGAAAATGGCAGCATTCACGGTGCAACAACCAATAGCAGTAACTCGCTTCACAAACCTGATCACATGAGCAACGGAACAACGAGTACTGGACATCGTCCACGTGATCAACCGTATCTATCACGTGATTACCCTCACGTCCAAGAACCTTCTATGACAAGATCGAATAGGTGCAGCTGGCGCTGCAAGATTACACCCAATGCGATTGACGCTTGGTCGCGCGTATTGTTTCCTCTGGCTTATGGACTTTTCATTGTGGGTTACTGGATTTTGTATTCATCGAGCATTTAAGAGGATAAGACATAACTGCTTAGAGGATACTAATGATGCTGCTGCTGATGATAATGAGGATGCTAATTATGATGATGATGACGATAATGGTGGTGATGATGATGATGATGATGGTGATGGTGATGGTTATTAATTAGTTTTGATGGTGATAGTGATTGTGATTGTGATTGTGATTGTGATGGTGATGATGATGATGATGATGATGATGATGGTGATGGTGATGATGGTGATGGTGATGGTGATGGTGATGGTGATGGTGATGATGATGATGATGGTGGTGATGGTGGTGGTGATGGTGATGACGATGGAGGTGGTGGTAATGGTGTTGGTTATGATGGTGTTGATGATGATGATGATGATGATGGTGATGGAATCACTTTTCCTGGCGCAGATATCATGGAAGAAGCACGCCACTTTTCAAACAATTAGAAAATCGGATGTCAAATAGTGAACACCATTTAGATGCGGCAAAAGTTCAACTTTTTCATCAGGATAATCAAAACTAGGATTCAACGGCCTCGTTCCTTGAAGTCTTGATTCTAAGAAACGCATTTATATGCTGAACTTAGAGCAAAGGTCCTACTCGCAGCTGTTACTGAAGTTAAGGATGGCGTCTTCTTCTTTACTTATATCAAGTCCCTGGGTGTTATTTGGTCCGATCGTTGATCATTCTGTAAGCTTTACAAAGACTGAGCTAACGTGTTGGTCAGCTAACAGAACTAATTGTAATGGCACACAACACTTGTACGACGTTAAATGTTCTAAATGGATTGATATTCTTCACGTAGAAATTCTAAGCGAAAAGCCGTGTTCAGTAATGACTCCGAACAATTTCTAGATTAAGCAAATTCGGAATAGCGTCGTAGGGCTCGAAAGAATGCTACAGCAGATGGTTCGTTTGCATTTAGTACTGGGTTTCATCAAATGCAACCCGGTATGCAGCAGTGGATTGAATACTTTTAATGACAGTTTAGCCGTAAAACGTTGTATTTTATTACAAATTAGGCAACAAGTTTAAAAAAGGATTGCCAGCGTTATCACATGACTTGCCACATGAAAAACTGTCCCAGGCCCTCTCCTACTTACTTCTGTCGTTTTCATTTTTTGCTTTGAAAACCCGCGAGCAGGATTAGTAATATTTCATCACATCTCCTTTTTGGTTTCTTCAAAATTTCTCAAACTATATATATCTCCAAATAACGAAAACGGCAAATGCTGCAGTTATCACGGTATGATTTAGCAGAAAATGTAGCAACGTAAAGCTCCTTTCACAGATATTCTATGAATCACAACATATGTACATATCTTTTTGGAATTTTATAGTTAAATGAGTCTCTTTTAAAAATGACGCAATTCGGATACCTAGGTACCTGTAAATAATTTCGATTCAGTACACTTTTCAAGGAAACTAAAACTAAAAAACAAACATCACATCAATAAAATGTTATTAATTCATGTATTTGTATTTTCTCTGCTGGTGTCTTAGTCTGCTTAATGCTCAATTCTACCATTTCATCGTCAACTGAAGCATGTGTCGACATACTTTTAATTGATTACACATCTTTTGTTTACAACACGGTTTTGCATACCTGCTATATATATATATATATATATATATATATATATATATATATATATATATATATATATATATACATATTACCTACCTAAGTATGTATGACAGATATTAATTTACAAGCATTCTGTCACGAATTTAGTACTTTGGCTGCCCGTGTAATGAAGGCAAACTTTTTTCTCAGCCGGGATATAAATTAAAATATATCCAAAAATGATAAGATGACTCGCTCTCTACTTCTGTTCGTGAGAGGTACTTCGGGTTACGCCCTCATAAGATATCAGCTAATTTTCACGATTTTCATAAGCCTTTAATTCAGCTCCTATACAACCGAACAGTCTCAAAGTTGGTTAGGATACCATTTTTGAGATATTGTTAAATGTGGCGGAAACAATTTTTTCCAATCGATAAATAAAAAATAAAAAAAAACTCATTCTTAGGACCCTACTCTTTCCAAAATGAGCAATTCATACTCTACTTCACAACATCTAATTATTCTTACTGATCTTAGTCGATCTTTATTGAGCCTTAGTACTTAATCTCTGAAGCGCAGCTATGGCGCCACTGTGTTTGTAATCCTTCTTCAGCACTTGCTGAAAATGTCCCCTCGCTTCTTTCAGCAAACCCTTGATCTCTAAGATCCTTCCCAAGACAAACACTGCCTCTTTGCTGTTAGGATCATATTTGAGTAGAGAACGGACCTCTAACTCAGCCAAGTCAAAGTTGCCCTAAAATAAAGGGAAAAATGTAGGTCTTGAACAGTATTCCACAATGGAATGGTGTAAGTCGCATATAAAACCTAACATAACGGACAGCCGAGCGCGGACTGGAAATAGGGACCGTCCAGGCGCACGTTTCTCAAAACTCCCTACAACATTTCGGGCCCGAAAGTATGAGGCGTTCTAAGGGACTTGCCTCGGTAAAAACTTTCAATTTACGCTATATTTTTCCTTTCTGGTACCTGTGTGTGTGTCTTAAGAAAAACTAAGCAGTCTTTGCAGTTTCACAGAGGCGTGAGCATGTTTTGATGTTTTCCCAAGAGGCTATAGGGGCTATGCAGCCAGTCTCTAGAGATTCGAATGACAATGGGTTGGCTGCCATGTTGGTGGACAATAACAAAAGAAGCTATTAAACGAGCAATCTTTTGTTCATGTAGCCTGCGTAGCAGTCGATTCCTTGCCAAACGCTGCACGGGGAGGTCGAGCGAGCAAGCGGACGAACGAGCGTGACACTGCGGTGAGCAAAAAAATTGGGAAAAAGCGGGGAGGGGGTGGGGCGGCGAAGGAATCGCCTGCAGTCAGTCCCACACATTTTATCGAACGCCCAGATAAATGCCGCGCTCCCTTGGGACACCAACTGTCAAATTAGAACCAATCATAATTAACCTCAGGTAAATCTTTTTCACAACCGGCAAGCAAATACTGCGTGAATTTTTTTGCGATGGCGAATGAGTATTTCTAGCGACAGCAAATGAGTTTTTGCAATAGTGAATGGCTTTTAGCGATAGCGAAGGAGTATCAGCGAAAGCGAATGGAATTTAGCGATAGCAAATGAGTTTTTGCAAGCGATAGTGAAGGAGTATTTATTGCGACAGCGAATGTAAGTTATGGCGTTGGCAAAGGACACTGAAAGGAGAGCATCTAGCGATAGCGAAGGAGTCTTTAGCGACAGCAAATGGATTATTTAGCGGTAGGAAATGATGGCTTTTAGCGATAGTGGATGTATATTAACGACAACAAAATGGAATTTAGCGAAGCGAGTACTGTTTAGCGACAGCGAATAATGGTGAAATAACCAACAGTGAAACTCTTTCTCCAGCGAATTTTCAGTGGACGAGTTAGCAACTGAAATTTCCCGCTCCTACATCTACAAGGGAAGCTTGTGGCAACGAATTCGCAGTCAAGTCCATGGATTTCGCCTACATTATTTGATCTTCAATCAAGCTCTGAAGATCGCGAGAACACGGACAGATTCTTTAGAAATTTTCTCCTTCACTCTCGCAAGTATCTGATAGATGGCGCTTTTACCAAAGCCAGCTGGTAAAATTGCAGGCCTCAGGCTCCGGTTTCAG
>JAEMWC010000342.1:562500-615000 GCA_016490735.1 Pachyseris speciosa
AGCAGTATATTATTTGCGGCAAAATCTCAGTTGGACGGTACTGCGCACGAGCAGCGGACCATTATTTGTAGGCAGTTATTTGTAGGTCACGTGGTAGGCTCTTGGCCAATGAAAAGGAGGGGAAAAAGTATGGAATGATAAGAACTGATAGCTGTAGACTGCGAGTAGTCTCTAATTTCGGTGAAATTTTCGGTGCTCTCCTCGTGTCGCGTCTCCTCGCTATTTTGTGCGCGCGCGCGTCTTTCTCCCGCCCCACAATCCATTACCGAAATTAGCTCAGTCTAGATAGCTGCTGCTAGTGGCACCTTTACATGTTGAAGTCCAATCTCACCCCACAGAAGAATTGTAAACTGCCATGCGATTATGTGATATGTGCGGTATATAAATACATCATCATTACCATTCAGTCCAACTTTATGAATTCCGGCTTATGCCAAAAGACTGCATTTCAGCTGGCCCGCTCAGCTGAAGTTACTGCTCCAAAGAGGAACAATGGTCAAAAGAAAAGCTAATCTCTGCACTCTTCCGCGATTCTGAGTTCCTTACGGCATTATCAAAAGGTAATTGGAAGAGTTCTCCATGTCTGAAAGCACTAAATTTTCACCCGCTAAATTTCCATACCACAAACTACACGTACCCTTTTGGCCAGAACATTCCCCAAGGTGACGTGAATCTTGGCGTTGGTTGGGTTCACTTTCAGCCCTGATCTCGCCAACCTTTCCTTGTTCAGCCACTCGGAATTGCGATGAACTGTTTTGCAGACAAAGAATAACAGCAGAGTGTAGACGATAACCCTGCCAACTGTGTTAACACCAAAAGACCAACATATTGAAGTCACTGAAGTTTCTTTCAAGGAGTTGCTGTTGTCTTTGTTTTCCTAAATAAATATCGCATAAAAACATACATGAAATAAATATGAGTAATTTTTAACGCATGAATCTTTAGCAAAAATGCGGTTGTATGCCTCCGTTGCAATAAGACAATTCTGATAAAACAATCTGTAAATACACCGATTGTTCTAATTGAGAAACTTTGAGTCACTGTTAACACACAGATCTTTAGCAAGAAGGCAGAAAAGTATGCCCTCATTGCAAGTATAAAACTCTGATAAAAATATCTGCACTACGCACATTCTTTATAACTAAAATCATGTAGCCCCATTTAGACTATTGCAACAAATGTACGGGAATGTTTTTTGCATGTTAAAATCCCCTCTAAAGAAGTTTAGGAGGCAGAATACCTCATATGGAGTGGTTTTCAGTTGATGGTCGTAAAACAAAAACCAAAGCAAATACTCTGACCAATCACAACAGATGCAAACAGCACAATGAACCAATCAGAATTTGAAACAATTATATGCAACCGACGCCAAGCGCGGGAATGCGCACGACCTGGTCATGACTGGTTTTGCTTCTCATTGGTTGAGAAAGTGGCGCGAGTTTTGCCAACCAATCACAGAACGAAGTAAACCAAAACCAAAGCAAACGAGGGGCGCTTTCCTTTTGCATGGAAAAACCCATTGTTCCGGTGGTAAATCAAATGCCGGAACAGTCTTTTCCAATGGAAATTTTTCGGATAAAAGGAATACCATTACCATTACCTTCTGAGGTATTCCTCTTTTCTCGATTTTACCGGAATGACCGAAAAGTCCTGTACCATCTGCGGCTTCCAACTAGTTCCATGCTCCTTGATAAATTAAACGCGCGGTTTGGTGGTGTTTTGGTTAATACCCAGTCTCTTAAAGAGTGACTCAGTGCAAAAGGAACATGCTCGTCCCGTTTCGTGTTGATTGAGAAAAATTTGTCCTGTTCCTTTTAACCGAAAAAGTCTCTCCGTTTTTTCCTTTCAAATGGAAAGCGCCCGATAATTACTTTCGACACTCATTTGAAAACCGCTCTAAACAAACCCTATTACACTGACAACAAAAGTGATACAAGAAGAGGGTTGTACTAAGGTAGTACCCAGTCCTCGGAAGTTTCTTACCTCATGAGTCGAGGATTCTTCCTTAGTTGTCTTCGTGGTCCGCCGAAACAGGACTGAAATTCCAAAAGGAACAAGAATACACAACCCCATGCTTGGAATGTAGAGAATGCGCTCAGCAACGACAAAGCCAACAGGAAAGAAAAGGTTAGAGGCGGGTAAAAATGGGATAACCATCATACTTAACGCCAATAGCACAACTCGCTTTCTTTGAACCGAACCAAACTCATCCTGAAATAAAATAAATGAAAATAATCGGAAACGTGACCCAAACGTTGCTTCACATGGGCTCTATGTGTCGAGCAGACTTGATACAAGTAAATATGTTAAACACACGCCGTGAGGTTTGGAAAGAGTGTTGGTGGCGGAAATAGTAGGAAAGACTGAGTCAGAAGGAATTCTCATCAGCGAACTATATTTATAGAAACAGACTTACGTCAAGCGGCAGTCGCGGTATGCACCTACATGCTGAAAAATAGGTACCTAAAGGGTACACGTGTGGAATACATTGTCCACAATGCCTTGCAAACTTTGCAACTCATTAGCATTAACGGACTTACAACCCGATGACAAAAGTGTGAGATACCGCAGAAAGAACATAGCAACCTATGTTCAGTTTGTGCTGGGATTTTTAAACCAAACTCAGTTTACATTGTCTAACGTAAAAGAGGTCGTCCCTTATCGACGAAAACTCGTGCAATTATAAGTGGGGCTTAATCAAACTTTCCTTACTTCTATAGACTCACCCATTTTTCTCCTGCAACGCATAGCTCTTGTATCTTGCAGTTTTTGTCATTGTCAAAATTATTCTGATTGGAATCTAACGACGCAGGTTTTAAACTTAAGTGATTTGACTCCTTAGATGTTGGCACGGTTTTCGAAGGCTTTATACCTGCAAAATAAAAAAGAGATGTCTTAATCAGATAGTGCGACGACAATGGGACCTCTGCTATTGGGTATATAAAAATTTGTATATCATATCTTACCATAGAAACACAATAGGGCAGTGATCAAAGCGACGACTAAGGTCTCCACATTGCGCATATCCCACCAGGACTCAATCCGGGAAATGCTGTCCATGGACCAATCATAACAGAGGATGTTCGGACACAGAAGAAGACACGCATTCAGCGCGCATAAGTAAGAGAAGGTTCTAAAGCGAGTCCAAAGGTCAGGATGAAATAATGTTGGATTATCAGACTCAGTAAAGGACACCGATAAGCCACCAGAAATGATTAATATTCTGACGTAAAGCAGAATCACTGTTGCAATGGCGAGGATTGAAAGTCTTTCAATCAAACGAACAAACCACTTGGGACATAATCTAAAATTGAAAGATGAAACAAATTGAGGTGTAGTATTTAGTTTATCAATAAATGGATCACAGGATTATACAATTCCATACGATTTTGATTGTCTTATCGGCCCTTGCGTGTCAGCTAAATTATTTTTATTCCATGCCTGCCCGACAAATAGCGTCTATTAAATTGTCTTCTTCTGTTCTATCTTGCCAAATGATGCAGTCATCAACTATCAATATTTCATGGTCACTTTAAATAAAACAAGCATCACTCTTTCGCGCCTTTTTGGTTATGCGGTGATTGACGTTAAAACTAGGGAGTTTAAGAAATGAAGACAGGAACGTCATCGAGAACGTCACAAAACAGCAGGTTTAATTAGCAAAAACAATAGCTCAGCACGTGCGTTTTACATTTTGGTACATTTCTTTTCCGTCCTCTGCAAAACAACAACGATGGCAATTTTTTCTTTCTTTTTCTTTACTTTAACGCAGTTCATAGAAATTTAGTTCCTGGATAGTTCGCCGACATTTTACAAGTTGACCAAATTGGAATAATCACGAAAGTGCTACAATAACGAGAAGATATATTTTGAAATGACGCTTCCGTTGCCGTCGCGTCCTCGTTTCTTAAGCTACCTACTGTCACATACGACGCGTTCTACCATAGTCATGGTTCTACAGATCCCTCTTAACCGAGGAAAAGTCCTGAGATGGACGATTACTGTCCATGTTTAAGAAGGATAAGCAATGAAAGTTTCAGAGACGTTACATAAATCAAGCCATCTATCTATCCATTCGTCCGTCAGCCAGTCACTGCGTTCGTGCGTCCGTCTGACAGCCATTCCGTCCGTCCGTCCGTCAGTCCATCAGTCCGTCTGTCCATCAGTCAGCCAGTTCGTCCGTCCATCAGTCAGGATAAGCAGTAAACGTTTCAAAGACATTATGTAAATCAAGCCACTGATCTATCTATCCATTCGTCCGTCTGCCAGTCACTACGTCCGTGCGTCCGTCTGACAGCCAGTCCGTCTATCAGTCAGTCAGTCCATCCGTCCATCTGTCAGCAAGCCACCCAGCCAGTCCATCCGTCCGTCCGTCAGTCAGTCAGCCAGCCAGGCAGCCAGTCCATCCGTCCGTCAGCCAGCCAGTTAGTCAGTCCGTTCGTCCATCCGTCAGCCAGTCAGTTAGTCAGTCCGTCCGTCCGTCAGTCAGTCAGACCGTCCGTCCATCCGTCAGTCAGTCAGTCAATTAATAACTTTGTTTAAGTATCTAATCTTTTAGCTGGCCACGAGTATAGCCCCAACCTAGAGAGAACTTAATATATACATGTACCTCAAGCTTACCTTAAAAATGTCACTGGCGATGTTAATGCTTTGGACAAATGTTCTCCACTGAACTTGCAGACAAATACAACATCAAACACAACACAAACTCCGAGAACAGTAATACCCTGCTCCTTGCTAAACAGGGACAAAATACTCCAAAAGATACATGAAGCAAGCCAAAGCCTTGAGTACTTCGATGGTCTTTTGTTTCCGTCAAGCACGCTACCATCAGGAAAACAGTTTATAAAGGAAAGCAAAGCCAAAAGATAAAACAAACCGCACAGGACGTCGGCTCGTCCAACAACATTGGCTACGGCTTCAGTATGAATTGGATGAACGGAGAAAATCAATCCACATAGAAGAGATAACGCATTCTGGTTTTGTGAAGTGACGTATCCATTGAATATCCTTGTACAAACACGAAGGAATAATACTGAGACGACGGAATGAAGGAGTACATTTACGACATGGTAGCCTATGGTATTCAGGCCTCCAATGAAATAGTTCCAGCGGAGTGTGAGAACGGTGACGGGGCGGTACGATTTGTGAGACTCGTTGCTTCGTAAAGGAATGCCCCAGAAATCGTTCATGAACAAGTTAGAAAGGGGAGAGGAAGGTCTACAAGAAAAAAAGAAAAACCAAATGAAAACTTTTAAAATAGGAGCAATGACAACTTGCAGTGAAATCCGACTGTTAAGACTGGTTTTCACTCGCGACGCAAGAACAAGCCCAAGGATGATAAGCCCAAGCATAAGTAGCTTATGCCAAGTGAAAGCAAACACTACGCAAGCGAACGCAAGCACAAGGAAAAGGAAAAATTTTGATCCTTGCGCTTGTGCTTGCGGTTATGCTTATGCTTGCGTTAAGCCCGTTTTCACGGTGAAATAAGCGCTCTTGTGCTTGCGCTTATGCTTGCGCTTGTGCTTGCGTCGTTAATGAAAACCAGTTTTTATCCATGCGGACAGTTATTTAGACGTCAATTAATTAGGTCGCTTACGAGCTTAAGGTTGTCATTAAGGGGGGCTCGTTGTCCATGTATTGAAAGGTATATTTCTGATTGGATAAGAAAGTGGTGCGAGTTTCTCAACCAATTACGTAGCGTAAAAACACGGCAAAATCGAAGCAAACGCCATAATTTTACGTACTTTTAAATCACTGCAAAGTGCGTTGTTATGACTCAGTGACGACTGCTAAGCACGAGTGCACATTTATCTCTGATTATCAGGGTGATAATAAACCTATTAAAGTTGCCCTCATGGCTTGCCCCGAGGCAAAGACCAAATTATTATGCTGTATGCCAAAACTAGCAGCCAACTTATTCAAATTTTCTGGCGCATGCTTATACCGTATGAAAGAGTCGCAAACAGCAAAACGTTTCCGGAATCAGAAATCTCAAGGACTGGCAAGTCGTTCGATGAAATTATTCCGAGCTCCATCTCACAGTGATCCTGTATTTATTTTGCAGTGATGTGCAACACTGTGAGGAATTTAAGAGGGATTTGGGGGTCAACCATGGTTCGGAAAAGATGTCAGTGAATTGCGAACCTTCCAAGTTCCTAACCATTTTAGCCTGACAGATGCGACGCACCATAAATTCTACGAAAAGAGAGCGCCTAAACTATTGCTGGGTTATCTCATATCTCAGTAGGGTAACGAAAGTTGCCTCTGCTTCTCCAAAAAATAGGTCTCACCACGCTGAAACACATGGACTAAAAATTTGAAACAGACTTTAAGGGTGATGTACGACCAAATGTAAGCAGAATAGAGAGATCCGGTGGAGAAGCTGTATTTTAAGAAATTCATGGAGCTTTTGCAGTGGTGATAATTAAGAACAGAGTATGTACCACACAACTGAAAGAAAAAAATCGCAATCGTTTGAAAAAAATAAATAAATAAAGCTTCTTGGCTAGGCTTTTTGTTTGTTGATATGAAATGTCATCAGCCCTTTGCCAAAGCTCAAGATGACCACTTACATTCCAAAATTCCTAAGCGACTTAGTTCTAACGAAAACCCCAAGAAATACTTGAACTTGTTTGTGTGTTTTCTTGGTTTGCACGCAAGGGTCTTTTTCCAGCAACGGAGACATCTTTCCTTGCTAAAAGTTTTTCGATTTTGTAGGACTCGAAACGCATTGTTAGAGGTCTCAGCATTTTTAATATGTGACCTTGCGGTGTAATGATTTTTTCTCTATTTTTAACCTAGAGAGTTTATTTCATAATAAGGCTAATTCCTTTAAAAATTTCATCTTAAATTGTAAACAACTAGCAAAAACGAAGGGAATCTTATTCTTTTTCGGTCAGGGTATACTCACTCACGCTCCATGAAAACTAACAGGATATTTAATTTATACAGTTTTAACTGGTGACCAAAGTTTCCTGTTGATATAACTCCGATTTTTCATGTTGTTGTTGTGACCCGATTGTTTTCAAAAGTTGGTAGAGACAAATTGAAGATAAACACGGATTTTAGAAGATTAATGGCATAACCTAAAGGCACACGTTGTTGCGGACACAAATGTTGCCCTGTTTGCCCGCGCGCGCAACATTTGTTGCGGACACAAAATTTGTGTCCGAGACACAAACAATGTTTCTAATTTTTCTCAGAAACATTTTGTGTCTGCAAGAAATGTTTTCCAGTTTGCGCAGCATGGAAACACAACATTTATTTTGTGCTCCGCTCGTTTGCTCACCCAAGAAACATCATGAGCAACAATGTGTCTGCAACAATGTGTCCGCCACAATGTGTCTGCAACAATGTGTCTGCAACAATGTGTCTACAACAATGTGTCCTCGTTTGCGAGGGCCTTAAAAGTGACACATCACAAGTCGACGAGTTTATATTACTGCACTTATCCTAACTGTTAAAAATACCCGAGCAAAATAAAGATACGTCTGGTCAAATTTCCATAATCAAAGCAGTTATAACTTTCCTTTTCAGCTGCCAAAAATTTGCATTTGTTTGAGTATTAATTTTGTATGCTGTTTTATTTAAACCGCGGCAGCGATGAACGTTTATTTTTACAAGTTTAAAACAAAGAAACTACGACATGAATGTTAAAATCTATGGTGTTGCTTTTTGCGGAAAAGATACGTCCAGTTTGGTGAATAGGGAAATTTTTACGCTTTAGCAGATTACCATCACCATTATTTTTTTTTCGCACGTAATAAAGTGACCGCACTGGTGTCAAAAACAATTAGGTTAAAGAGCTGTGTTTGGTGTAAAATTGCAGGATCAGTTTCATCTTGCACAATCGAGCAAACAAGCTGGTGTAAACAAACATGGTGACAAACAAATCGACTGCGGAAAATGCAAATTTAAGATATCAGCACGAAACTGCTTTGCGACGTTACAAAACCTACTGTCACTTGTAGTAATATGTGTCAGTGAGGAAATTTAAATACAACAGGAAACCGGCAAAAGTCAACAATACCTCCAAATTGAGAGCTTCTCTCGTCCGTTTTCAAAAATCCCACATTTTTGAGAATCTGTTTTACTTTTGAGCTAACTACAGTAAGATTGACGTGTATATGCTCAATTCACTGCTTTGGGTTTACCGTATTGTTGGTTAAGTTATACTTAATAACACATAGCTTAAGTTACAGACCAACAGTTTCGCTCGGCTTACCTTACGTCAGCGTTTGTCTCAACGACTTCGAAATCATCGTAAACAAATTCCCCGAATAACGAATTCAAATAGCAACAGATAGAGGTGATCGCTACGAGCAGGTAGGGTTGAAATCTGCCGGGATCTTGAATTATTTTGGCGCTTTTCTTGTTTACATTCCCGACACGCGCCATATTCCGGCGTCCAACAAAAATCACCTGGTTACACAAGGACAGATTCGAAGTTGCCCGGGAGGGGTGAGTGAAGTGTGCAAAAAAAAAAAAAAAAAACAAAGAGTCTCGTCTTATTGGGCCCGAAAATAATTTGTTGTAAACATATTTGTTATTTTTGTTTGGTGGTTGTTACGCCACAAAATGAAATAACTGACAGAAAATGTAATAGTAGCGCAAAATGTAATAACGTTGGTAACGGAAAATGTAACAAGTTTTGACGCGATTGTAATACATATAGGTAACGCAAAATGTAATAACAGTTGGGGTGGTATATATTTCTTCGAAATACAAGGATTTTTATCGTGGGGGTGGGGGGGGGAGGGAAAGGTATCGGTGATGGTCATAGACGTCTGTGTTTTTACTTCATAATATAGAAAAATGTATAAGAAAGCAAAGGTGAACTGGAACTGAAGATCACAGCTGCTTTGCTTGGCATTTTTATATCATATTGTGATGAGGTAAAAGTATAGGCGGCCGTCACTGCCAAAAATACAAGCTGAGTTCGGCCTTATCTCCCAGTGAAGTCAAAGCTGCATATTTCCCGCGCGATACTGGAAAAACCTATAAAAAAATCCAAGTTTTGTACCGCAGCCTTTTTAGAGAATAAAGAAATGCATTTTTGAAAATTCGAGGGCTTTAGTCCTAGCCTTCGCAGCAAGCGTTTCCGTGCGGTTTCCGAGCAAAGAAAGACTTGGCAAAACATCGAAAAATCCCGTTGCTCGGTCGATCTTTGCTTGGAAACCACACGGAAACGCTTGCTACGCAGGCTACTTTAGTCCATGCAAAACTTCTTTTCCTAGGCGCTTCTTCCCGTTGGCGCAACATATGAATTTCCGGGAGTTCACCTATTCCAATTCTTTCCCTGAAAAAATCAAACTATCATTTGGAAAACCTCCAGCTATCCGCCAGTTCTCTCCCTCAGTGCCAATACCAATCCTTACATTTCGAAGAAAGATATACCAACTAAAATGTTATTACATTTTGCGTTACTAAAATGTATTACATTTTGCATCAAAAGTTGTACATTTTGCGTCAAAAGTAATTACATTTTGCACTACTGTTATATTTTGTGTCAATTATTACATTTTGTGGCGTAACAGTGGTTATGGCAGAATTTCAAAGATTTAAATTTTATTTTTCATAGTCAATTGAAATAAACAAAGTTACACTGAGGGTAGTTAAAAAAGTTTTTAACCTGTCAGGCCCAAAGGAACGTTTGAGCACTGGGAGTTTAGATAAACGAGCAACGGCTACAAACATAGACATAATTAAATTAGCAAACAAATAAACACATGTAAACAAAAAATAAATGTGCCATGAATTTTGATACTGGGTAATTATATACTTTTTATCAGTTTTGATTCTTGGATCAAGATATTTGATGAAATCGGACCTCAGTTGTATATTGAACTCATAATATCAGGTGTCTTCTCGCTGTCTTTTGCCACATATGACATAATTTACTCGATATCTTATAGTCATAGATTTCAATATTTCTATAATTGTACATAATATACAAATTTACATTTATTTCTATTTTTAGCTATTTTTAATATTCTAATATTTTTCAATATTTAGTTCGTCTAATTCTTTTTATTGTGTGGCAATACCTGTAAATTAGCAATATATTGAACATATAGAGCTAAGTGTACTTGACCACATTCAATGAAGGTTTACTTTTCTTTACTTTTACTTTTAGATTGAATATTAAATAAGCTGGGCAAATGTTGCAAATAAAAAAACTTTTTAGTAATTTCTCATTTCTTACTCATATCATGCTTGTATCTCCACAACTGTGGTACTCTAGTCTGTACAGGCAACCCCTTTGACAGATTGCATTTTGCAACAAGATGTAACCCTCTGCATTTCAGTCTTGGTCTGTAGCTTTGGATCAGTGAGGTGATATATGTCAAAACTGGTATGACATGCAACAAGCATTACGCATGAACTATGGCAATGGTGTTGGTTGTGAAATGATTAACACCGTATGGATCCAAAGTAATCTCATACCCTGCAACAACCATTATGCCTGAACTATGATGACAGTGCTGCTTGCAATGATTAACATAGTTATTGTATGAATCCAAAGAAACTTGAATCCAGTTCTTAAAAGAACAGTTGTTTCTGGGTTAATTGGAGGAATCTTGCTACTTTGACAGTCAAGTTTAGACTTGAGGAAACATATCTTCCTGTAGATATTTTCTTCTGATATCTAAGGCCTGATTGAAGAGTTCCATATCCATTCCATCAATGCAGCCAGCTATCCTTGCCCGTAAAGTGAGTTTACCCTGAACATGTACTTCTCCAATAAAATGATACATGGAGCCTCTGTTGAATGCCATTGGTTCCACTAGTGAAGTGTCAATCAACATTTCAAGTCCATCTGCACAAATTTTAAGTTCACTTTTTGCAATGTCATGAGCAATTGCCCTTTAGCAACAAAGAAATGAATAAAAACAAATAAATAAAGACTATGTGACTATTCTGACCCTATGCAAAAATGGCTGCCTTTAAATTTCTTTTGTTTGTATCCAAAGCTCATTCTTTGAGATTGAAATTCTAAAGAATTTGTTATTAGGGGTGTAACGATTCATATACCTTTCAACATGAATCAATTTTGATTATTGTCTTTTGATTTCAAATATTTCTATTCGATTATCCAAAATTAATGTTTCCTAATTCTTATCACAAAAAATATTAATATAATAATATAAACAATATGGGTTTCAACAAAGACTCTTTTAAAAGGGTTCAAAGCCCTCAACTTGAGGTTACTATAATTAACAGAAACTACAAACTCTCTTCAGTCAAAAACACCAGTTATAAAGACATGTGAATTATGATTTCATAAAATCATAGCTCATTTGAGAAAAAAAAAACTACTAGAAATTTTCACACTGAGGGTTTTATATTTGTATTTTAAAAGCAGTGTGAACACTGTCCTTTCTATCATAATTGAACTGAAATAAAAATGCGGAACCAAAGAACCTTAAACCGAACCGAATATAGTCATAATCGCAATTAACTGAAATTTTGATTAATCATTATACCACTATTTGTTATCCCAAACAAGGTTAGTGAGGCTATTTTGAATATGAACAAAAGAATAATTTAAAGGGTGCCATTTTTGCATAGGGTCTCTTACAACTATTAGTTTTGGACCTAACCCTAATCCTAACCCTAACCAGTCAGAACATTCCCTACATTTCCCCTCCATGGACCATACCCTGGACATTTTACTGTATTCCATATCCCTGATGTGGGATATTTGAAAGTCCTGCCAAGTAAACAAGGTCATTTATCCATTAAGTAGTTGACAAGGAAAAGATATCCCTTTTGTGAACCAAAGAAGGGCCTTAGAGACTGTTTTATCAGATTTATCTCTGATTTCAGAGTATCATTGGGTTGGCGAGAGGGGGAGGTTACCCTACTAGCAGAGGTTTCTTATGGCAAGTCTTTTAGTATGTACAAAGTCGTTCGCATCTCTTGTATTTTGTGTAGTCAGCTTGTTTACTTTCCCAAGAAAAACTTCTGCCATGAGCCGCTTACGTTTCTCGTTGAGCATGTGCTAGATTGTAATCACGTTACCATAGAGATTATGATGTAAATCTCATGCAGGCTCATATTTGCACAGCAAATCAGTAAAAAGTAGATGCACATGACTTGACAAACTCGTTTAAACCGGTTTTTAACCTGTTGTCACGTGATCTACCTCCAAGAATTTGGAGGTATTTAAAGCGCATGCTGAACAGGAAATGTAAGCAGCTCGTGGCAGAAGTTTCTCTCAGGGAATTAAACAAGCCGACTATGCGAAATACAAGAGACGGGAACGACTTCGTACGTGCTAAAAGAGTTGCCAGAAAGAAACCTCTGCTAGCAGGGAAGGGGGTACATCATTCAACAAAGGCGACTGTACATTGCCATTAAAAAGGTAAAAAAAAAAGGTCAAAATTCGAACGCTGGGAAGTTGCCCGGGAATACTCGAAGTTTCCAATTATAATTAGCACAGCATTATCATACAGACGACATCAGTCACACAGCAAGGTGATCGTAGTTAACAACGGTCTCAAATGAAACCAAACAGAAAACAAGGGAAACTCTCTGTTTGAAAAAGAGGACAACAAAAATTTTAGTACCATTGACTCACCTTCCCCAGGTTCTGATAGACTTATTATCCAAACTTCTACCAAGCTGAACAACTTCTTGCAAGCGAAGAATCTGTCCACTTGAAACACCCGCCATTTTGATTTTCGAGGCTCGTAGCGTGGAGACTGAAACTAGTTTTTCGCGGAGGACAGTCGTGGAGGGTTGACGTGGAGGGTAGGGTGGCTTGAAATGTCGCTAAGAGATGCCTTTGATTGAGGAAAAATTACCAAGAAAAAAGACTTAAGACTTAACTGTTTAACTGCCTCGCATGAAAAGGTTTTTTTCTCCGAGATGGATAAATTTCTTCAAGGGGTGATGAAATTCAGAAATCTTGTTCAACCTTCCATGTTACCAACACTCAAGAAACTAGCCAACAAAGCGCAGGTAAATTTTGGACTCGAAAAGTTTTGTGCTTGTTGAATTGCAAAAAAGTCTCTTTGTTGAATTCACAGTTCGATACTGAAATGGCCTAACTGCAGATTGCCTGTCCGCGTTATGCGTGCCATTGAACACGAACGGCTTCTTTTCTATAATTTTTATGCTTCGTTTCCGTAAATTGTTCTTGAGGGCGATGAAGTGAGTAGATGGGTATTCTTGATAAAATAAGCCGCTTTCAGCTATTCCAGGGAAAAACTCCTTGCTTTGTCGTTTCTTTGTTCATTATTTTTGGGTTTCAGACCCAGGGGTGTATCCCAGTTTTAGCTGAGGGGAGCAGACATGGTGTAGTGGTGAGAGCACTCGCCTCTAACCGGTCTAGTTTGTTGTTGGCTGATCTTTCAGTGGATGAATAGCCATTCCGCTGTGTAGATACCACTACTAAATCCAATTTATTTTAAGTTTTGAAATTTTAATCTGAAAAGCACTACAGGTTCACCTAGAAATAGTTCACAAAGAGAGTCCTTTGCTTTTTTTTTAAGGCTGATCTTTCAGTGGATGAATAGCCACTCTGTGTAGATACCACTGCTAAATCTAATTTATTTTAATTTTTGTAATTTTATTTGAAAAGCACTACAGGTTCACTTAGAAATATCACAAAGACAGTCCTTTGCTTTTTAAAGGGATTTACAATGTATATACTGTACATATGATTTCCCATTACAATGGTAACATTAGAGGCCATATAATAGTGCCACTTAAAGCTGCCATCAAAATCTGAATTTTAAACTTGCTTGTAGCCTCGCGTCTTTTTAATCACTTGTATGGACAGCCGCTTGTGCCCTACCAGCTTCACACAAGCAGATCCTGGGGACATGTTTATTGTACGAAATCCAGGAAATATGATGCCACGCAGTCAGTTGTTTGGAGAAAGTCACCAGAGTGCATTGTCTGAAAGAGCAGCCTTGGAACTGGCTTTGTCAGTTGGAGTTGAACATGTTGCTGTATGTGGTCATTCAGATTGCAAGGTAATATTGCTATAATAATAATAATAATAATAATAATAATAATAATAATAATAATAATAATAATAATAATAATAATAATAATAATAATAATAATATATCACATTTATTTATTTATATTACATTATTATCACATTTACTATGACAACAACAACAACATTATCAACAACCTCTGTTGATGGGTAACATTAAATATGCGGCATAGTTTTGTTTGGCCTACAAGAAGAAGGTCACTCTTGTAAATTAAGCTATTTTAGTTTATCTGTACATATTTTTGGCCTGGCAGAAGTGCACTGATTTTCACACTATAGGTCTGGACAATGATTATAAGATTGTAGGTCAGATATGGAAAAGACCACATTGCAAATCATGTGTGTTGGTGTGAACTAGAGTTAGGGTTGTCCATCTTAACCCAATATTCCAAAGATCACTGTATCCCCACCCTCTTCTGTGTGTCAAGGCATGAGTTTAATCCAAAGTGTGGCACTATAAATTAATTTTCACGCAAACTTAATTTCACAAAAAATCTCAAGACATATTTCATGAGTATTTAATTTCATGATCTGGGGAGAAAAAGAGAACTGAAGTGTATTTGATTTCTCAATTTTGTCCTTTCTTTAGTCTTGCAAAAGTCCATAAGTAAAGACCAGTCAGTTTGCAAGATGTTTTAATTATCAGCAGTCTGATAACAGAAGCAACAGTAACC
This sequence comes from Pachyseris speciosa, assembly GCA_016490735.1. Classification (NCBI taxonomy): domain Eukaryota; kingdom Metazoa; phylum Cnidaria; class Anthozoa; order Scleractinia; family Pachyseridae; genus Pachyseris; species Pachyseris speciosa. The sequence continues at coordinate 577,192 of JAEMWC010000342.1, forward strand.
ACATCAAAATTGGGAAAAAGCTATCCACAAGAGCAACTGTGAATAACAATGTTTGTCCTTCTAACAAATTACACTATTATCAAAATATTGAATTGGAATCGTAGGCTATGGCATTCTTGCATCAGTCACGTGGCAGTAAACATGGTACAGAGTCTTGGATTTCCAGCTGGCTCAAGCGATATGCACAAGCCTCCTTAACAAAGTATGAGCAACTTGAAGTTCATGGAGGGGAAAAGAATAAAGTTACTGTCAGCAGCAGCAACAGAGAAAAAGACAAGCTGGAGCTGATATTTGATGGTGAAAAAGATCTCTCAGCTGTTGATAAACTTTCCCAGGTACGGAAAGTAATTTAACATCTTTTCAGTGTTAATTTTACTTGTTGTTTTTGTATAGTACACATGTACATGATATTTCTCCAATCTTATTGTTTCAGCATAATAGGCAAAACTGCCTCAAGTTATCATTTAATCACTGATTCACTGGTGTATTTGTAAATTTTACAAATAAATTTTTATTGTTAATTAAACCACCATCCAACTAGCTCAGTTGGTAGAACTGCTGAACAAAAGATTGTGGGTTTGAACCCCTGACTGGACAACAAACCAGGGTGACTCAAAATAAAATAATGTTTATTACATGATGGCTGTTTGCTCAACATCTGCTGCAGTTCAGATTATCCTGTCTTTGTGCTGTGTTGTTAAGCCATTGGTCTAATGTCTCCTTCCTCTCCATGTGTATGTAAAACTTGAAGGGGAATGCAAAACAACTCACAGATTCTTTGCAAAGAATAGGGAGCGTAGCTCCCATTGCTGTGGCCTAGCTGACCTATTTCTGTCCTAGTAAACTCTTATGGTGGAGTGGAGGCTGGGCAATGGGCTGACCACCCTGTCTTCGCAAAAGCATCAGGTTGTCAACTACAGTATTCTAACATTTGGACTTATTCTTTGTGTTCAACCAACCCCTTTATTTTAAACATAGGTGCATGTTCTTGAACAAGTGCAGAACATCAAATCATATGGATTTGTACGTGACAAGCTTGATGAAAGTGCCGTTCAAGTCCATGGTCTTTGGTTTGACATTGGGGATGGTGAAATGTTCATGTACTCCAAGATGCACAAGAGATTTATTATTATCAATGAAGAAACTTTGAAAACAACATTTGGGCATTTGACCAGTGCCAAAAACTATAATTCTATGCTTTCTTGAAACCAAGCTGCTGGATCAGGGTGATAGGGTTGTGGAGTCTATGGCTAATTATTTTAAAGAAATATCAAGGGATTTCTGTTTGTAGGACACCTTGTGGGTATGGTTTAAGTTAAGGCTGAAAGCTTGTGAGGTGACTCTTGGAATAAAAATATGGCCAAATTGAAATTTTTTGAACATAATTTTGAAAGAAAAGATAAGATTTTTTAAGGTTCAGGTATTATCCTCCCAAGGGTGGTTTCAAAACAGTGAGCTTCCCAAAGCAAATGAAAGTTGTTTTTATAGGGAAGAATTAAAAGTGCCAGAATTTAAGGAAATTAATAGAGAAAATAATGACAGCATTTGATGTCTAAATATTATGAATGTTTTGTCTCAGAATCTCAATGATAAACAAGATGAACAAACCCTAGATGCCACAGGAGGATGACTAAATATTGCTTGCTGGTTCTAACTTCTAACTAAATGATCGTTAATTAATGAAAGACGTGGGGAGATTGTGGGGAGCAGAGTTGGCACAGTGGTGAGAGCGCTCGCCGTCCACCAAATGAATGTGTACCGGGTTCGATTCCCAGACTTGGCTTCATAGGTGGGCTGAGTTTGTTGGTCCTCTACTCTGCTCCGAGAGGTTTTTCTCCAGGCACTTTGGTTTTCCCCTCTCCCAAAAACCAACCTTTGATTTCATTTGATTTATTTAGAGAATATTTGATTTAGACTCCCCAGTTAGTAGAACATCTGTGCTCGGCTAAATACATTTGAGTCTTAAATAAAGTTGTTATTATTATTATTATTATTATTGTCTCTTTTATCACAGTCTTTGCTGGTGTTCTTTTTGTGCATCAGCTGGGCGCAAACCGTGCACCTAGAGCGTCAGTCACTCAAGTCAATCATTCTGTCATACACTGAGCACCTTTCTGAGGATTCGCACAGATCCCAGCATGCAGATCTTTTGAATCTCTGTCACTATTATTATTATTATTATTATTATTATTATTATTATGTATTTTCTTCACATGTATCACACTTTTAATTTCATATTTTTATTAGTCTCAACAGATAGTGGCATTTGGCCTTACAGTGCATTGTTACACACTGATATAGCATTTATTTTATATTGCTTTAAGGTAACTGGAAGCACCAGTAATAACAATGATCAACATTTCAACAAAGGTTTTTGTGATTTTTATCATGTTCATCTGGGACTTAAATCTTTGGGAAACATCCTGATCCCTGACAAAAAGCTACACGGCAGTTTGCTTCAGCTGGAAGGGGCTTGCATGCATCTTTCACCCATTTCTTTGGGGCTTTGTCTTTGCTATTCTTACAAATTATGTATAGTAGTCCATATATCTCAATAGCTGCACAAATGTCTGATCCTGCAGGGCAATCTTGCACTATTGTGGCACCATTTTTGCAACCTTCAGGATCTGATGAGTCCTTGCAATCTGGACATTGAAAGTCTGCCTCTGTTCATACAATAATTTATTAGCATTATTCATTTGTTGAGCTGTCTGCTATAAATAGAATAATACAATTATAAGCTGAACTGTTGAATTGTCTCCCAGGGCTGAGTTGCTCGAAGCATGGTTAGTGTTAACTATTGGTTAAGATGTATTAGGTTCTGTTTACATGGAGGGAGGGTGCCCTGGCTAACCGAGTTATCCGGCTAACCGAGCTACTCTGGGAGGGCCAACTTTTCATACGTTTCTTTAGAAAATGCATTGAAGCATTTACATGCTAGACAGGGTAGGCCACCTGCTTGGGGCATCCTTATAGGCAGGCTAGTTTTTTGCCATGTAAATGGTTCATGTCGGGTTATCGCAGCTAGCCAAGGTTGAGCAACTGGCCCCAGTACAATATTTAAAAGCAATTTGAGTGGACTGTTTGCTAAATAGAATGACATTAGTGAATTGCCTGTTTAAAGAATGATATTGTTAACAATAGTGGTGAATTACTCATCCTGTGTATGTGTATGTGGCTTGGTGTGTCTGGGGTAGGGAAGTAAGGAAGTGAATTGAAAACCTAGGAACTTATTGTAGGTTGAAAAAAGACATCCTTCAGTTTAAATCAGCTGCAACAGAGCATAGGTGATGACCAATAAAAGTGAGGGTAGAATTCAGCCCTTTTTATAGGAGCTGAAAGAGTAATTCAGCACTGAACCATGACATGGTATTGTTTCCATGGACTTCAATGTTTCCTAATAATAATAATAATAATAATAATAATAATAATAATAATAATAATAATAATAATAATAATAATAATAAATAGTATTAATAATAATAATAATAATAGATAATAATAATAACAATAATAATCGTAAGTCTATTTTTAAAAGTTACTTGTGTTTCAGTCGTTTTGGTTTCTTTAGGTAAGGAGTTCCAGAGTTTGGGTGCATGAAAAGAGAAGGCCCGTTCTACCACATGTTGCGGTACCATCAGCAGGAGCTTGTAGAAAGTATTACAGCGGTTTTTCAATTGAGTTTCTTAAAACCAAAACCAAAGTAATTGACCAGTCACAACAGACGCAAGCAACGCAAAGAATCAATCAGAATACGAAACAATTACATGCAGCCGGTGCAAAGCGTGCAAGTCACGATTGGATTTGGTTTTGCTTCTCACTGGTTGAAAAAGTGGCGCGAATTTAGATGGCCAATCAATCAATCAATCAATCAATCAATCAATCAATCAATCAATCAACTAACCAATCAGCTGCACTTATTCCTCAGATAACTCGCGCGAACGGACGTTAAAGTTTTGCAAATTGGAGAAGTCCTCGCGTCTTCGCCTCTCGCCGATGGCTAGATGCATAACGCGCGACAAAACTTAAGAGACTCCTGGCAGTCTAATATCTAGCTCAGCATTTCCCAAAAGAAAGAAACAGGTTGATATCGATCCGTAAAGCCCTGAAGAAGTCACTGCTAGCGGACGGCTTTCTTACCTCCTTTGTTCAACATTAGGAAAACGAATCCAAGAACAAAGATTCCCTGTTTGATCTTCATCTTTAGAGAAGTGTGAAACGTCCTGAAAAATAAAGGGATATGTCAAACACTAAGGCTAACTTATTGAATGGTCAGTGAAATTTTGTAACCGCATCGTATAGTGATAAAAGGAATGAAACTGTGCCTTCGGTTATCTTCGGCAGAAAAACAGCACAGTCTATTTTCTTCATGCAGGGTTTTCGACAGTTTTGTAAAGTAGCGGATAATTATTTCTGAAAGCACCGGACGTGGCATTTTTTGGCGTCGCAAGGCGGCTTGCGAGCGCCGAAGGCGCGAGCTACTTAGGGAGGTCTGAGGGTATGCCCCCCAGGAAATTTTTAAAACAGAACACTTAGAAACGCTGTTTCCAGCGTTTCTGGAACACTACACTCCCAGGCATGGCTGGAGTTCACTCAAATTCTCTTGAATTTGGTTGTCTCTTGAGAGTTGAAGAACTGCAAATTCGAAAGAATCGCTTTCGAGATCAGGTTGTCGGGTTGCTACTTGTGACTACGTGTAATTTTTAGAATAAGGGATAAATAAAGCTGTTGTTGTTGCCTGTGTTATTTTTTTTCTGTTTTGAAATACTATCTGTCATTTCTTTGTATTTCAAACTCCAAAAGGTATAAAAGTCGTATTTTGATCGTTGGATAAGGGAAATAGTGACCTCATTAGTAAAGAGCCGCTGCGAGACATTGTTTTGGGTCTTTTTCGGACTGGAGAAAATTACTCTTTCTACTGCTTACCGTCAATGTAATGAAACACTCACTTTTCTCTTGGCCTTCGGGGAAAAATATTCGTTTATTCTCTTCATTTCTCTTATTATTATTATTAACAGACGATCAGTGTTCGACCAACACGTGTAGCGTGTTTTCCCTCGGGAATTGCCCTTTAAACTTGGCCGAGCAGGAATGATAACGAGAGGAAAAAACCAATCAGATATAATGTGGCCGTTTTGATGAGATGCTTAAGTAAAAAAAAAATTAATAATAAAAATAAATAAAAAACCTCAAATGGCATCAAAGTACCGGACATGGAATGAGAAACGACCAGACGAAACGTCGGGCCTCCGGCCTCAAACGAAAACCCTGTTCATCAGTGTGACTAGGGCTGTTTATACGAGAGAAAATAAGCCGCGGCTTACTCTGGCCGCGGCTTACATAAGACGCGAAAGGAACCATTTATACGAGTAAAAACTCCTAGGCCAGGATAATCCGCAGCTTGAGAAAGCCGTGAACGTAGATTTTGTACCATTTATACGGAGTGTTCGCGTCTTATGTAAGCCGTGGCCAGAGTAAGGCGCGGCTTATTTTCTCTCGTATAAACAGCCCTACTGTGTTATTGTCGGCAAACTAAATCGGAATACTACAGGGGCACCAAGCGACAAGTTTCGGTAAATATCTGTTCGGTGGAGGGTAATTCGCCTTGCGCTTTCGGCGTCGATTTAAGAGTGACTCGGATTTTCGTAACTAAAACTTGGCCTAAAAGATTTGACATTGGGAAATCATAGCCCCTGAGGTTTTCGCGGAAAAGTCGGATTTGCTGTTTTTGACAGTCAAAAACGTCAACTAGCATTTTCGGAAAGAAAATGATTCTCTGGAAATTTCGTGGAAAGTTAATTTCAGCTAGCAGTTTTACAAAGGAAGATTTAGTAGTTCCCTAACATTTTCGGGCAATTAAAATTTCAGCTAGAGAATCCGAACAGATGAACATCTTCTAGCTTATGAAAACATCGCTCAGTAAACAGACTTCAAACACCATAAGGCACTTAAAAAATGCCTTTCTACAGCTTTTGGTTGATTTGGCTCATTGTGTGCCCCTGATACTAAATGCATTTCTTCAGCTATTATTACGAGCTTATTTCTTTTCAAAGTTGTCATTTCTTCTGCCTGTTTTAAACATTTTGCTATCGTAGTTTTCGGGGACCCTAATGGTGTAAAAGGCTGACAAACTGATCTAGTACTTTAATTCACTGAGAGGCGACAAGGTAAAAAGAGGTGAACAGAAAAATGTTCCCTTCTCTCAAAGATTAACAGAAAATTATCCAAAGTCTAATTAAGGTTTTGTTTACACTCACAAAATTAGGAAAGGCCTACCTTTAGCTTGGAAGTACAGCTTAATCCAGGCAGTTGGAAGAGAACTGTGGCCTCTTATTTTTTAACGAGGCTTTTAAAACAAAGAAGTTTCCCGGGTTGCAAAACCTTTTTCTCAAAGAATTTATTCCTTGGCAATATGAAACCTTCCTGGATACGAATTCGAATAGAAAATGAGAAATGTAGTTTTAGACGTTACGGAGAAAAGAGTGAAAATAAATGCAAATTACCAGTTTTGAACTAGATGGGAAATTAGCTAAGAGAAGCTAGTTTCGTCCACTTGATAATAATCAGAAAGAAAATAAAATTGAATGGAAGGTTTACGGCCAGTTAAGTGTGCTGCTAACGAAGATATTACGAAAGTACTGTTAACGCGTTTTTTTTTTTTTTTTTTTACTTGTACTTTTTTTTGTTACTTGTACAGTGAGCTTCCCTGGCAACGCGATTCATGCAGAGCGGTTTTCAATATGAGTGCCAAAACCAAAGCAATTATTCTGACAATTCATGCACAACAAACGCAAACCGCGCAATTAACAAATCAGAATGCGAAGCAAGAACATGTAGCCGACGCCAAGCGCGGGAAAAACATACAAACAAGCCACAATTGGGTCTGGTTGCGCTTCTCACTGGTCGAGAAACTGGCGCTAGTTTTTCCAACCAGTCACTGAAAAAGCAAAGTAATTTACCCACTGCTCAATTAACTCGCGGTCGACTGTTAACTAATGGTTATGGAGATAGAGTTTAACTCGTAGCATACTGGGCTGAGTTGCTCGAAGCATGGTTAGCGTTAACCATTTGTTAAGATGTATTAAAACCTATAGATTGTCATGGTATTTCAACCCTGGTTAGCGCTAACCATGCTTCGAGCAACTGGCCCCTGATGTCAAATTGCGCGCTAGAAAACAACCTTAACATATACTTGCGTTCAGAAGTGAACTCTTCTCTTCGTAAAAGATTGTCAGTTCAATTAAATCAAAGAGCAGAAAATGCTTTGTGTCAGAATTACAGGAAGTCTTCCTTCAGTATCATGTAAGCAGAAATTTCGAACTGCGATTAATTCAAAATTTGGGAATTTCAAAATTGCGAGCAGAAAATGAGTTACATATATAGTGCGGAGACAACTAGCTGATTTCATTTGATGGCGCATCCGGAAAAGCTTTCGTTTCTCATCATCTTTTACAGCGGTTTTCAGTTGACTGTGAAAAGTAGGCTCTTTTTAATTTATAGAGCCAACATAATCGTGCTACAAGATATAGTAACACAAATTCTATTTGACCGAGGTTTAATCATATGACCGAAGGCGGTAGATCATTTGCAGTTACCACTTGTTAACTTTGGAACAGCTTGAGTTTGGGAACTTAGGAATTCTGCATCATTAGAATCTTTTAAGAACAATTACAGAAACAATCTTTTTGATGTACAACAGAAACTACATCATTTTATAGTTAATATTTGATTCATCATTTGCTCTCTAGTTACAGTTTATTTTGCTATAATTCTTATTCTTATTAGATAGACACTTCTTAGTTTTATCATAGTTAGATATGTTAAAATTAGACATTCATTTTATCTTTTAGCTCATCATTTTTAGCTCTTACATTTCTATGTACACTTCGTATTATAGTATATTAGTTTTATTATATTATTAATAATTCTTAGATAGAGGGCCAGAAGTTCATTGGTTATCTTAACTATATTCCGTGCCACCCTCTTTAAATAAAGTATATTAGTATATAAACCAAACAAGTGAATAGTGCTTTTCGCGCGCTCTGATTGGTTAACTCGGAGGTGATTAGCAAGTACTAGTCACCTCCGAGCAGCTTGTCGGTATATTGTCACATATAAAGTAATGTTTTTGTCCGCTAATTATTCGCCTTGTGTGGTATATACTAAAACAATTATTCACCTCAGTGTCGGTGAAAGTGGTGGATATTTACCTCACCGCTTCGCGGCTCGGTAGATATCCACCACTATCCACCTCCCCTTCGGTGAATAATGGTTAATTATGGTTAGTTTATTTTCTTGGTCTACTCGCTAGCTTTATTTACCGCCTAAGGATTTGTTTTTGATGGTCAGCGCAAATTTGGTTTATGGCCATTGAAAGTTTGGTAGTTAAATTTCGGGGATTCACTTTCATCCAAATGATTGGTAACTATATTTCTGACTCGTTCAGTCTGTTTACAGTTAATTTGATTCGCGCGTTACACATCCGCGATTTTCGTTCCCTTTCATTGTCTCCACAAAGCTCTTCTACGTTGTTCATTTGTCCACGTGTTATCTAAACTCGAGCATTAACCCTTTATATACCAGCCATCTGGAGAGTATTTTAAAGGGAACCTCCACTCTTACAACAAATTGCCGCTAAATTGTAGGCAATAATTACAAGATTTCAAACGTTGTTTTAAGACGTGGATATAACACTTAAGTGTACAAAAACATGGATATCATCACCATCGCCTTTTAAATTTCCCGTGTAATGGTTGCCCTATTGTTTAAGACAAAGAATTTTCTGCTTCATACATGCTTCCTGACAATAGCTGCACCCATGGAAACTATTGCATGTTATTCAATGGCTCAGTGGTGAATAACGGTAATTACTGAAGTTTGTCCGACTGTAACCGGCCAATAAAAAGCAGATAGAAAGAGAATCATCGAACAAACCCAATTCAATGTCAGAAGACAGGTGAACAAAGTGAAATGAAATGCCTCAAGAGGTCTTTTGTTTACATAAATCTTGTCGCTGAGGTGTTACAAGATAGTTTCTCGCAGTCTTATGAAAATCGGAAAGGGAACGACAAGGCCTCGTCCACACTAATGCGTTTTCAAACTTTTTTTCGTTTTCAGTGTCATCGAAAAAGCAGCGATCGATCCGCGTCCACACTACCGTTTTCGTAGCGTTTTCTGCCAAACTGAAACGGTTGATAACGCTGAATGACGTGTGTGACGTAGGTTAAATGATATGCGCATGCTCGAAAGACGCGATTCCCACCAGCGCGAGTTGGCAAATTGTGAAGAGCACAGAGTTTGGCTCGCTTAAAATCCCACGGTGGGAAGATCTTGGAAAAACCAATGCCCTAACAACAAATGTTATTCTTCTATGATGAGAAACCAGCATAAGGTTGAATAGAGCAAGGTTTAGCTACAAATAAGCTAACAAATTTCCTGGTAGCGTTGTGAAAAAGCATGTTTTCATCCGCCATGTTTGATTTAGAAAGGATGCGAAGCCTGGGCGGATGGAAGGCCTAAACGCGTCGAAATGTAAGCGTTTTCAAACGAAAACCGTGGATTAGTGCGGATAGTACCTAAATACCTCGAACGTTTGTATTATCCATACACGTCCAATCTCGGTTTTTAATTCTCTCGAACAAAGTGAATAGCGTTATAATTTCCGTCGGCTTACAATAGAACCAACCATTAAAATGTCTCGGTGAATATTCTTAAAATATAAACCAGTTTTCATTCATTTGAAAATTGTGATTTGTTTTGCAGGTTGGTCGCAAAATGTCAGGGCGAGCGAGCTTGTTGGTATCCAAGATCATCAATTTACATTTCCCTTTATTAATAAAATTTATTATTTAAATCCCTGAGGTGATAACGCCAATGATTAACCGCTTGTTCTATACGCATAACTAAAAATGCGAGCCAGATAAACGGGTCAATTATTTATTCTTGCTCAGTGTAAGTTTTGTATCAGCTTAAGAAAAAGAAAACAAACAGTTTTGATGAACACAGTGTAAGATGTTTCTTTGTTTTGTTCATAGGAACCTTTTGATGCGCATCAAAGGCACGAAAACCTTTGACGCGAGCTAAAGAAAACTCAAAGGTGATATAAATCGGCAAGTTTGTTGCACGCACTGTAGTCACGCCTTTGATGCGAATAATCAAAAGGTGGTGAGAGCCGAACTTTCGTGCAATGATATTTGATCAAAATACTTTTAGTTGCAGATTATGAATTTTTATTAACAACACGTATAAAAAGAAATGAGTCACTGGGCATAACCATTGCTCACTGTTTCAAGTCTTTGCAGTTGGTTTGGTGTCCGTGTGATGTGCATCAGTTAGAAGCCCGGCTCTGTAGGTTAGTTTCTTGCGCTCTTGAACCATTCGGTGATACTTTGGTTTTCTGGTGTGCGAATTCTGATTGCAAACAACATTGAACACTGAATCAAGAAAACGAGCAACAAATAGTTCTACCTGTAGTTCAAACCGAACGCACGATTTGGTGTAACTTTGCTTTTGCTAAAATGCTCAGTTGATTGAAGCGTTTCATTAGAAATTTGAAATTGTTTTCTATAAAGCTTTCCTGAGTCGTTACAGAATTGATCCTTAGACCTAATTTTTGTGTCAAGATTCAGTTGCATAAATGTTACCGATTACCAGCTTATAGTTGTCATAATAAACTGGTATATTACTTTCTCCAAATGAATGTTTAATTAGGAAACGGCGTGGGTGCATGAATGAACTTACACATGATGGATGGAGCCTACAGAGATGTTTGGTCAAAAATCTTAGAAGGTGAGGTCTTGTCCTGTATTTTAATTTAGTTATTTTTTGCATGGTAAACAGAATAAAAGTATATAATTGCCTGGCTGTAGCACATATTCTCGTTTACATGCCGCTATCAACACATCCAGCGAGAAAATGTATTGCGATCACTCGAAATTGTAAAGATTGGTGAAGCCCCTCCGCAAAATTTGTTTTTCTTATTTGCGAACAAACGACTGAAATGGTTTTCAGTAAGATCAAGAAATGCACTTGACAAGGGGCCAACGTACGTAACGTGAAGAATGCTCAAGCATTTCTGGATGACCCAGCACCCGTTAATTAGCGAGGTAAGTGTGATTCTTACTAAATTCAGGGGCACCAAACGAGCCAAAGCAGCCAGCCTAAAGCTGTAGAAAGGCATTTTTAAGTACCCTATGGTGTTTGAAGTCTGTTTAAAGTGATGTTTTGGTTAGCTAGAAAACTTTGATCTGTTCGGATTCCCTAGCTGAGGTGTTAATTGCCCGAAAGTTTTAGGGAACAAAATCTTTCTTTGAGAAAATACTAGCTGAAGTTAACTTTCTAGGGAACCTTGTTTTCTTTCCGAAAATGCTAGCTGACGTTTTTTACTGCCAAAAACAGCAATAACAACCTTTCCGAAAACCTCAGGGGTTATAATTTCCACATTACGAATCTTTTAGCCAAGTTTTACTTACGAAAATCCGAGTGCACTCTTTAATTGACGCCGAAAGCCTTAGGCGAACTACCCTCCACCGAGCAGATGTCCACCGAAACTTGTCGTTGGGTGCCCCTGTTAATTGTTTTTAGTTTGGAAGCAAGAGTACCGTCTATTTATTGGCCCCGGATTTGTTAACTGTGAGTTTAGGGAGTCCTCTAAGTTAGAACACTAACATTGCGAACTAGAGCTTACCAAGGTTAGCATACATCAGTATCGGCATCTAAAATGTATTCGCATGAGAGTTTGAAAATTGCACAAAGGCTCAAAATTAAAAAAATTTTTCGATTGACATAAAACCGGGAGCAGTCGACTATAAGAAATCGACTGAATGAAAAATATCGTGTAATCGATATTATTGCGTCCATGGATACCGACAAGACTTTAATCAAAGGGCTTTCTTAGCCAAGTCGTAAAATGGTATCTATGTAGCTGGAGGTTCGTGATGGCTGCATATTACGCAAGAATTGGCAAAATCTTGACTGTTAGCTGACAGATGGCAATTTTTTTTCAAGTGTGTAGCCAACAATGAGATCTGCCACAAAGTTGTGTGATAGCTGAAACATGGTTTGTTTTCTTCTGCTAGTCCAAAAGAAACAATTCTGTCTGAATTTTCTGCAACATCTGGTTGCTGTGACAGAGAGTGCAACTGTAACCCCTGAAGGGTTCAACAACTTCACACCAACTATCAATATCATCACTTTCATTGGCTATATTATCAACAACAGCAGTAAAAAATGCTGTTTTGTCAATCCTGTGTTTTATCCTTTGTAAGAATTTCAAAAGTTTGCAAATAAGCACTTGGTGTGTCAGAGCTTTGAAAGAATGAACTCCACTCTTCACTCTTCATGATTGCAAACTTATGTTATCTACCCATGCACTTTGCACTTCTATGCCTTTCACTAGTGTCTACAAGATGATCGTAATAATTAACCCAATTCTCAATATAAACAAGCAACTTACAGGGTTAAAAAAAAAGCTACAACTCTCCTTTAGTCAATAATTGTTAGAATTAATTTTTAAATAAAATCAGTACACATCAGTAATCAACCCCACCCCCCGAAAAAAAAAAGAATCTGAAAGTAACATTTAAAAACATTTGCAGTTAAATTTCTGTCAAATTAGCGAATTTGATACGCGCAACAAGGATTTCACTTTGTCTACATAGGTCGAACAATTGCGAAATTCCGTGACTTTTTTTTAAACCACAGAAAATAATCCTTCAGTAACTTTATTTATACACGGTATTCTCATCAGTTACACTGCGGTCATTATTACTTCTAAAATACTATGGTTACAAAATTCGAACTACGTTCTAAAATACTCCTAAAATACTAGTTATAAAATTCTAAAACTTGAATAACTTACGTAAACTGCTTTATATGAGAGCCGTGTTTAATTATGCAATTGCATTAAAAGAAGCTGCTGCAGCCGCCTTAGAAAAGGCTAGAGATCCCGCCTGCCGCAAATGAGCTGCAAAACTGTTCCACAACACCGCACCAGTATGTCTCAAACTGTTCTTAAGAAAGTTTTTGCGGGAGGGGGAACAGCGAGTGTATCTTCGAACAGTGTTGCGTAGAGAATACCTAGTAATGGTTTTACGCTCGACAAATCAAGATCGAGGATAATCTGGAACGCGCCAAAAACACAGAATTAGCAAGACAACAGGCATAATACTACCCTTCGTTCGTTATCAAATTAAAAGCCCTGATACAGACTCATTATTAACAATAACGTATATTGCTTTGCGAATGTCGTTCGACGTCCGCAAATATTCATTTTACTAGAAAGACGTCGAGGTAAATAATAAAAAAAATATTCTCTATTAAAATTATAGTAAGCATTTGCTTATATTATCCCACCATACGTAACTGCCATCGCGACAGTTTCCGCAACAACAAACATTTCAAAAAAAAACTTTGACGTTATATAGCGCCAAATTGAATTAACGTCATTACGACATTATTCATATTTTCAATACTTAACCCTCATGTACTGGTTAAAATGGAAAGAAACAGCACCAGGCCACACACAATTTGCTGTACTTTACATCGGAAATAACTGCATGCTCAGCACAACAACAATTAGTAATTTATTAATTAAAGAAAACGACTACTTTTTAATTTGACTTTCGAGTGAAATCTCGATTGTTAGCTAGCATCGGTTAGAGTGAAACAATCAGGACTGCTTTTAAACCGAGACCTTCAACAACGCTCCATACGTACTTTGCTCTACTCTACATAGCAAGTTGCTGCATGTTCATTACAGTAAGATCCAGTAACAATTACTGAAAAGTAAAGAACACTGCAACTACTTCCACTTCTGGTCTTTATTGAATAACTTAACTTTGAAGTGAAATATCCCCATAAAAAGATAATTCCCGTCACTGCTTAGCATGATGCTCTACTCATCACAACAATAAAACAGCGACTATAAGCCACCTGATCATCGTCGAACGCCTTCCTTAAAACGTGTTAACTTTTTTACACTTGTTGAAATAAAAGGAGACAGACGCAATCCATACATAATTGCTGTTTTCTACACCGCAAACAACTGCGTGTTCATCGATGTAACAATAAGTGATTTAAATTAATGGGAAAAAAACACCTTAGTTACTTCTGCATGGTGTTACTGTTTCAACCCCAACTTTGAGTTCTGATTAAATTGCCACCTCCAAAAAAGGAAAATTATTAGTTCGGAAAGTATTCTACTCATCGCAACAGTGTAAAACCCCATCGTATTCGCCAAGTTAAAAAAAAACTCTGGCTTTGAAACTCGGACCTTACCGGCGTCACATGGGCATCGTATGACTGCCATATTGCCCCATATTGCAACACTAACAGAACTCGTTGCACTTTCCGCAATAAAATTCTTACGTCACTTGAGTGTTGTCGTATGCCAATAAACATAACTATATCTATACATTTATGGAAATGAAACGCAGCGGTCCTAGCAAGAACACAATTTGTTGCAATATCCATCGCCATAGATAATATATTCATCTCAACAAAAATGACAATGTTATTTTGTTAGCAATTTAAATTAGATTGTTCCTGGTGCATTAAACAGAACAGGAAATTATGTATCGGTTGCCGCTGGCTTCATTGGCTTTCCATGTCTACGGACAAAAAAATTACAGTTGTAACGTTTGCCTGATCCCACGTACAGTGAAACCACGACCCAGACAACACTTGCAGGCAAGACAACACTACTTCAACTTGCACCATAACTAATGCTTTATTGGAATCAAGTACTATATATTTATACCTATTTACGTAAATTGTTAAAAGTAGAAGTAAGACAGAAAAGATCCTATTTATTACTAACCCAAGAATCACGCAGAATAATCATGATGAATAACCTTGAATCATACACAAAAGATCATCCATACTCACGAAATACGTGCACAAACAATTCTGTATCTAGTTACACAAGTAAACTACTTTAATTTAAACTTTTGATAATCGCGCATACATACGTTTACTTGCGATGCAATTAACATCAAACTACTTGTTTGCTGGTGCAGTTGCGTGCCTTCACTGACTAAAAGGAAAATTTTACGCTTTAAAGGCGACACTCAACAAGACTGACGTGGCCTAATTAAAAGCCCGATTTTCAAAAAACTAGGTGAACGCCACGGAGTCTTTTACTGTTGCGATAAGTAAAGCACTTCACTAACTGTTGTTCTCTTTTAGAGGGAGCACTTCAATCCAAACTGAGTGAAACTTTACTCCCAAGCTATTAAGTTACTAAATGATAAACTTTAAGGCTTGAAATAGTGAGCGCGGAAGTGGTAGTAGCTCCGTTGTCGTTTTCATTAATAAACCATTTTCGTATTCTCAGTAGTGAACTGGATCTAGCAAGAAGTGGAGGCTCTTGAGGGGGGCATACAGTTACATAAGAAAGGGTTCCCCCCCCCCCTTAAGCATCCTGTGCACGCTACTTCCAGCTCATCACGGAGCATACCAATAAGGTCTATTAATAAATCACTAGTTGTTGCCATGAACATGCAGTTACTTATGACGTAAATCACAGCAAATTATGTGTGGACTGGAGCTATTTCATTTTAATTTCACCATTTCAAGAAAAGTTATTAAGCGATGAGAATAGGCACCAATGTTAAAAGTTTGAAAATGTTTAGTGTTCCGGGAATTGTTGCAATGGGAATCGCGATATAATATAAGCACTTATAATGCTTGAATATCATGAGAAAAAAGTTTTCAATCAATTTCCTCGACGTTATAAAGGGCAGAAACTTGTCTTTCTAGTAAATGGACAACAGGGGCAACATTCGTAAAGCAAATACGTTACTGTTAGTAATGCATTCTAACATGACCGATGAAAGGGTAATTTATGCCTGTTGTCTGATACTATTTCCGTGTTTTGGCTTGCACAAATGCATGGATGCAAGAAATGGTATCAGTAGCCAGATTTCAATTAATTTTAAGAATAAACTGTACTCAGCGAAAAAAATTTGGAATTTGTCGCGGGGTCAGTCTCTCGCACTTCGTTTACTAAATTATGGACCAAACCCTGAGCTTCTCGCCGCTGCTCAGTTTTCCAGGGTTTTACCAACCACCTACGTTTCTTTTTCTTCAGTCTTTGTTGGTTGTGTAATTCTAGAAACGCGATAATAACCGCAGCTTCAACTTAATAACAAATATTTCAGATATTTACTGTGCCGTCTACACGATCAAATATAATTGTCATATAAAAATTGTCACATAAAAATTGCTCGTGTAGACTAGGCTTAATGAATTAAGCTCTCGTCAACACACAAAGAAAGGCACTCCTAAAATCGTAATTGGAGAAAGGAAAATAGATGGCTATTGACAAACTAGGATATCATCTCAACCCTACTAACAAAACATTCTCTTTTAACAGCTGTACTGTCAGTGAACAGAGTGAAGTCCTTAAATTCCTCGAAAATCTAGAAGTCAAGGAGGCGACTGGTCAGCACAATGTCATCCAGCCTGCGTAAATTAGCCGCACCTTCGTCAATGTTTATTTTTAATCAATCGCTCTAATCTGGTAGAGTTCGCTTAGACTGGAAGTTAGCCAGAGTTACCCCAGTTTTTAAAGAGGCTGGAATCAGCACTTTTACCACTCAGCACAGCGTACCTGTTTGAAATCAAAATGTCCTATAGAAGATCAATCTACGATATTATTAACAATACATATTTTCGACATGTGATCAAAGTTTGTTTTCTCATTGATTTTGAAGCAACATTCTCTTACCATAGAAATGGTAACGCGAGGCCGCTTAATTTAGAAAAGGCCAATTTATCTCCAAATCCAGTCGAACATTTCATGATCAAACTTAAAAGATTGTAAACTTCTCAAGCCCCATAGCTTGTAGGCCAAATTAGAAAAAATCATCTAACAGGTTTTGAAGGCCAGTTTTATTCATCCCTGGATTTTTCTTCAAGTTTTACGAGGAAATATTAAACTTATGCACTTTGTTTTCTCTGTTCTAAAACTATGATGCAGTTAAAACATTTTAAATGGTATTAGATAAAATATGACCGGGAGATCTATATGGGCATTTACCATGGCGAACCGAAGTTTTAGTTTATTGTGTCAAAATAAAAACTCATCACATCTGAAACGGAGACAAAACAAACCGTTCTCAGAAAGGATGAAATTTAACTCGTGATACAAACTATACATAACGCCCTTCCTTAAAATAAAAAAATAACAAATAAGATCAATAAAAGCAATAAAATGTGTACACAAAAACTAAAATATGCAATAAAATAAAACAAAATTGTTGATTTTGCTATAGTGCCCACAGGCCACCATACACATCTATATCAAAGTTGATGCATACTAATTAGCTGAGCAGGACTCTTATGAAAGTTAATGTACCAGTTGTATTTGAATTTTATTGGTCATAACTCTTATGAAATATAAAGAAATTTTACAATTTCACAATGAGCTTCCAAGGTAGCTGTGATTGTAAAATATTTGAAAACACGGACAAGTCACAAAACTCGTAATTTGAAAACATTTACCCCCTTTCGTACTTCAGTGCTTACAATCACAGCCACCCAGAATGCTTTCCTACCATAGGAGAAGAAAAGTGTGAACACTTTAACATTTTAAGGGGATGACCAAAACTGGCCTTTATAAACCTTATTTGCAATTTACTTCAAAACGCTCTTACAAATGTTTTTGAATATGACCTTCAATTTGTGGAACTTGAGTAGTTTACACTCTTCACTTTCGTTATGAAGTGTCTGACTGGATTTCAAGATAATTGTCCTTTTTCAAAATGAGCGGTCACACTTTACTGTCGCTATGATAACAGCTGTTGCTTAGAAACCAATGACAAAACAAACTTTGAACATAGGTCGAAAAGTTATCGTGTCAAGGAAATCGAACAAGGTTTCAATTGGAAATATGGATTTCAACAGCAACACCTCAAAGCCGAAAAAACTGAAGGGAGCCTCCCTGAACAAACGCTATTGACCATGTCATCACTAGGCATGAATAGATTGTGCTAGTAAATCCAGCAAAAGTTGCTTGACAAACACCCAAAAGTTGCTCTTAAGTTGCTCAAAAATTTAAAAGTTGCCACCCAAATTTAGAAAAGTTGCTTACTTTTGAAAGTCATTTTGTTCTAGATTACTACTCAAAACATGACGTTGTACGTAATTTAACATCGTTTGTTGTGATCAATATAATCTTTAAGCTCAACGTAACTAATAATAGAAAGTATTTTCTAATGACGTTTCTAATGAGTAATGTTTGAGTAATGAGTAATGTTTGAGCATGGAAATATGGTTACACTAAGGATCGCATAGTTATTGACAATGTAATCCTAACTAGGGATAAACAACTATGGGAAAAAATCACACATACAGATACACATTGTTTAACAGATCTTCTACCGAGCAAACGTACATATCAATCTTTACGACAACGTGGTCATGATTATACGTTACCACGCATTTGCACAGAGCGCTTTAAGCGCTGTTTTATAAATAGATCTCTTTTTAACTTTATTTAGTTTAATGTTGTAGTGACGCATTGTAAACTTGCACGTATGTCTGCAAGTGTTTAGTTTGATCAATAAAGATTTAATCAATCAATCAATCAATCACTCCTTCTCTCTTGTCTCCTTTAAGAAAGCACTTAAGGCGTTTATTTGTAATAACTATTAGTAGTTTTAGATATAATGTGATTAAATATTAACTTTATTTGCAGCTTGTAACCTATTGTAATTACATCCGTCGTCATGTTCTTCTTTCAAAATTTCATCTTGTAAAACAATAACTGAGGAGGCCTAATTAACATAAGCTTCATTGTTTCCTTTAGGTCTCCTCGCCATTGTAACTTCTATCCATTCTATCTTTTTTGTTTTCTTTATAATAATGCTATTTGTGGTTTGGCAAATGAATAAATAGATTCATAGTGCTGGCTACTAAGAGTTGCCCCAGCGGCTATGGTAACCTCAATAGGGTCAGTATCTGTATTTTCATTTTCCTCGTCAGACATTTCAGCTTTTAATTGTGTTGCCTCGCACTGCAGCACTGCACCAAGATGGCGGGCGGGAAGCTCTATTGTTGGAGCAAATAACCGCTGGATGTAAGCGCCCGTTAGATAGATATAGCTGCTGTCCAGTTCGTGGGCGCACGTGTTATTTTATAAATTATTTTGAACGTACGGCATCCTTACTTTTGACCAGTTTTAATAAAAACCTTTTAATAAGGACCTTTATGATGGTTTGGTCATTTTTTAACAATTTGTTGACTCAAAAGTTGCCAAGGAAAGCAAAAGTTGCTCTAGGTTACTCGCAGTACAAAAAGTTGCTGAAAATTCTAAAAGTTGCTCAAAAGTTGCCGAGCACAATCTATATATGCCTAGTCATCACTCAATTAATTCCCAATTTCGATTATTACTGCCGTTACTAAGGCTTTAGAACGAATAATCTATGACCAATTCTATAAGTACCTTAATGATAACGGTCTTAACCTAATTGTTCTAGTACATTGGCTGAGTGTTTGAGGCGACTAAACCCTGCTTTGTCGATATAAGTAATAGTTTGATCAATGAAGTAATTTTTATTGATATAAAATTAAAGGTTTCGATACAAGATGGACCATAAGATCCCTTTAACCAAGTTTGTTATTTACGGAATTGAACATATGACGCCTTTAAAGAGGCGGTCTCATCGATTATTAGACAAAACAACTTCCTCGAAAGCGAGGGAGACCTGTTTACCAATGGCAACCGAAATATAATGGCCATTTTTTTTTAATCAAAACGACTATTTAAGCTGGCGGAAAACATTAAAAGTGTTTTAGGTTACGTGTAGCCAAGATAAAAATCAATGCCCACTTATTTACATCAGGTCCCCGCTTTCAAGTTCTTCGATGAACTCCGCAGTAATCTATTGTGATCTAGTATTTCTTTAATAAATCACTTGATTTTAGATCATTTTTGACCCACAAGCAATTCAAGAAAAGCAAAAAATTTACTACATTTACCGCCAAAACATAAGGGATAATTACCATGATATTACACCATAATCTCAGTGACCGCCAACAACATGGCTTAGTTAATGACTTATCAAACTGTAGGACTTAATCAATATCTCGAATGCATGCTGACGATAAAACTATATGCATTGCTACCAGTATACCTAATCAGACTCAAAAACTGTAGTAACCAGGAAATTAAGTAACCTTCAAGATTAGCTGACAACGAACAGATTAAGCCTAAATATTACCTAAACGAGTGCGCAAGTGTCTAACTGGGGGTGGGAGTGCGCAAGTGTCTGACTTGGGGGGTGGGAGTGCGCAAGTGTCTGACTGGGGGTGGGAGTGCGCAAGTGTCTGACTGGGGGTGGGAGTGCGCAAGTGTCTGACTGGGGGTGGACCGGAACTATATGCATTGCTGAACCGAGTTTTAAAAAACTTGACCATTGGTAGGCCATAGGTGCGCCATAGGGTAGGCCATGGCCTTTTTGTCCAGACCCGCCTTTTGCACAGTGTTTTGTACTCAGTTCGCGTTTTCTACCTAGTCCGCAGCCTTAAGTCCACAATTTATACTCAGTCCGCGTTTTATACCCAGTCCGCAGTCCGGGTCCGCGGTCCGCAGTCCATATTTTATACTGACTGGTTTGAATTTAAGAGTTTTTCACAGTGCGTGACATAAAGATGTCTGCTCACAAGCATGTCACTTGCATGAAAACATCGATTCACCGTGAGTTTTTGAGGTTTGAAAAGCCAACATGGCAAGATAAGCGTTTATGTGAATGTTTGAAAGCTCAAGAGAAAGACCAAGCAACATATGTTTTAACTCGTTTCCGACCGCCATTTATCTTACTGGTGACCCTGTGAGGGACGCCAAGATGGCGTTTCCATACAAAACACTATAATTTTGGGTGGTACATTTTGCCGAATAACTCGAGTACGGGATATTGCACGGCCCTGAGACTTTGGCATGTTGCTTATTTATTACTCTCCTATAATATCACAATTTCTTGACTTTATCTATTGAATGGTTGATTTTATTTTTTTTACGTGACAAAAAACGCTCTAGGTCTATTCGTAGGGATTGCAATCTCGGTAACAACTGCCACGTATTACTTACAATAAGTGTTTCGAGCATCTTATATAAGCTGAAGTTCTGTGTAATCACGTGCGACTGTGTGATTATGTTAGCTTCGCGTTGAGTGTCATCGTTGTTGGAGTTCTTACAGAGTGTTATCCTTCTAGACGTTAATCCACGAAGTGAAGAACCACTGCCTCGACACGAGGAAACTGCTGTCCGAAGTCACTGGCAACTCGCTGAAGCATACTCGGTCACAGCAAGGGAGGGGGAGTAGGGGATAAAAACAATTTTTAATAGGCCATTTCCGAATTACCTTTGGCCTCTTTTTCAAAGCGAGTCCTGGTGCTCATCTTTTGATATGAAAATTAGTTTCCATTCGCATGCAAATTAAACTCATCTTCATATGAAAGGATGAGCACCAGGCCTCGTTTTGAAAAAGAGGCCAAAGGTAATTCGGAAATGGCCTATTTTCACTGATTCGAGCAATGAAATGAACGAAAAACAAATCATAAATGTAAAACGTTAACAGCCCTTAACCGTATTTACCTCAGACTAGCTATTTTTAACCCTAAGCCTCGTTTTCAACCGTGAATTTCTAAAGCAGTTAGAGTGAAGATATTTTCTTAACGTCCCCGCGTCCTCAATGTCACGTCCCCGCTTCCCCGATGTCACGTTCCCGCGTCCCCGATAATACGTCCCCACGTCCCACATCTCGCCTCCCACATCTCACGTCCCCTCGTCCCCGTCCTCAAGTCCCCGTTCCACTTTAAGTGTATTGACACAGCCCGCGATTTATGCTTCTTTACGCAATTGCATAAATTGCGTTTACATCTGCGAGCCGGGATCGTTTTTCATTTGGTTTCATTTCCACAGTCCATATTTGATTTATTTCATTGATCATTCACACTCTTCTCTTTCACATACACACTGCCGGTGAACCTGTGCGAAGTTTAACTTGAGCTAGCCAAGTTGACAAACACATGGTATAATATACCAACTCGTGCTCGTACACGCGTGTTCGAACCTTCTGATTGACAAACTCCGAGTATTGCTTTCTCTCTTCGCTCTGTTATTTCTCAGCTTTATTTCAGATCGCCAAATTTATGTACCCTTATCAAAACTGTTTCACTGCTGCCTTCCTCTTTTCTGAACTTTTTAAAATAAATTCCGCGATCGGAATTCACTGCCATCATCTATCACCAACTAACCAACCCTCGCTTCTTCCAGGAAAGGCTTACACGCGATTTCCTTCTCACCAATACAGTCAGTTGAATACACAGCCCTTTTAGTCTTTAACTTATATTTTTACGGGACAGCAAAATATGCGACGTAAACGTCGCATGCTTTGAAAAACTGCAACTTTCCCAAATCTCGGACTATGGTTAAAATCAACCATTTTCAATACCAGGTGATCATTCCTTTAGACTCTATCACCCAGTAAACTGACCAAAAGTCCCAATTTTCATTGAATATGAGCATTTATTCTGTTGCAAAACCCCAAAACGCCCTTTAAGCGCACAAAAAAATACGCAACTTTGTCTTCAAGTTTTTAATACAAAAATTTCACTTGAAGCTAAATCTCTACTTTTGCACCAAACTTGGACTCCAATTCTTGCAATCTGTTTCACATTTTCCTGCTCACTTCTAGAGCGCGTCGTGGATAACGCTATTTGATTTCAGTTGCTCTCCCAGTCTGTAATTTTCGCGTCTGTGACCCAGTGGAGTTCTGGGTATTGCTTGTGCAACGACGACATGGAAGTCCGCTAATTTCCATTTCAGATGTTTTTTAGAACCGTGTCGAGCCACCCTGGTCCTACTGAAAAAATATTGCACTGATTGCATTATTTTCAAGTCAAAACTCGCCAAAATTGTCATGCCAGGTCCTGGAATGCACTCACAAAACGGCTTAAGACACAACTTCACCCTGTGAATGGCCATCACTCGCTCGTATACTTTCGGCGGCCTAATTCATGTGAAATTGCTTCTCACTTCCGTTTTCTTTCAAAGGATTGCCTTTACCCATCAACTCAGCTTTATGATGCCAAGCAGAGGGCTTCTGAAGTGGAAAATGGCTCGAAAAACACACTTATAAATCAAATACCCAAAGAACTGTAGCTGCAGCGTTTATTCAGAAATAAACGACAGCTAGCGTGACGAGCGTGACAACAAAGATAGAACCTTCAGTGTTGTCGATCAGCGAAATCTCCTTGTTAACCCCTTATATGGCGAAGCCAGGTCGATTTGATCTCCTACCCTTCGGAAATTGCAAAAAAGGCGACCAAATCGCTCGTAGAAAAAGGGTTAATCTAGTTTAATGCACATATCATCGGCTTTCCCGTGGGGTCGACCCCGGGCTAACCAGGGGGATTGTAAAATCAGTGAAGCAAACTTGAGGAATTTCCCCGGCGGCTCGGGGAATCTTGCAATACAAAGTCCCCTGAGGGAGATGTCTCTCAGCAGAAAATGTCTCTGGCATCCTTTACAAACTCGTGAATTCCACCACCCCTTAATCTTTGATCGTAAGACAATGTGGAGATTTTCCCCTACCCTCAGACAAAGAATCCCACCTATCTCCTTGTATTCCCCACATATCTCCCTGGTTGTCCCGGGGGTCGACCCCACGGGGAAGCCGATGATATGTGCATAAGTCTAACTCATTAATCCTCGCTTCATTCAAAAAATCGACAATATCATCCCTCGATCCTATTTATGTTCCACATTGCACATGTCCTTTTATTTTGAATTGTTTTTACAGTTCGGATAAACGTATCAAGAGGGAACCTACTGTACAGGGCTTTGGCTTCATCAGGCCTTCTCTCGACTCGCTAGTTCCTTTGTTATTATTATACCTTTTTTATCTTTACTTTTCAATCGTGTAATTTCAGTTTTCGTAAACACAATAAGTGGTAGTGATCTCCTGAAATGAAGATCTTGAACGCATTGCAAGCATTGGTGTCACGTCAGGTGCCATGCATGTGTTACTCAGTTTAGGCAGAAGTTTCCTTTCAAGTACCCCAAAAGGGTCATATCCTGTCATACCATCATCTGTACCATGTACCATATGCATGTTCTTCTATAGGCAGAAAGTTACCTTATTTCGGTTTAGAGAGCAACCAGATCGCGAAACGCCTTAAATCTTGTGTTAATAAATTTTATTCTATCGTTAATCTCAAGGTTACTTTTGTTAACAGTCGGCGCTCTCCAAACAGAAACGCGCATCAGCTATTGCTGATCTTATTATGACTACTGGTAATAATATAAAATGGCATCATTTTGAAATCCTCGTGTCAGGAAAAACTGATTACCATTGCAAGATAAAAGAAACCTTGTTTATACAAGAAATTA
This sequence comes from Pachyseris speciosa, assembly GCA_016490735.1. Lineage (NCBI taxonomy): Eukaryota > Metazoa > Cnidaria > Anthozoa > Scleractinia > Pachyseridae > Pachyseris > Pachyseris speciosa. Next base: position 601,589 of record JAEMWC010000342.1, read on the forward strand.
CGGTGGCCCAGAAGGGACAACGCTTCTACTTGAAAATGTATTGTCGTTCTGTAAAAATATAACTGTTGGTTTTAGAGGGTCCCCTATACCCCTCAGTAAAATGCATTCACGTAAAAATATTGGGACTTTTCACGCGTCACGGATAATTCCCAAAATTCCTTCACGTTCACGCAAAAATTGAGTAATTCGCGTTTCACGTTAAATTGAAAAACAAATTCACGGATTAATGTTTCCCATCGAGTAACCAGTTTAGGCTGCTTACACTCCAAAGGTAGCTCGTTCTACTAGTAATCTCAATGTCGCTAGGTCTGAGAGGACTTTAAACGGCTCTTTGCAGATGATTTTCAAAAAAATGCTAGGGTATGCGCAATACCCCTAATGACGCTACGCTTTATGCTACAGACTTTGAGGGTTGTGAACCACTCGGCTGATACAAGGTGATTGACGACTTAGTACAGTACCAACAGGATTAAAAAATTCGTAGCATCAAGAAAAGCGTGGGGCTGTCACGGCGTCTATCACTGTTGCAGACAATCTTATACGATTTTTCAGTGTTTACTAAAACAGTGGATAGTGTTTTTTGTGCGAAATGATTGGCCACTCAAACTCGGGATAGCAAGTGCTATTCTCCACGGGGCAATTTGATCGTTCGCGCGTGAAAAAAGTAATTGTTGACGGGAATAAATGAGTTAAAATGACCATTTTAGAGCTCTATTATCTCACTGTTTTAGTACATACTAAAACAATTATTTACCTCATTGTCGGTGCCACTGGTGAATATTTTCGCGACTTGGATATTTTAATTCGCCCACAACTCGTGTGATGAAATCTCTGCGGCTTTCTTCCGCAGAATTTCAAGCAGCAAAACGAGATAACTAAGTAATCTCAGTTTTTCAGATAGAAAACAATCTTGTATCACCTTGTTTGTGAAACACTTCAACAGTTTTCCTTCATGCAGAGATGGTAGCAGGTGAGGGCAGATTCGTTCATTGATGGATGGCGTGTCATTGACGTCACAGGAGAAACAGAAGTCTCACAGATACGAATTACGAGACAAAACGGCTTATGTAGTATCTCAATTCCATCGCAGATCAAAAATTTTAATACAAAAGATGAAGGAAGCTCAATTACGGGTCAGAACACTAAAATAACTTTAAATTAATTCACGCAAAACAAGATCGTTCTCGAATCACGTTTAATTAAAGTCCTCGTTAACGTGTCACGCTTAATTCAAAAACCGCTTTCACGCTCACGTGAAAATGGATTTGACACGGTTAATCACGAATCACGAATAAATAAAAACTTAAATCACGTTTCTTGAGAAAAAAAATAGGCTTAACCACGTTTCACGAAAAAAGTATAGGGGACCCTCTTTTTAGAATTAAACATCTTTCCTTAGAACTCTGCAATCGTTCCTTGTAAATTTGCGATCGTTCCTTGTGAATCTGCGATCGTTCCTTAGAAATATAGTTGTTCTGTGGAAACAGTCGCGAGCTTCTTCCGTAGAAATCTAGCTCTTCCTTGGTATAAGCCGTCGGTGTTCCGTAGAAGTCTTGCCACTTCCGTAGAAATGAACGCTTCCGTAGAAAGTTCAAACCGGTGCGCGCGCATTAGCCTGGGTGGGCACTGGGCATTAGCGCCTGGCTGTAATTTAACTGTCTTACGATACTTTTTTGTGTTATGTTGCATGGGTGGTTATGGAACTATATTCAGTACTTATGTTATTATATTGGGTGGTTATCTCATTATACTCGGTGCTGTTGTCTTTATATTCGCTGCTTATTCCATTATATTGGGTGCTTTCTTCATTATATTCGTTCAAACACCATTATATTTGGTGCTTACTTCGTTATATTTGGTTCTTACTTTGTTTGGTGCTGTCTTCATAATATCGGGTGCTTACTTCGTTATATTCGGTGGTTTTTTCATTATATTCGGTGCTTTCTTCGTTATGATCGTCGCCAGTCTTCCCAAGGCCCGGGAATGGAAAATTAGGAATCCGGAAAGGCGGAATGTGGGAAAGTAGGAATGCCGGAAAACCGGCTAGTGGTAGCCAGAAAAGGAAAATTAAGTTCGTGAAGACCGCCTGAAAATGTTCAAAAATAGATTGAGAAAAAAAATGAACAACAACAATCTCGGGAGCTTGAGTACTGGGTGTGGAGAGAAACCTTTATAAAACAAATTATATATATATATATATATATATATTCCAGATTCTTGATTTTCCATTCCCGCGCCTTGGGAAATAACGAAGAAAGCACTGAATATATTGAAAAAAACTACCGAATATAATGAAGTAAGCACCGAATATAATGGAATAAAATAAATAAATAACCTTTATTTAAAGAGGGTAACACCTATTACTATGACAGTATTCTCCCTAGTGGCCCTCTGTAAATCACCTCAACTCAAATCAAATCAAATGTTGGTTTTTGGCGAGAGGGGAAAACCGGAGTACCCGGAGAAAAACCTCTCGGAGCCGAGAAGAGAACCAACAAACTCATCCCACTTATGACGCCTAGTCCGGGAATCGAACCCGGGACACATTGCTGGAAGGCGAGCGCTCTCACCACCACGCCAACCCTGCTCCCCAATAAGCACCGAATATAAAGACAACCGCACCGATTATAATGAGATGACCACCAATATAATAACATAAGTACTGAATATAGTGACATAACCACCCAACATAACACAAAAAAGTATCGTGAGACTGTTATGGCGTTCCATAAATTACAGCCAGGCGCTGATGCCCAGTGCCCACCCAGGCTAATGCGCGCGCACCGATTTGAACTTTCTTCAGAAGCGTTCTACTTCTACGAAAGTGCTAAAGTTCTCCGGAAGAGGCAAGAGTTCTACGGAAGAGCTATATCAGTTTACGGAACAGCGACGGCTTAATAGTATACCACGGAAGAGCTAGATTTCTACGAAAGAAGCTCGCGACTGTTTCCACAGAGCAGCTATATTTCTAAGGAACGATCGCAGATTTACAAGGAACGATCGCACAACTTCGCACATTTACAAGGAACGATTGCAGAGTTCTAAGGAAAGATGTTTAATTCTAAAAACAACAGTTATATTTTTACAGAACGACACTACATTTTCAAGTAGAAGCGTTGTCCCTTCTGGGCCACCGTAAGAAATGAACCCGACTTTAAATGCTAATCTTACCAGTGACAAGCTGTCACTTTATTAGTATGTCACTGCTATTTTTAGTCTTATCCAGATCACTCGCAATTTCTTTTCTTTTTAAATATCAATAGTTTTTCATGTCATAACGGTTGCTTTTGAAAATGTATGTTGCCACATACGAAACTTCAAGTCAGATTTCATAGAATGTATTGCTTCACCATGTTTATAACCGCTTTATGTGTTGTTTTTCTCATAATCCTTTACAAACTTTTGAATTCCCCCACCCACTAATCTTTGATCGTAAAACAATGTCGAGATTTTCCCCCACCCTCGGGCAAAGAATCCAATCCATATCATACACGGGGAAGCCGATGACATGTGCATTACTGTCAGAAATAATTTATCTTTATGAATCTGTTATCAACAAAACATCTTTTGATATACATGCAACAAGGGACTTTTATTTCAAGTGTGGCAATATATATCTAGTTTTAGCTTTTACTGATCTTCAGTGTTCAAATTCTTTATCTTCTTCCGTAGCCATCTTGATTCGCACGTGGGAGGGGAGGGTAATTGCAGACATCTTTTCGCAAAATCTGTCATCGAAGTGGGGGTGAGGGGGTTAAGCACAACATCGGGCCCCAATAGAAACACGATCCATACTATTTGCTCACGTTTCTTCTTTTTAAAAAGCCACTCAGAATATCAAACAGATCAAAGAAAGGTCGATTTCCTTGGGTAGGGAGCACTGCGCGCGCAAAGTGATATAAATGTTATGTCCTTAACAGCTTGAAACGATCTTCATCAGCATAAAACACAAGAAAATGTCAACGAAGCTTGCAAAACAGACCGGTAAATCAGATACGAGGGAGACTGTTGCAGTGGCTGATCAGGACGACCAGTGGAAGGATGGGCGCTGGGGTTGGGTTGTATGTTTATCTGCAGCTCTTGTGCAGTTTGTCGTGCTCGGAATACACAACAGCTTCGGGATTCTGTACATTGTGTTTGTCAGGGAATACCATTGGAGCAAGGCCCTAACCGGTGAGTTATTTTTATAATAAATTCCTTTCGTACCGCGATACGGCTGTCTCAGTATGGAACACGGAAACTGGGGATTATAACCCAAAACTTTATTTAGAAATGCAAGCAATGCTCTCTTGATCTTGGAGAGATTTTCGCTCTGGCTTTATATACTGAATTATGATAGTTGAGGAAGAATGTTACCCCGGAAATGCGTAGTGTGCTTAGCCTGGCTAAACGAAAGTAAAAACCAAAACTCCCATGTGTTCCGCTACAGTGATTTCATGTCACGCATATTACATTGGGACGACAGAGCACAGCTGTCAAGCACCCCGAACTTTGAAGATAACGCTAAGTTTCTGTTTCGAGCCCACCCAAGGGCGCTTATCATAGTCTAAAAATTCTTTGACAAGGTTTGCTGTTGAAGGATCCATAAAAACGCCGACTAATATATCCTCTAAAACTACCTGCCAGTTGCGAGAATGAATGACTGAAAATCATGAATTTGAACTTCGGATTAAAGAGTGAAAATTTGAACAATCATCGCGCTGCGATAATCATTCAAATGTTCATATCGGCCAATTGTTGTGCACCGTGACTCTTGCCCGTTACAGCGCTAGCAAAGAGCTGGTTTTCCTGTTAGCAAGTTCTTCTCAGCAGGCTCTTTGACCATTTATATTTGCTCGTCTGTAAAGGGAAGTGAAACTTTCCTCGGTGACTCACGCAATTCTTGGAAAAGGAGTTCTTCAAAGAACTGAACATGACAAATTTTTGCGATACACGGGCTACGCTATGAAGCATCTAAAACCTGTCAGCTGCAAACTTCTGAAACTTGTTTAGGAAAACTTTCCTGTGCGGTCGGCCTAGGGTAGGAAGAATAAAAGAAGTGCATAGTAAATAGTTTACCGAGCTGCGATTAGTCAGCAGCCTCACTTAGACGAAAATTTTTGAAAATATGCGCTCGTTCAACGCTACGCCCCTTTCTCGTGAAAGATAAGAGAACATTTCGCTAACTGTAAACAATTTAGGGCAAAAGGCTCAAAAGAATTACGAATTTTGCCTGCAAGGCAAGTAGCATATGCAAAGAAACACCCTACTCTTCTCCCTATCAGTACGTGATCTGTCGCACTGGAAAGGTCAGTTTAGAGTCGAATGTATGAGACGTGACTGCACACACGCATTTCCAAGTCGCTTTTAAGTGATTCATCTGTTGTTAGGTTATGAGCTAATCCTCGCGTGCATATCACTTGATGCAAAACTCTGCTAGACAAATTGCCAAGAGTTTAACATTTCCGGTGTAGATCATGTGAAGGCTAATAATACCCGTCAACCGTTATTGTAAAATCTCCTTTTTTAAACATTATTCTTTCCTTTTATCAAACACGTCATTTTCTGGACGAATGCTTCATTTGTGACGCAATCTGCGCAGTGTTCTCTCCAAAAGTGGAACGCCTTGCGAGATAGCATTATTATCAGGGAATGTCCCCAGCCGTGCCTACTCCATTTTGAAAGTGAAAATGGAATCTTTAAGGTCGGAAGTCTCTGTCGCAGCGAGTCTTTAAAATGGGACATCTTTAAAAAATGACGAATGGTTAAACACCTTGAAAGCTGAGGGATTTTTAAAATGCAGCATGTCTCGAAATACGAAATCTATAAACAGGAGAATCTTTAAAATAAGAAATATTGCAATGGAGAATGTCCGGGGGGAATTTCCCTTTTTTCGCGATCCCTGGACGGCTTTCAAAAGGGGGCGGATAACAGGTTTGATGGAGGAGTCATGATCAAAATAGAAAAGTTGTCACAACTTTTTTTAAAAGCATGTTTATTGTTTTAGTAATGGAGCACGAGTATGGATACAAAAGGATCATGCCATTTCGTATATATTTGAAGTTATAAAAGATAAACAAAAAGCAGTTAAAGGATCAGAAAACACAGTTTGTGGCGTATTCCCCTTTTTCTGCATTCCCTCAAAAGTACGCTACAAAGAAGGACCCTGCTTTCAGTATTTTTTTCGATTGGAGTTCAGTTTAAGAAAATAACTTTTGATTAGGAGGAAGTGAAAGGCCCGAAAACAAGTTAGTTGCTGGGAACGAGAGAGAGAGAGAGAGAGAGAGAGAGAGAGAGAGAGAGAGAGAGAGAGAGAGAGAGAGAGAGAGAGAGAGAGAGAGAGAGAGAGAGAGAGAGAGAGAGAGAGAGAGAGAGAGAGAGGAATAAAGAAGGGTTGGCAAAGGTCAGTCCAGATCAAATGTAAATATTTGACCGCCAGCCATAACACCCTTGCTTTATGCATGTTTATTATTATTATTGTAACAGATCACGAGCATTCGAAGTATGAATCATGAACATTGATGTCATTTCAGTTTTTAACGTTTTACAGTAAAAAGACAACAAAGACAACCACTGGAGCCCGAAAACGTCGTTTATCGCCCATATTATTTTGCTTTCGTTTCAGCTAGGTCAGTAACTTTTAACCAGAAAGAAATAAATACACGCCAGTTTTTTCCAAGTTTCGGACGGGAAAAACGTTTGTAGGGGGAAAGATTGAAATGCATTAGTATCAGGAAGTGAACTCTGGAACAAGGAACTGAAAACAAGAGGATACAAATAATAAATCTTAACCTTTGTTCGATTGATATCACGTCTGATCGTGCCAGATCATGATCATCAACACAATGTGCTAAAGAGGTTCCAGTGTTCTGCTCCATACGCAGCCCTAACTGATACTAAAAATTCCTAATTTACACTTCTAGAGGAAGCTACGTGCACCTCAGTTCTCTTCCTTGGGTCCTAATTATAACCCTGGCTCTTAAAAGGTCCTATTTCAGCCTATAATACATGAAATACATGAGGCATGACGATCCAGCTCTGCCTTAAATGATTCCATTACGTCAGTGCACTAGATATTCTCTATCAGTCTACGATGTTTTACCAAGTAGGGTGACCACAAACTTGATGAATATTCTAGTAACGGCCTGACAAGCGCAGTGTATAACAGTTTTCTCGTCTGGACGTCACGAATGTCCCTGCCACACAGCCTCTTCACTAGACCAAGTACCCTATTCACCTTCGCACACATCTGCTCGATGTGACTATTCTATGTGCAGTTATCAGAGACAGATACGCCCAAATCAGAGGTTTCAGGAGAGTGCGATAATACTTCCTCGCCAAGATGATATGTGTTGAGGGCTTTCTACGAGATCTTCGCTTGGACATACGCAAAACCTTACATTTAGTAGTGTTAAATGCCATCCTATGATCGCTGCTCCATGAATGTAAACCATCTAGGTCAGATTGCAACAAGGCAGGAGACCTTACAGAGTCTATAGGCCGGTAAAGTTTGCTGTCGTCCGCAAAGAATCAGTGATAATCTTGATAAATTGCAAATTGAAAAAGTCAGGCCCACTTTTCAAGGTTTGCCATTTTGCGTCAGTCTTTGGAAAATCAAATATGCATTATTAAAATTGATTGTGCGTCTTTCTGTCCTCGAAATAGATTTGTTTGATATCCGGCAGGGGCACCCAACGATCCCAATCAACCAGAAGCTGTAGTAAGGCATTTTTAAGTACCTTATAGCGTTTGAAGTCTCTTTACAGTGATGTTTTCGTCAGCTAGATGAAAAATTTAATTTATTCAGATTCCTTAGCTGTAAGGTTCATTGCCCGAAAATGTTGGGCGCAAAATCTTCCTTTGAGAAAATGCCAGTTGAAATGAACTTTTAACGAATTTTGAAGGGAACTGTTTCCTTTCCGAAAATGCCAGCTGACATTTTTGACTGCTAAACTCAGCAAGTACGACCTTTCTGAAAAACCTTAGGGACCTTAATTTCCCTATTGCGAATCTTTTACGCCTCGTTTCTGTTACGAACCTCCGATTGCACTCTTTAATCGAAGCCGAAAGCCTAAGGCGAACTACCCTCTACCTAACAGGTATCTACCGAAACTTGTCGTTGGGTGCCCCTAATATATTTTTTGGTTATTTAATCAGCAACATTTGATGTTCGACAGTAGAGTATGAATTTACGATAGTCAGACAAAACAAAGGAAAACCTACTTATCGTGAAACTTAACTAACATAAACATTTCTAAATTCACAACCGATCCAAGGACCACAGACCTATGATGAAAAAATGTTGGCTATGATGACTAGCCCTCAATTAATGAATAATAGAGCAATAGAAACATTATGATAGAAAGTCATGAAACCCCAAATTAAAACTCGAAAAAAATCCGAGTTCCAGATGGGATTTGAACCCACGACTAGGCATAAATAGATTGTGCTCGGCAACTTTTGAGCAACTTTTAGCGTTTTCAGCAACTTTTTGTACTGTGAGCAACCTAGAGCAACTTTTGCCTTCCTTGGCAACTTTTGAGTCAACAAATAGTTAAAAACTGACCAAACCATCATAAAGGTCTTTATTAAAAGGTTTTTATTAAAACTGGTCAAAACTAAGGACGTCGTACGTTCTTACAAATGATTTATAAAATAACACATGCGCCCACGAACTGGACAGCAGCTATCTATCTAATGGGCGCCTTCGTCCAGCGGATCCAGTGGTTATTCGCTCCAACAACAATCTTGTACCCAGAGTCCTCAGGCTCTTTGGCCAGCAGTTAGTTACCAGGAGAGACTGTGGGATAATGGGAAAAAAATCAAATTTTTTGATTGGCTGGCCCGTAACAGCTTCCATTGTTTTACCCCAGATTTTCTGGGGTCCATTATCCCAGAGTCTCTCCTGACAACTAACCGCTGGCCAAAGAGCCTGAGGACTCTGGGTACGAGATTGCTCCAACAACAGAACTTCCCGCCCGCCATCTTGGTATTTGCTGTAGTGTGAGGCATCACAATTAGAAGATGAAATGTCTGATGAGGAAAATGAAAATAATACAGATATTGACCCTACTGAGGTTACCATAGCCGCTGGGGCAACTCTTAGTAGTCAGCACTATCTCTATTGCAAACATTGTGATGTTTACTCGTTAGAAACGTCATTAGAAAATACTTTCTATTATTAGTTACGTTGAGCTTAAAGATTATATTGATCACAACAAATGAATGCTAAATTACACATACAACGTCATGTTTTGAGTAGTAATCTAGAACAAAATGACTTTCAAAAGTAAGCAACTTTTCTAAATTTGGGTGGCAACTTTTAAATTTTTGAGCACTTTAAGAGCAACTTTTGGGTGTATTTTCAAGCAACTTTTGCTGGATTTACTAGCACAATCTATTCATGCCTACCCACGACCCTCCGCGATCGAGACGGACGCTCTAACCACTGAGCTACTGGAGACTACGGTGAGCAAGGGTGAAATGTGGGCTTTGATTGGAACTGCATCACGCGGTCACACAGCCAAATAATGAGTAGCACACGCATAACTGCATCACGCAGTCACATTAAAGCATATCAAAGATGCAACCACCCAAGACCTCCAAAGTGAGTGAGATAAGAAATACAACATGATAGAAATGCATGAAACCCCAATTGAAATTGAAGAGTCTCCAGTTGCTCAGTGGTTAAAGGGTCCGTCTACATCGCGGAGGGTCGTGGGTTCGAATCCCATCTGGAACTCGGATTTTTTTCGAGTTTTAATTTGGGGTTTCATGCATTGCTATCATGTTGTATTTCTTATTTCACTCACTTTGAATAGAAACATTGGGTACATTTTAAAGGCAGCTGAAGCGGAGAGTAAATCTTAAACACCGCCAATAAAGGTCGAAGCACTGAGTGATTCTATGCTATTCACTTTTGCTTTGTTTCTCTGCAGGTTATATAGGTTCCATGGGGTTGGGTATGAACTTTTTTTTCGGACCTTTTACAAGCGCACTTTGCGATCGTTTTGGCTGCCGCACCGTCGCCATGCTTGGTGGTATCATCTCAGTCGTCGCCATGATTGCCACTTCGTTCGTTACGAGCCTCGTTCCGATTTACCTGACTTACAGCGTTATGTGGGGATTAGGCTCTAGTATGAGTTACGTCCCAACGTTCCTCATAGTTGACAAATACTTTGATCGACATAGATCCCTCGCAAATGGATTAATCACAGCGGGGAGCGCAGTTGGGGCCTTAGCAATGGGACCTACCATAAATGCGCTCTTGGAAAGGGTCGGTTGGCGTAACACGATGAGGTTCCTTGGTGGCGCTGCGTGTGTGATGTTTTTCGCCGCCATGACGTACCGAGCTCCACCCGTCACGAAGAAGGAAGTCTCTTTTGAAAAGAAAAAGAAAAAACTGATTGACCTGTCTGTGTGGAAAAACAAAGGATTCGTGGTATGGGCTCTGGCGCTTGGAATATTTAACTTGGGTTATTTTGTTCCGTACGTCTATTTGGTAAGTTCATAAATAGTTTCGTCTTTGCCGGATCTCTCTTGACTCGTTATCAATTCTTTATCACAGGAACACATTGGCTCCCAACGTTCATGACTGAAGGAAATTAAAATAAATAAAATGTACACTCTTTCACAGTGGGAGTCTGTTTAATCATGGGTTCCTGGCCCGAAATAATCCTCAAAAAAATTCGAAATAGAAATATGGGCGCAGACAGCCAGAAAATCATGGTTTTTGCAATTTATACAGAAACAACTTTGTGGCCTAAGTTATGTGTTTTCTTGATTTTTCGATTGACAGCCGACACATGCAACTTACTTAAAGATACCAGAATCCAAGGCTTCGTTCCTCATCGGTTTCCTGTCAGTTGGCTCGTTGTTTGGTCGGCTCTTCTTCGGTCACATTTCGGACTACCGATGGGTAAATCGCTTGTACCTTTACCAGACGGCCCTGCTTGTCATGGCTGTTTCGACAACTCTGTGCCCTGTGGCCACAACGTACGGTGGGCTCATCGCCTACACGCTGTCGTTTGGGATTTTTGATGGCGCGTTTGTAGCCTTGATTGCTGTACTCACAGGAGATATTGTGGGAAGCGAGAAGTTGCCTTCAGCTCTCGGGTTTTTGTACTTGGTCTTCTCTGTTCCATTAATGACAGGGTCACTTATCGCAGGTATGAGATCTTTCTCCCACAAGAAGCCCAAAGTGTTTTATACACACAGTTAAGAGTCCCTCCCAGAAAACGTTTACAAATGAATCAACATTCAAAGCAACTGATGCACTCAAGCTTCAACCCACGGCCTGGCCAGTACTTTACGCATGCGCACAAACGTATCACTCGAGCAGTGGCAGCCATGAACAGCTGTAATCTCGTATCCTGTTTCGTCCGTGTTAGGACTCACCAGCATGGCATAGCCGTCGGTCAAAGCTGAACTTTAAAGTCCATATGTACTACCTTCTTCCCATTTAGTTTAGTCTTTCCCATCGCTAATTAAGATTCAAATTGCATCAAAACAATCATGGCGACCAACTGACGAGGTCTTAAGTCGAAACTAGTTTTGTAGCCGCATATGCAAATTGGTGTGTTGAGAGTATATGCAAATGAGGCTTTTTCCTGATAAAAAATGATGATCGCTAAAGGATATAATCGGATAGCGTAAACAGGAGGCCAGAAATTCTGAGTTCTCGCGGAATTTGGCTGAACCTAAACCTTTTGTTTATGCATTACGTATCCATGTTGTCCCATTTTCCACACAACCCGCTTTTGCTTTCGTCACTCCAAACTACGAAAGAAGACATCGCACAGTACCAGGTCAATGTTTAGGAGTCTATCATGTCCATTTCGTCACACCTTTATTTTGTTACAATTTAATGGCAGCACCTACAACTACAAGGAAAAAGGAACGGAAGTATAGAGCCATGATCCACAAAAGAGTCCGAGACCCCAACGAAGCAGATCTCCTAAAGATACACTAAATGATAATTCAACATGATAATAAGCCTTTAGGGTAACAAAAGTGAAATAAACTCAAGAGATATTTAAAAGATACATGCAATTTACACAGATTTAAATATTCATCAGATTACTTCTGAAAGTCTTCAAATTAGGACTATTATAAATACTAGTATGTAACTACCTTATCCTAATAAAGTAAACTATCCTATTGAGTAACTAGCATGATATACAAATATTGCATAATTCAAATATTAAGAGTGGCTCAAATTGCTTCTAAAGGTCTTCAAAGTAGAACTGTTATGAATACTACTCGGTAAGCTACTCCAGCAATCAACTATCTTATTAAAATAAGAATATTTGAAATAATTCGTACCTTATGCTTTCCTTCCTCAGGTTTCCTCAGTGACATCACCAGTTCGTACAACGAGGCGTTCTATTTCTCTAGCGCTGCCATTGCAATCTGCGCATGCATACTGTCACTAGTTCAGGTTTTCGCTCCAATGAGAGCACGAGGCCCTGCTGAAATAAAAATGACTCCACATGAATTGGGGGCTACCAAACGGAGACCTTCGTTCTTCGAGAAATATGTGCAAAGATACGTTAGTACCTCGTATCAGCGACGCGCTGATGAAGTTGTAGAAATAACGCTGATCGTTGACAGAGAGACAGCGGTTTGAAATTTTTAACCTTCCCATTGAATAGATGAATTGAACGAATAAGTTCAGTGACGAATCAGTATTTAGCTGCCGCGAAGCTATTCGCGCTACTGTAGATCAGACTTTTTCGTAGATTCAAAGGTTCACGTGTCTTAGATAATATATGGTGCCCGTAGGTGGATCACTGTCTCGATTTCTTTGAATCCTTTGAAACTGATCCATTGAATCGTCCAAAAAATGATGAAAACCAATTAAGAAACACTGCAATTAGAGTTACCAAGAAAAACCTGCAGATTCTAATGAAAAAAGGGACAAAATCCAAATTTAGAACTTGTTCCTTTCAAAATTTATCAATTTTGATGGTGTTTGCCAGGAATCACGTGAATGCTCTACACCGCTCAAGTTTCCGTGGGCACCTTGTGATTCTCCTCTCCCACCCCCACCCCACCCCACCCCACCCCCCAAAGTTAGCTAAGTATTGTGAAGTGAACACAAAACAGCCATTCTTTGTTTGTTTATATTGTTTTGTTTTGTAATAAGCATTCACTTGAATGGTAATGTTTTAAGATTTCAAGCCTCGAGCATTGTGTACTCGTTGTGATACAATTACGTCAGACGAGCAACGTCATTCGTCGCAAACACCTTATTCAATAAGGAGAAACATTTGGTAGCATAAGTAAATAAGATTTCATCAGGCTATATTGATACAAGAAAGAATTTTCAAAGAAATTCGTTTAAGGAAGCGCGTACAAATTTTAAAAAGTGTTATTTGTTTCTTTAAGAGACTAAGAATGAGAAATACGAAACTGAACGATGATGATAGCAT